>CAJNAR010000173.1:0-394447 GCA_905220665.1 Albugo candida
TTGTTTTACCATTTGAAAAGGAATTCTAAGTAATGAAGGCGACCCTTCCTCAGCAGTTTTAGTCCAGTTTTTTCTCATGCGCACGGTATGCAGATGGACAATTGCATTGAACATTGAATTCGCAGACAACCCTGTTGGAATAATGAAATATCATGGGCGTGAGAAAGAGCCACTATGCAGCAATTTACTCTTCAAAAAATAAGGGCTGACCTTCCCTAACAAACGTGCTTTGCTGCAGCTGACCGACAAATTGAGCATATTAGTGCAAGGCGATTGCACCGCAAATCAAGGCAAACATCAGCTATAAATGCTTCTGACAACGCGATGCGGAAATTGGGCGACTTTACTAGAAATCGTAGACATACGTTCGAAGGCACTGAGTTCGTTGATTTGTCTCATTGAGCAATTGCTGAGAGAGGATACAGAAATGGACTTTGATCACATTTCTTTTCTTTATAGTATTCCAATTTCTATATCAAATATATGTAGGGACCAATGCGTAAAGTATTCTCCCAAGTGGGGATAGCTGGGGCGAACATCGTGGAACAAGCTCACTAGATATGTATGCAGAGTGATATGACCACGTTGCAGTCTGATAGAATTTGAGCTTCAGTGATTTTCACCATGTGTGATCAGCACTCATATGCAAGCGTGTAGCTCATTTTGACTTCACACAACGAGCTCAGAATTACGAAAAAAACTCACTCATAGCTAAATAAAGTTGACTCATGAGGCGTTTTACACGGCAACACTGGCTAGAGAATTCTGTCACAGCACTGTGGCAAAGCCACTCGTATAAAATAGCCACTGGTTTACAATTCCAAAGTAAGACCAGATATAATTCGAATGCGTTACCTCCGTAAACATATTGGCACATCTTTGAAAAATCATAGTGCAACAAATGGTTGCATATTGAAGCATCCCAATGTGCTATCGTAACTTCATTACAGCAATATGCAACCACAGGAGTTCACGCAACCCAGTGCCGTAGTGTATACTCTAATTCTATGGATTTGAAATTGTAGACAAGTTCAAGATTGTCAAGAACTTCAGCCCGCTTCAAGTTGAGTTGCAAAGAAAGAATGCGCGTTACTCCCATCTATCCGTTCGGAAGCTTCCTTCATTACGCACGGATACATACATATCTCTTCACAGTTTGAATACTGTATTTTCTCGAAAAATGTTATAACTTCCAGGATGTGACGGGCGGTATTTATTTTTTAATTTTTTTTCTCACTTCGATTTTGGTCCAAAAAGCCCGCCCACATGCAAATTCATTCATGAAAACCACTTTTATTCGATAATATATCCTACTAGCTAATGCTCATGCGGGTATCGCCGATTTTTTGAGTCCTGATTATAACTAATTCGTTTTTCCATCAACTGAAATTGTGGTATCCTAAACAGATCACTCAGCTGTGATAAAGAAGCCACATTCGAATTCTTATAGACTTCGTCCCAAGAATAGATCATCAAGGCACTTATTGGCTCCAGTACATTCCCAAAAGCCAAGTAAGCGACGCGGATACTGTAAAAAGATATGATCCGACCCTGCGCTATATTCAACTAACCACAAAAGCTAAATGCGAGCTGACCTTGTTTGGTTATGAAAGAAGTTATGAAATTACCTCTGATAAATGTCGTATATAGATGAGACAATTATATCCCTTGAAGTCGTAAGTTCCGACGAAGGTAAGGGTATCATTGATGGTTGACCAATTTATTTGGCCATTTTGGTTATCATTTCCATCTATAATTTTCTTAGTCTCCGACAATACGGCACCAGAGCGCTGTACAACATCGAACCGCCATTCGGCAAAATCTGCGCGTTTGTTGCAGTCAACTGGATAACATAATTTTTTTTGCGAGCGAGCGGGAAGAAAACTCTCGGGTTCAATTTTCGAAGACTTCTATTCGCTGTTGCAGAAGTACGTTGCTCTTGCGTTTTTACCATAAAACCATCATAAATAATAAGCGACCGGTTCCCAGATTCACAACCTATACAGACCCATGCAAAAAAAAATGGATTTCTAGTCCTAGATTTCACCGTACAGTCAACGATCGCTCGATCCGCTAAATCCAGAACGTGAAATTTTATCGATACGTACGTCATCATAAATGTTATGAAACCATCTAAGAGTATCGCCTGGTTGGGACCTTCTAGTCGTCAATATTCACCAACGATGTGGAAATGACACATTTCAGCTCTTATTCATGTGCAAATATAGTAAATGCTGTGACCAATTATATCCTCAAAATTGGTGCACAAACTCATATATATATCCTGAATAGGGCAAGTTGTGAAGAATCTATTGCCAATTCAACACGAATAACATAATAAGAAGAAGTGTCATAACAACATGTCAATGAGAGTCTTCGAATGGCTTTATACCATGTAAACCGGTGTAAATGTCACAAGAAGGAGCACATCTTAAATCACCTTCAAAAGCGAACGCCGCGCTTCTCTGAGGTTTCCTTGAGCCGAACCCGTTAGACTATAGAGAAAATTCGCACTCATATCAGGTAATGGAGTGTGATGCTTTTCATTTATTTTATCCGTATGCGCAAAACCATGACAATGAAGCGTAGGATCATATGTCACATCAACTTCTCTCTCCAGAACGAGATGCTTAAAGACATCTCTCCTGAGAGAAAGTCATATTCTCCTACAACACACGGCTCATTGGAGCATAAATGCTCGTTTTACCTCGCGCAGTCAGGTCGAATTGATGAAAATATTTTGTTTTGATGTATCCTCAAATGCGAAAAACCAAAACTAACAATAAAGTGGGGCCAAAATTTCAATTGAAATTTATGGAAATGCTTTACAAAAGACATCAGACGTACATTTGACGCGAGATACTTACAGATCTTGAAGAATCATCTAGTATGTAATGCAACTCGTGGAGTTTCGCGGTTCAATTAATTTACCGAGAAACTCCGATGGAAGCCTTGACAAAGTGTCGCGTTCGTCCTCTCACATAAACGCATGTACTCTATTGCTTGTTGAACATAGGGAGGCGTTAAACCAAAATTTAGCTTGTAGTAGCTGCTTCACGAAACGCAAGGTAGATCGTTCAGTTGGTGAAATTGCGCTAAACAAACAAATTCATTCAAATTTTTCAATTTTTATGCACATCATCGCTTGGCATCCAAATACTGAAAGGATCCCTTCGTGAGATAAGATGCGATCGTGTGGAGTAAGAAAGATCTCTGCATATACGTAAAGGCGATATATTGAAACTTTTTAGGATGGTGCATTCGAAATGTAGATGCTTACGCAAGATTGGAAGAGTATAATCGTACATTTCATCATGTATGCAAATAGATATGTAAAATGTAGCTTGGATAGATGATATATGTCAGTGTGTAGCGTATAAAACTGAGCGAGTCCGTGTATCTGCTGTTTCATCACTGGTCTTCCATCGCTTGTATATTTGATTTTTCATCAAATAAAACAAGCTGATAACGGTATCAATCATTTCAGAGATACGAGCTTGTTCAATGAGTATTGTGTTGATACAGCTTTGGCTTTTATGGTCCCTTACCCATTAGCACCCGACTGATTGCTAGGCAAACTGATCAAATCCCAAAGTATGTTCGAAAATGCTAGGTACACTTGCATTGCTTCTTATGACATGCTCGGTACGGCCTAAATACGTTTTCCAGCAGGTCGTTCTTTGACGGTAATGCTTTATAATTTGCAAGCTAGTCTGTTGGACTCCAAGAACCCGATGATGACGCATGATGATGTTGAAAACACTCACTTACTCGTTGATACACCTGGTCATGTAGATTACACATCAATGAAGAGAGAAGAACGATCGAGATCCGATTGCACTATTAAATGTAGGCGTGCAGTGTATAAGTTGTGTCCGGATATAGAATAACGTAGTATATAACGCATTCAATTTCGAACAAGGTGGTACCGCTGTATGGATAATAGGAAAAATTCCCAGTGAACAAAGAATTCGCATTTTTCTGGCTCAAGTCGTATCCCTTCAACACATACAAAATTTCCTTACGAGGCCGCTTGAGTTGCAAAGCGCGCTAAGAATAGTCTGTCTAACAGCGCATCGCTGACCATCCACTATCGCATCAAGGATTCTGAAAAGTGTTAGTCAGGACAGCATACGCTTAATGCAATAGGCTTACAACGGCTTAAGTACAAGCACATGTTACACGGATAAGATTATGTAATGACGCTTCGATCAAAATGCATATTAATTCTCTGCAAAAAAATCGAATACAGCCTTACTACTGTATTATGTCGATATATCTTTCTCCCCTATAACCACGCAAAGGACGCATCAGATTTATACAGGGTGCGAATGCAGCGACTTAAAATCAGTGGATTGTTATCAGAGAGTAATAGTCGTGATGCTACCTTTCTAACGCTCCTGCTCCATGAATTGAACTAGGGTCAGCGAGTTGAACCTCTCAGCAGGTTAGTATTTACAGAATCTCCGTTCGAGTATTTCACAAAATCATCGAACATTCTCGTAGTAACATACTGTATTCACACCCATGCTAACACGATAACTCGAATCCTGCGTGCTTCTGGATTTTTTGTATTCGAACTGAATCTTCCTATATGACTTGCTTTGACGTATAGCTTCAGGTTGGCTGCATCGATATTGTGGAGATCCAAGTGAGTTGGATGAATAAATAACCAGCGTTTCACCACAGGACCATGCGAAGCATAACTATTTGATTACTAGACAACCCGCATGTACACGGGAACCGACATTTTCTTGAAGTCTGTCATTTATTTACTCCTGCAATCTAGAATCTTCGTAAACGATGTGGCTCTGATACATATGTTAATATAGGAGCCGACAAGAAGGCGAAAGTATCCTATGTGCCGCTATGTCTTATAAGCATACTCACCTGAACATTCTGCTATTGAGAAAAGCGAGCTTATTCGTCTCTCAAGGATCAAGTTTTGTATGCCAAATAAGCGAGCAGAAGCATGAAAGCGACAACTTTGCAATAAGAGCCAGCGTTATCTTTTTGCAAGATCCAAATGAAATCGTCTGTTTTGCTCGAGGAGACGGAGGTTAGTTTTCTCTCAGTTATTTATGAATTACTATACTATTCTAGAGAAACGTTTCGCGAGTTATTGTAGAGCACCATTGCTTGTGCGAAAGAGTGTCATTTTATGAGAAAATAAAATTATGTTTTTGAAATGTTGACTTTCATGTCGTGTCCGTGAAATGTTTCGATGCATTATATCCACGGAAGATCGTCCAGTTGGTTATATCGCCATTGGAATGTTCCGATGAAGTCTCGTGTATAATCAAAATATAACCTCAGATAACAGGCCTTTGACAAGACTGACCGAGCGATACGTGTGATGTCTCGAAATTTCGCGGAACGAACGGTCATATAATTGTTACTTGAAACACGAATAGTAATGGCACGTTTCTTGCTAGAACCAATTACATCATTTGTTTGTAGAAAGAAGAATCAAGATGAATTCCTCTAGCATCAATAAATCGTTGTTGACTGTTTAATCGAAAGATCAGACGACGACCATTCCACGTAGCCCTTGTATCTCAGTATGTGATGTCGTGCAAACTAATTTCGATATAACATCTATTCACATTGTAAAATCATACAGTGTTAGACATGTCCTCTCCCTACATTGACTATATGCTGCATTTTTTTTATAATCCATCGCTCGCGGTTATTAAACGTATAGTCGTACAATTCGGCAAAAATTTCCATATAAGTTCAAAAATCCCCGAGTTGTTTGTAAACATGTTTACCGAACATCTAGCTGTGCAAATTCGCAGAATTGACTTTATAAGCGTATACTAGTAAATGCGTCTCTTTGATCGTGTGATTTTTTGTTTGACAGAAAATCAATGCAGATGCAATTAAAGGAAGAATAGAAAAGCTTCTTTTTTCAAAAAATACATGTGTTCTGGGTCTTCCGCATATTTCATTTGAAAGTGTTTGTTATAGTATGATACCAATATTGTTGACTTCGTTGGCCTCTACGCTATCTCCAGCAATAATTAATGTGGGTGATCTCTCTATCCCTTGATGGGTGGAAAGTAGCATCCTGGTTTAGCATATAAAATCCATGAATCAAATAATCTAAATTGGAAATTGCAATAAAATAATGTTTAATGCAGAGATCTTTCTACGGATTCTATGCATGAGATATAAAGCAAGAAAAAATCCAACAAAACAATTCTGTCGGAAAATTCATCCATATTCGAAATACATCACGCCTGAGAGGTTCTTACGAAAGAAGCAGGTAGTTGAAACCGAACAGGAGAAAGATGTACTAGGGAAATCAAACTAAGTCATCATTTCAGAGTAGGTCAAGTGTAAAAACAGTAACCAAAAATCTTCTTTTACCAATGTTCGCATCGTCCCTAACAATTTATGAACGAGAACATGCGAACTTTGCAACGCGGTCCTCAAGCGTTCTCGTTATCTTGTATGAAGTTTTTTCTGAGATGCTGTCAGTTAATTCACTCCTGACCAAGTCCCCTCTATCAATATTCAGGCAATAATAGATTGCAGCACCTAGGGTCACGAGGCAATATGCATGGTCAACGACTGAGCACTGTGTAGCACTGTCAGAAAAATCTAATATAAGCGAACGAACTACTCATTTCGTGCATCAAGGTCTGATAATAGTTCTAATCTAGAATTCAAGTATAAAAGCCTGAGATCAGTAAATGTTGGTAAAGTAGTAGGAAGTTTTGCGAGATATACCCACCAGCTTTCTTTAGATACTTGTAAATTTCCATCATAGAAAAAACAGAATCTACAATACGCGTAAGTAGCTGCGCTAGAAAGTATTGCAAAGTCAAACACCCAATGAGGCTCTTTTGCGAGAGTTGCTAATATATATAGAATTGGATAAGGTGAGCTATCGAGTGATTATTTATTACATTGATTAATGCAAATGTATAGTCTATTCAACCCCTTCATCAGCAACCGCTTGATATAAAAATTGAATGTACTTGTGAGCAAACAAATATGAGTCTGGGTAAAAGAAGTGCAGAATGATACATTAAACACATTACATAATTTATCTTCATTTTAGCATGCGCTTTGCATATGCAATAGTCCCTTGCCTACACATAATGCGTATTGCGAAAGAAACATAGCAATACTAAGCTTATATTCGTCTGGCTTAAGACCAAAAAACCTTTTCAAAATGCCCATCAAGCTGAAGTCATGCACCTGATTTATCTCAAATGTTTTCCGAGAGTATGAAGTGATCTGTCTACCTAGCCAGACAAAACCTATGTTGTCCTGTAGACCATCCACCACCTTAGCTTGAACAATGTTGTGACACAACGAAGTTCCATGCCATTGATGGGGTAATATGACCAGCATTCGAATCGACAAGCTGAATTTATTGAGATTAGCAAAGGCTTCGCAATATCACATTAAAAAGCTTATAAATATGGGAAGTAAGCTTATTTTCGAACTGATGGGTGCAGGAACATCGATTATGCAACGCAGGCGCGTGCGCTTCCCGATTACATTCTATGCAGCTTAACGATAGCAGCCACCATGCTTCACTTTGACGATGACATAACTTTGTGGTATAAACACGTCTTGAACACTGTAATAAAAAATTGTAGGAAAACGAAAAGGAATAAAATTCAGACCATCATTCACATTTTGCTTCACAAGAAAAATGTCCAGTCATCTTCTTCATCTCTCATCGCAAATTACCTCAAAAAAATCGATAAAGTATACGAGGAAGTAAGAAGAAAGGATGTCGATGCACCATCATCTTCAACTACTTGAATACGCACGCATAACAGGATTGGGAAAGATACAAAAAGAAGAAGTTGCGGTGATAAGAGTACACGGTGATCTCAGACTGATATGATTAAATATCGTCATAGAAAGAACGAAATAGGCACGATAAGAATGTCCACGAGACAATATAACATTACAGAAGCGAATAGGGTGTCTATTCAGGTGGTGGAGACCTAACTTTAAATAGCAAATGCTCGCAAGAAAGACCTGTAATATTTGATACTATGTCACCTGACTATTTGTAATCATGGGAGTCATCGACTACAAAATGCTGCTCATTTTTCTCGGCTCCTCCTACTTGGTATATGCCCCAATGTTTTTCTCAAAATGTCTTCGTACACTATCAAAAAAAGCGCTTGAATTATTGCAAAGTTACTATGATCAGCTCTCCATGATTTGAATGCATTGCATGCTGAATGACTTTAAACATGGCACGGCCCACGCTCCATCTAGTAAATTGTACTATATATGTAATGAAGTTGATAGCCGCTAATCGCTTCAGAAAACCTTCCACTATCCATAATGAGCTCTATAATAGAGGTGGATGCATATATTTATTAGGTTGGGTGAGTTAACGCAAGAAACTACTACGTCAAGAATACAATCCTACGTTTTACTGCTTCATCTCTTTTCTAAGTCCGCTTCTACGTAGTCAGCTGATGATCGTTGGATCGAAATAATCACGCTTCATACTTTCATTCGATTTTTAGAACGACGCTGCCAAAAGACCTCCAGCTTGCTTTTGCATCCAACAATTTAGTCGAGCCGAGGGGGTCACAACTTATTATCAAATTTATCCTCCGATTTAATGCTCTTTTTAATAGTACAAATTTGGCTTTTCGCACTGCACTCTACAAATGGAGCCATCGACGAATTCCCTCTCGTTGTATATCATACTGAAGAATCAAGAGAATTGAGTATTCAGATACTGGTTGTACAAACAACTCGGTCGCTCAGAAAGTGGGAAACCCCCAACTTTTTTGGAAAGAACGATACGCCCACCTTTTTTGGAGTGGAGAGAGAAGGAGTAGATTTTATCCGATCAAAAATTCGCGATGTTATCAACCAACGTGTTGGCGTTGATGCTTTTCTTTTAAACCTAGAGGAACGGATCAACAAGTACAATTTGGAGCTCAGACGGTTCAGGTATGATCTGATCAATAAATACAGTACAGAAACTGAACAAAATGGTCATCTATACAAGTTCAGATGGGACCATGCTCACCACCAACCAAGTTTGATAAGATTGACAAAATTATGTTATCCTGAGCTCACTAGCTATCATGTTTGTCAATTTGACGGGAAGTCACTGGATCGTTCTATGGTTTGTGCGGAAGCTACATTTGAATCAGTACAAGAGACTCAACAAGTGCAATTCAATCACGCATATCTTTCAATCTTTCTCCCGTCATGGCCTCATGATGCTCTCATAGCTGCATTAATGAAAGAAGCACCAAATTTGAAATTTGATGACCTCAATGGCTTTGATTGCGATGATATCAAATATTTTAAACTTCCGACATATGCATTCAAATTTCAAGGAAACTCAAATATTTATCGACTAACAAATGCCAATTATTTCAAGGAATCTATTCTACCCAAGGATAGATGCTTCTTGGCAGTGCAAAAATCCGAAAGAAACAATCTATGGTTACTTGGTGGTCAATTTATCAAAACTTACGAATCCGTGCTCTGGACGTCATCAGAACAGAAAAGTTACCTGAATATTATTTAGAATGTGACACTGATAGCTCCCCATATTTTAGCGAGTCGCTATAATTAAGCTCTTCCTTTGCATCTTGTTTCTCATTGCATGGAAGGGAATACTAATTTTGTCGCATCATTCGACTGACTAATGCGATACTAATTAGCGCCTCCCCACTCCGACCACAAGCTCACTTTTGTAAGCTAGATAAATACGGTCTAGAGTGATGGGTATTCAAAAGCAATAATGGATCGCAACTCAAATACGTTTGCTTGTATTGAACCGAAATAATTCTAAGGCTCTGTCAGGCTCGCGATCTTCCCAGTATTCTTTCTGTTGCGTTCAATGACTACAGCTTTCTTGATCCAGAAGGACAAATTCTGTATTATTGTCGATGACTATTGTGGCTCTCATCTCATCTATTCACTAGCGCATACTGTCGGGAGTACGATGGCTTTTCGATCACTTGGCTTGACTTCTCCTACAGATATAAGTACTGCGTTGTTAGTCCTACTCTCTATCTACGCAAGTATTCTATATCCCGGAAGAACCTTGCACAGATGGAAGATTGCGCCTGATACTTGTAGACTTGTAGTAGTTGATTCATTATCGAGATAAATTTGAGACAATTGTATTTAGAAGTTATCTATAGTTGTGAACTCTTCTATCCGAATTTCCCCATGTTTTTTAGAAAATCTTTTAAAAAACCGTTCTTCACCTAATCTTCTTTGATAGCCTTGCCACTTATTAACATTTTATGTGACAAGGTCTTCCTAGCCGCGTGACAATTAGCCATATTCCAGCACATGAATTCAAATATATTGGACTAAAGCAGAAATATATATGTGGATGAGCTCTTCTTCATTTCTGCTACAAATCAATGTTGCCGAGACGACAAGAAAATCTTGATCATGACGGTAAGTTGGAGGCGCAGAATATCCACTACTTAGTGATGATAACACAACTGAAGAGAATCAACATGGTATGAGTATACTAAAATACGCTTTCCACGCCCGCTCTATAAGCTCAATGGAACCAAATAAGAAAATTTAGTTGCGGAAAAAAAGAGTATGGCCCGTCCTTTCGTTCTGAATGAGCTTACGCAGAGACTGTCAAAACGTTTATAAGCCCTTCTAAAGCTTTCACATCATTGCGATTGGAGTCATAAACTTATTCGTTTAAGCGCCCAATGCAATATCTACATGCTGCGTCTGAGGTATCATCCAACTGAAAGACAAGAGTTGAATGGCTGACAGAGTTGCTGTGAGGGATTCGATTTTTTTTTGGGTAAAAGTTTAATCATTCTACCCATCTCATGCAAGCTGTCTAAACAAACGCAATAGTGCCAGGAGATATAGTAAGGACACTCTTTATATGAAAGAATATGGTGATATCATAATGATAGGACGAAAAACGAAAGATGACTCAATCGATCAAATCCCAGAATGATCTAGCATTAAAGCCCATTTACCTCACGATACATCAGTAATGTATCATTGAACTAAAGCGTTGAATGATTTAAATTGTTTTGATATATGCGTCCAATACGGTAATCAATCAATGGAAGACAGCGAACGCTTCTCAACCTTCTCGAACCTTTTCTATAGAAGCATGCAATTTTTTGCTTTCTTATGTCACATGCAAATGTTCTGGAAGTCAGAATACTTGCGAGTCGGACGAAGAGATCATTATTGACGTGAAAGAATCCGATGATTCATCGTACTCCTTTTGAAAACACATTATGGAATTGCTGAACGAACAGAAAAATTGTTTTGTGAAACTGGTCATGATTGAGGAACATCACGTTCGACTGATTCGGCGAATTCGTCAAAGGATGTCAACGGTCGCTTATCAATCACCAGTCCAATTTGCTCGACACGGGCAATGCTGATAAGTTACTCAATTCGTGCTCAAATAGTGGGGAAGTAAATTCCCAACGAAATTCACAGCTGCACCAAATCTTCTTTCCGAATGTCACTGAAACTTGTTAAGTGCTACCAGACGACAATGGGACTTCTCTTCCCCTAAATTCTGTAATCGGCGCAGAATACGGCCGATGTGAAGGAAAGAGAAACAGTCGAGAAAATTTCTTACGGAACTCAAGTTCGGGAATTGACATTCCTTCTCTTTTTTTTCTTGGGTCGACACGGAGAAGAATATGAAAGAGATGCGAGAATTGAACTTGATGCCTGTCTCGCCCTCACATATGAAAACTCACATTTGATTAGAATCATGTGGCTGGAGTAGAAAAATCTTAATTTTCCGGAAAAAGTTTTGAATTGCAAGCGCATTTCACGCTAGTTCCATCTTCTTATGGTCCTCATGATGCGATAGTGATATTCTCGTCACGCAATGCACTTATCAACAGACACGACACCGTAAACTATCAAACATTGAGGCTTTTCCATTCTAAAAATGTCTTTTGTACGCAAATAGACCCCTATCAAGTTCAATTGAAGCCAATCAGGCTATTAATTATTCTAATTGCCGACATTACCTACCAGCACAGAAGGCTCTCAACATCATCGAATATCACTATCCAACTCAGTATGGGGTTTTAAATAATTGCTTTTCTCATAAGCGGGTCTACAACCGATGGATGAAGACGATAATGCAATCAGTAGGAAAATCAGAGGGTTTAAGGAAGTATCAGCAAGGGACCTTACTCAAGTATCATATCCGTTTGATTCTTTTGCCACACGAAAGTCCTCACATGCTATAATTTGACTATACTTCGCTCAAGGCCCTGATCCAACCAGACAAATATCGAGTTGCTTGTACTATCCGTTGAGGCGTTCGTCTACATAATAAAGCAACAATTGTCGTAAACACTGCAGGGAATAGGAAGTCGCTTGACTGAAAGAAGGCAAAAAAAGAAATTAATATATTATTCATGACTGTTAGTTTTTCTTTCTACGGCCTTCCTTGATAACGAAACAACCGCGCCGGAACAGTCCTAGCGGAAGGTATACGAAACCACTCTTCCGATCCTTGGATCATTTCACCAAAACGTCCGACGGATGGAAATGTGGAGTCGTTACCTTCCAGCAATCCTTCCTCACGGTGCCGTGTGTTTGTTGCCTCAATACATGTCCTGATCCCTGCTACTTTTGTGCATCATCGAACATAGTCCCATCAATTGTTGTAGTCGAACAGCGCTAACTGCCTTCGTAAGCAAGTCAGCTGCCACCTCTTCGGCTTCCACATAACATGGCTTTCTAATGCCCCTTTTAGCATAATCTTTGATGAATTTGAGCTTAATGTCGATGTGCTTGGCTCGCGTTAAACTTTCTTCGTTTTCCATCTGTGGAATAGCTGCTTTATTGTCTATCTCCATCTGCATAGGTCATTCCACGTTTATCCCCAGTTCAACAATTAGCTCGAGTAATCCCACGAGCTGTTAACCGGCATCTGAAGTCGATGTGAACTTCGCTTCCATAGTCGATTGCGATACTGATGCTTGATTCCAGCACGTCCAGCCCACTATCATGTCATTAACACGGAAGATCGCTCCGCCCACCGACTTGCGGTAATCACGATCCCTGCAAATCCGCATAGCTCGCGCATGAAAGTTGCACAGTAGTGATTTGCTGAGCCTGTTTCTGTCGAAGCTGAATTTAACGTTAATGGTTCCTTCCAGATACCTGGAAATTATTTTGCTCAATTTCCAGTCGCTTACCGTAGGATAATGGTCTCGACGCGTAGCTCGGCAAGATCGGGTCGGCTTCTCGCATGTCAGTATCATGATCTAGCCCTTTGGGTGTCCTAACGTGGTGTGCATCTTGTGGGCAGAACTTTGGTAGTAGCTCATGTATCATTTGTTCTTGGTCAATTCTATAACCATATCCCGTAGAATGAGTAACTCGCATCCCTGAAAACTTGCTAGAGACTCCCAGGTCCTTTATCTTGAGCGTTTCCAATTGTTTAGAAACATCATTCACACGAATCTTCGATGTCCCGGTCGCCAGCACATCGTCAACTTACACTCTGACGGCAGTCTTTCTATCGTAAGCTCCTTTGTAGTAGAGGCACGAGTCTGCGACACATTCTACGAATCCGACACGGAGTAGCTTTGAATGTAGAATTTGCACCTAGAGTCGTTCAGCTTGTTTTAATCTAAAAAAGATGCGCTGGAGTCGAAATACCACTTGTTTTATATGCTGAGCACGACAACGCTGTAGCTCCTATTCAATCGCTTTCCTTCCTTGTGGAACGTATAGGTAAATGTCCAAATCCGGTTCAGTAGAGGCCTTGACATACACATTAGGCACGTCCCAATGATGCTCCAGTACACCCCATATCTTGGAAAGGGCAAGGATAACCTTCGCAGTCGTCATGTCCCTAACGGCGGCGAATGTTACTGTATAGTTTTTACCAAACATTGTTCATTCCAGCACGCCACCATGCGTGCTTTGTAGCGCTCGACGTTTCAACTAGCATCTTTTTTGTCTTGAACACCCAATTTTCGTGAAGAGGGCGCATTTCATCCGTGCGCTACCATTTTCCACGTGTCGTTGGCGTTTAGAGAATCAATCTCCGACTCAATAGCGCCTTCCCACTCCACAACTTGTCAGTATTCATGACTTCTCTTCAATTCTTCGGATCCGCACGATAAACAGCACCTATAATCTCACTTAATGGGATCTTTGTTTCATTGAATCTCGTCCTAATGTTTACTGCTTGCTGATTGACTGTAGCTTTGCTGAGATAACTTGTTCTTCCGCCACGCTTGCCGTGCTTCTTGAAGTTTTTCGTTACCACTCGCAGCTCCTCCCGACGTCCAACATCGCTGGTTGTTTCAGTCCATATGTCACATAGAGCGTCCATCTCAGATGCTGATTTGACGCTCATGTCAATGGGATCAGCGGTCTTCTTGTTGTTAGCTTCTTCCGCGTTTTCTTCATTTGTTTGACGAACAAGTTCCGCGTTTAAATACTCGCTGAGGGTCTTAGTATTTCTTACATGTTGCGTTCTTCGCACCCCTCGATGCTTGGTAAACAGCCCCTTGTACCCTTTTTCGTCGCTCTTGCCGGTAATAAGTCCTTTCTCTCCACGTCGATCGAGGATCTTGTCTTTGAGGTTCTGGATTGTGGTGCACGGGAAGCCAAAAAAACAATATCTGTCAGCTTTGGGCTGGAGCCCGTCAGAACTTCAATCGGCGAAGCACGATTCTCATTTTCTCGCGTCCGGCTGTGGTTGAAAATGCAGGACACATATTCTGGAGCGTCAATTTAAAAACCCAATGGCATACCCGATCCAAAAATCATGGAGCGCACCATGTTCATTACTGTTTCATACGAACGCTCCGCCTTCCCGTTCGACGCTTGATTCCCCGCTTCCGATATCTGACGTCGCACTCCGAATTTTTCACAAAACAGGTCGCCGACCCTGTACTCACCTCCACCATCGGTGCGTAGGCAGTGAATCCTACAGTTAGAGCGCTTCTCAAAGGATACGAGAAAGTTCTCGAATGACTTGGTCGCCTTGTCTTTCGTTTTTGCCTGAAACACACGGTGGCAATTGCTTTGTGATCCACGAAATTAAATACCGATTGGATTGATTGAGTCTTTGATATCGCTACAGATAACGCCCTCTACTCGGTCGATAGGAGAATTCATTCCAGTGTCTTTGGGCGACTGTTTATTGCTCTTCTGCTTGCCCTACGCGCATGTTATGCACGCTGGCTTTTCTTTATTCGCGAGAAAAGTGCCGCTCTATGGGTCGTTTGCCATCCTCTCAATGGAGTTATAAGCCAGATGTGCAAATCGCTAGTGAAACCCAGTAGACTTTTCGCTTGTTCATCGGGGATTCTTCAATTGAAAGCTTCAGGGAGAGCTAAAATTATGCAGTCTTCAGCTTTCCTGGCAGCAAGTCTAACTACATCCTCTATCACAACACGTACCATCAATACGTTATTGTTGTCCTAGTCATCATCAAAGATCTTGAAACCGTCGCTGCGTCGGACCATCAAGCGTGTGCTTCCATCATAACGGAGGTCATAAACGTTTTCTTCGATTCTTCCATACGAATGTTTATTGCACGGAAGATCTGCCGTGTAGTAGACGTCGCTAAGTTTAATTCAACGAAGATCACCATCGACGCGTACTACAAAATCGGCGTTTCTTCGGGCTGCATTTTTAGAATCTCTCCAACTGGAAGCAGGCATTCTTCATCACATTATTTTGTATTGTAAAGCTGTGATCGTGTCGTCACCAGGTGACGACTCCATTGACTATTGAAAATCCGTTGGCATGTGGCGTCGACATTGTCTGCAACTGCCAGCGCAAAATCCTTCTCGAATTCTTGCTTGCATTCGCGTTTGTAACTATCTTCTTTTCTACACTTAAAGCAGGCACCTGGTTTTCTCCTTTGGCGCTCTTCACTTATTCTAAGTCGTCAAACATTAGTGCTTTTAACAGCGGCCACCGTCGACTTGCTTTCCAGGCGAATGCTTAGATCATTTAGCTGCGCAAAATCGACCAGTTGCTCTGCACGTCAAGTAATCTTCACGCTAAGAATTTAGTAGTGCGAATAGCACGCTCTGAAATTCACTCGAAGAGCTGGCGAACTTGGCGATATATTCAAGAACTTGGTCGTGAGCACCACCGACAGCATCACTCAAAGCCATCAGGTACAGCATGTGATCATTTCACGATACACTTTACTTTTTCTTCGATGCGAAGAGCTTGAGCGCTTGTGACTTCGAAATTTGCGGTCCGAATTTGGTGTTTAATCGGTCTATTGAGTACCAAACTTGGTGGTTCTCCTCGTACCAGATGTCCACCAGGCTGTGAAAGTGCTGTTGAAAGTGCTGTTCAGCTTTACCGGATAGATGTCGACCGAGATTACCCAGCTTTCTTTCTTCAGTCTACATGCACCTACCGAGGTCTTCAGCGATCCTAAACTGCCGCAGAAACCGTTTCTTCCAGGGTCCAAACCCTGCCCAAGAGCTGGGTACACCTTATTGCCGTTAAAAATCTCGATGGCAAGCTTCAGGTCACTTATCTGCAGGGGTCTTTGCGGTGCAAAGTACGACGGTTCTGGCACTAGCCGGTACTTTGGTGCCTGCATGTGTGCTCCTTGTCTGCCACCTTCCTCACGCAACCGCTGATGCCTCCGTCCTGCAGCGCTATGTCGCGCTGGCCTCCGTATCAGCTCGTCTTCCAGCGAGGATATCGTCATATTCCTGCTAAGTGCTGCTACCGACGGACACGACCAAAGCCTGGTCATCCTCGAATCTCCGAGCTTCAAGCCTGGTGAGGCGAGCTCCAATGTCACATTTCAGTTCAGTGACCATAACGAGAACCCTTGCCATGTTCTCATCCGCGCTTGAAATCGTACTGGCTCCATCGTTGTTGGTGTGAGTCGCGTCTGGCGCTTGGGCTTGATCTCGAGAAACTTGTTCCATAGACGTTGGGCTCATATGCTGTCGTAAACACCACGGGGAATAGGAAGTAGCTTTACTGAAGGGAGTCAAAAGTAGAAGTTACTATATTATTCATGACTGAT
Source organism: Albugo candida (assembly GCA_905220665.1). Taxonomy (NCBI): domain Eukaryota; phylum Oomycota; class Peronosporomycetes; order Albuginales; family Albuginaceae; genus Albugo; species Albugo candida. Next base: position 17,015 of record CAJNAR010000173.1, read on the forward strand.
AGTTTCTCTTTCCACGCCTTCCTTAATTACTAAACCACCGCCTCGGGGCAGTCCCAGCGGAAGGTATACGAAACCACTATTCAGATCGTTTTACCAAAACGTCGGACGGATCGCAATGTGGATTCGTTACTTTCCAACAACAATGCTACTGTGTGGCAGATCCCGCCGTACCAGAAGGCAAAGAGGAATAGAATGTTTGGTACCGAAGCTTTGTGCGCCTTCAAAAAAATGGAGAAACGATCTCTTTAGAGCGATTATATAATTTTTCTTGTCTTAAAGGTTGATATTATGGATTCGGAAACAAGATCCACAAGGTCAGCATACATTCTATAACGGGGTTGCTCGTCGGTGAGTAACCGCGGTACACATTTGGGACGCTTTGGGTCATTCGCTTTGGTAGCTGAGGCGTGTCAGCCACGAGACATTAATACCTAGGTTAGGTACGTTTAGTGTAAGGTACTCTTCTAGATAAAAATAAATAAGAAACAGTTCCCCTTTAGATCACTTAGAGACACGTGCCTACTTGAACAGTCTCAGATCTTGTGCACTTTGTGCTGTGCTGTTGATTCCCTAAATCGTTAAGTCCCTTGAACAAGGACCTTAAGCTTTTAAGCTTGTACTCGTTAAGTCGAGTTCTTTTGAAAAACTAAACTGCTCGTCGAGTAGATATCTTCCTCTAGAAAGGCGCTATAGTAACTCCACCACACTTGATACCACTTGTAGTCAATCTATTTCTGAGTCTGTTAAGACTGATCCTCTGGGAGTATAGAACAGCCCACTCCACTCTCTGAGGCCCGAGGGGTTGCTTTTGAGAAGCTGACCGCAGCTGTGGGCCCCGAATGTGTGGATTTCTTGTTTCGCAAGGTCCGGACGTGTTGACCGCACGCCTTGAGGGCTTCATGCGTTATGAAACGTCCCTATCAAGGTAGGTCCAAGACCAAATGGCATTGCCTATGCCAAAGCGTTTTGTATCTGTCCCAGACGAAGAGGCTAACCCTCGTCCATTTGAGTAGGATGTACGACACTGTTCCGGGAAAAGCGGGAAAGCCTAGTCTTCTGGATCCGTGAGGTAGAAATGGCCATGAAGTCTGGCATGATCTCAGTTGAGCATCAGCGTATCTCGCTGGAAGTCAACAAGCTCGATGAAAGAGCTAGAGAATGGGCACCGACGTCTGTCTTGTCCTAGATCTTGATTCGAGATATGATCTCATTCTAGGTATCATCTGGCTTGAAAGCCATGAGCCATGGATTGATTGGAGGTCTAAGACCTTAGGCGCAACGCGCACTATTCCTAGCGAAGCTTTGGCGAGTCATGAATCCACCTTTGCTATACAACAGAAGCKCTTGTGGCGCGAGCCACTGACAGAGGATATTTGTGTGCTTGACATTCGAATGTCTGAAATAATTACCTCCAATGTTGACGATATTAGTCCCGAGGGCAGCTCGCTAACTGCTAGTAATACGGCACGTACTCCGTTGAGTGAGAATCATTGCGGTAATTGGTCACTAAATGCTGATAGCATTGGGAACCTAGTGCCAAAACATCCTCAGCTGAGCTCTAAGGATGTGCGTGGAGTGGCACGTGAAAATCCACAGAGTGTGGTAGGCCGTAATGGCACCACACTTAATGTCAGTAATGACATTGTTGGCGAGATTCCAGGGTATTCTAGGCTTTGCCTCATTAATGCGCGTGGAGTGGCACGAAGAGTTTCACAGAGCGGGGTCGGCCGTGATGGCACCACACTGAATGTTGGTAATGACATTTTGGCGTGAAGCCAAGGCATCCAGGGTTGTGCCCGTTTGATGCACGTGGAGTGACACTTAAACGTTCACGAGATAATGAGCTCGAGGTATCTGACTCTTCATCGGATGTCGGTAGGGACATCGGCTTTCGTATAGACCAAAGAAAGGTTGAAAAACAAACTGACCTTGGGAACACGAATGTTCCAGCCTCTATGAAGTATATGGTCTTCAAAGAGAGACGGCAGCGGCGCCAGATGGCGGTTGCGAGGCGCAAAGCGTCTGTTTTGACACAGAGTATTCCAGCGAACCGCTGTACACAAATGTGAATGTAGTGACTGGCTTAGTTGATGGTTAAGTCGGCCTTATGGCTCTCCCATTGTTGAACGCGCTGTTAGAGCTAGATGAAATGTCGCATTTTAAGTTCGGAAATGGCTCAAAGGCTGGTGAGTTATACGAAGTAGTGGTCATTCGACCAGATGTTCAGTTGAACTCATCCTCTTTAATAAACGAATCTGTACTTGAGGAACGAAGTCATCACTTAGTGTCCGTAGTCGATCAGCGATCCTGAAAGATCCTATAGATCCGTACACTCTTTTGGTTAGAGAATTTCAAGCGTAATTTGTCAGAATCCTCCGTCCGTCTTACCTCATGATAGAGGTGTTCGTCATGAAATTGACTTGGTTCCGGAAACCAAATACTGCGTTACACCGCAGTGTCCTTTACCCAAGGAACAGTGTGACGTCATTGACGAGTTCTTTCGTGCAAAGCACGCGGCTAGAATGGTGCGTGAGAGTAAATCCCCTCATTCCACGCCAACATTTTGTGTCAGAAAGCCCAATGGAAAGTGGTGCACTGTCCACGCTTATAATAAGCTAAATGCAGCCACCATTCCGAATAAGACACCAATTCCTAAGAAAGACGTGGTACATAATGCTATGGTATGTTGTGCCATGTTCAGTGCACTTGACTTAGTCGATGGTTATTACCAATTGCTTATGTGCTCTGGTGACATACCACTAACTGGAAATTAGTACTCCGAGCAATATGCTCTGGAAGTGGCTTGTCATGCCTCAAAGGCTATCCAATGCTCCGGATACGTTGAATCGTCTATTGACTCAACTGTTCAGACCTCATCAAGGCTACGCACAAACATACTTTGATGACATTTTGTACATAGTCGTGCCATGAATGGTCGGTCTGATTTGGAAAAATCACTTTGACCATTTACGAGCTGTGCACGAGTGCATGCGCACGAATAAGTTGTATGCCAACGCCTCGAAATGCATCTTTGGTGTGGAAGAGATTCCTTTCTAAGGAGGCTTCATCGGGCAAGAGTGGTCTCAAAGCGGATCCCTCTAAGGTGAAAGACAAAGCTGATTGGCCTGTTGAACAGAACCAAAAAGATTTGCGGAAGTGGCTCGGCCTCGCCAACTATTTGTATAAGTACAGCGAAAATTACGTTAATATGTCTCGGCCCTAGTCCGATTTCCTTAAAAAGATGTGGAATGGTGCTGGACTAGCACACAGAACGATGCTTCTAAAGTATTTAAGGAGAGTCTCCTCCAGGCCCCGGCGTTGACTTTGCCATACCCTGAGCGGCCATTCAGTGCCTTTTGTGACGCATCTGACTTTGCCATCGGTTGTGCTCTACTTCAAGTAGTTCCCAGTGGTCATGAGCGCGTTGTCGCGTATGAATCTCGCCAGCTCAAGGCTGCAGAGAAGAGATACCCGGTTTCAAGACAACGAGTTACTTGCAATGAAGCATGCTCTAGTCAAATTAATAGTTCATGTTCTGGGCTCCAAGCCTTTTGTGATTTACACGGACCATGCGTCATTACGCACTGCGACTCAGTTGCCTCATCTCTAATTGAATGGCTCGTTGGCTCCATTCTTTGCCGAATACAACTTCGAGGTGAAGTATACCCCGGGCAAGCAAAATTCTTTGGCTGATGAGCTGTCCTGAAGACCCGATTATGAGCTTTCTCATGTTATGACATTGTCGCCTTCAATCAATGACTTAATCCGTGGGGCTTATGCCAAGTATGAACAGTGTGTAGCGTTGCTACGTGGGCTTGAAAGCGAGCAGTTAACAGACTCAGAAATAAAATTTTCGGCACGCTTACGTGCAAGGCTACATCGATATTCCATCGACCAAGGTCTGTTATGCTACCGCACGGATGTGGAAAATGTTCTTCACATCGTTATCACTGATGATGAGGATTTAAAGTATCGAATCTTATGTAAGGCACATGACACTGCGTTGAGTTGTCATCTCGGTCGTGAGAAGACCTATAGCTTAGTGAGTCAACACTATTTTTGGCCCAAACTCTAAATGGGTAAGCACATAGGTACGTACGTGTGAAACGTGTAAATGGGTTAAACCTTCATCTCATGCGGCTGCACCGATTGCTAGTTTACCAGTACTCAAAAGTTGTTGGGATTCGATCAGTACGGAGTTTGTGTTTGGCCTAACGAAAAATTCGGAAGGCAACACGGTATCGTGGTCTTTGTTGACCGTCTGAGCAAGATGGCTCATTTAGCGGCTGTGCCGGACTCCATCGACGGTGCAAGTAGAGCTACTCTGTTTATCGTTCGATTGCTCGGTCATGACGCTTTTTTGTGGCAATTATCTCTGACAGAGATCCTCGCTTCATGAAGAAGTTTTGAAAGTCCATCTTCAAGGTGCTTGGTACCCGATCGCTCTTTCCACCGTGGATCATCCGTAGATCGATGGTCAAACTGAGCGATTTAATTGCGGTATTAGTGATATCTTACGCGGGGTTATAAAAAATATACACCAAGATAAATGAAAAATAAAATAAAAATACCACAAGATTGAATAATAAAAAAAATGTACCAAGGATGTGTACTATACGTACGAATATATACATGCCTGGGATCATAGAGAAATATGGATTTTTGGCGTTGATATTCATACAAATTCGTCATAACGATATGAGGGAGTTTTAGCATTCGCGGTGGTCCGGTGGTGTCAGATCGGTTTATGTATCCATAGGTCACTGGATTGTTCACCATGAGGATTGTTGACAAGCAATTACCATTGCCACAGAATACAGACCTTCTACGACGCAATCATCATTATACTGTGTTAACGCAGGGAGACCGACTATGTCTTGAATGTAGCAAAACTAACTGTCAGTATGCTAAATGCTTCGATCAAGTCACGCAGCGAAAATGTCTTTCGAGTGAATTATCACTCTGTAAGACTGTACCATTTCCGTCTTCTGCTGTTCAGACGATATTTGGCCAATATCCCATTCTGTTTACTCTATGATCCTCAGAGCTGTAATTTGTGTAATACTGCCACGTGGCAGACCTTTGATGTCCTACCCCCGCTACCTCTTACTGGCCACACATCATCATTTGTGATTTTGCGCATTTCAACACCAGCGATGGAAAGCGACGACGAGCAACAGCAAACTAGCAGCTTCTTCGAGGACAGGTGTTACGCTAATAAAAGCGATATCATTCAAGCAGTAATTGAGTTCAACCGAAAGTGCAACCGTCCGTTTCGTGTGGTGTCAAGTGATAAACGGCGTTACAAAGCAGTGTGCACACAACATGGCTGTTTCTTCGTTGTGCAGTTTGCCTTTTCGCAAACATTCAGCCCTCCAACAAAGTTTGCTTTGCACTCCTGTCAAGTATCCGAATCGTCCAAGGCGTCTCGTAGATATGCAACTGCGAAACAAATTGCTGTAAACCCTGCTGTCAGAGATATGGCCATGACCTCCGGCAGGAAAGTGACACCCGTGATGATCCAAATGAAGTTGAAGAACGAAGGGATTTCTGCCACCTATATGAACTGTGTTCATGCTCTTAAAAGGTTGAAGCTCGAGTTATTCGGAAGTGATATTGAGCAATACAGCCTCATTCCATCCTACATGGCTGAACTGAAGATTCGAGGTCACGAAGCCAAGCTTGATATCGTGGATAATGAATTTATGCGGTTGAGTGTCATTTTCCGAGAAGGGCTTCAAGCATATAATCCATATAGTGAGCGTGGGATATCCGTGGATGGCACATTTATGAAGACGTCAGTCGTTGGGATTCTCCTTGTAGCGTGCTTTCGAAATGGAAACAACGAGATCCAAATTATCGGAGTCGGGCTCGTATCGGTGGAGAATGAAGATAACTGGACCTGGTTTTTGAAGTTCCTACTCTCCCACCTCCAGCCAACTCCAGCATTCGTGATATCGGATAGGGACAAGGGACTTATGAAAGCTATGCAGACAACGGCACCAGACGTCCCACACTTTTTTTGCTTTCGGCATTTGATGGAGAATTTTAACAAGAAATACAAGTCCAAGATGTTGAAGAATTTGGCGTGGATATTGGCTCGCTCACGGACAACTGTGGAGTACGAGAAGGCGGTAGCGGATATCGCCAGTTTGGACAGCAGTGCGTCGGCGTGGCTTCAGGAGGTTCGCCGTGAAAAATGGTCAACAGCTTACTCACCATGTCCAACATACAACACTTTGACATCAAATAACGTGGAAGCGGTAAACACAGCGTGTTCAAGGGAATTCGGAGCCTTCCTGTCATCGACTGCTTAATGGGGATCGAGCGTTACGTGGCGTGCAAGTGGGCTAAAAACGTTAGCAAAGGGAAAGGGTGGGGAGTACTAACTCCATATGCATCGCGCAAGGTGGATAAAATACTGGCCGCTGCGAAGTGGGGTGAAATTGATGAATGCTCGACCTCATGCTTCATCGTCGCAATCCGTTCAGGTGTGGGGAATATTCCGGTGAAGTTTGCAGTTCAATTCTGTGATAAAGTTGTACGATGCTCGTGTGGTTACTTCGAAGATGTTGGCTCGCCTTGCGTTCATGCACTACTAGCACTGAGGCATTCCGAAAAATCGCCCAACATGGTCACGTATTTTCACGACTCCTGAAATCATCGACATTTGCAGCCGCCTATTCTGAGAGATCCGAAGATAAAATATTGCCGCTCGTGCTAAAAGATGTCCTTACAAGAGGTGTGTGCAACGCTCCATCTATTTCGAAAAAAAGAGGGCGCCCAAAGAAGAAGCGGATCCCATCACAACAAGCTACTGAGAGAATTGAAAAGCGCCAAACCAGAAGATGTGGAATGTGCAAATCATTTTGGTCACAATCGTAGGATCTGTCCGATCAGGGACGCATGATTGTATGCTTCGTTGTCTCTACTACATAGTGCATATTGATCAGAGGTTTTTCATCCAAGACTGGGTTTTCCTCGCTATAAATACAGAAAAATATTCAGAAATGCGGATGGTTCGAGACAAGTGAGTACGTTTCTTCGTACTATGATATAGCTGAATTGAGAAGAATTACGTGGAAATCATCCTGTTAGATCCCAGGCATGTGTATATTCGTACGTATAGTACACATCCTTGGTACATTTTTTTTATTATTCAATCTTGTGGTATTTTTATTTTATTTTTCATTTATCTTGGTGTATATTTTTTATAACCCCTATCTTACGCAGCATCTGCGCTGATACACCTAAGCGTTGGAGCTCTATGCTCCCTGTCGTTGACTTCGCGTTAAACAGCTCTGTACATGCCCCTACAGGCTATACTCCGTTATACGTGAACGGACTCACCTACCCTCGCGTTCCGTTAACGCTATCTCTGCGTGGTTCAGGGCTTGGTGGGGGAGAGATGGCCGATCGGCTTGCTGATGTCAGCCCTTCTACTGTAAAGAAACAAGCTGGCGAATTCATCGCAACGTGATTGAATTTCTTACGATATGTGCGTGATGTAATGGATGCGAACCAAGACCGACAAAAGAAGCAAGCGGGTACTTAAAGCAGAGGTTGTATTGAAAGTTATGAGGCCGGATACCAGGCAGTACTAAGAACCTACCTACAAAAAATGCAGTGTCCGCTGTCTTCAAGACAGAGTTTCGACCACGCTTCATTGGGTCGTTCACGGTCATGGCTAAGAAGAGCCTTGCTTACATCCTCAACCTTCCGCTCAAATCGCGCACACATCCCGTGTTCTATGTTGGATTTCTTAAGGTTTATCGGGTTCCTTCCCATGTGAACCTGGAAGCGCTGGCGCCAAAGGAGGTAGCCATGCCACGAATTGCTGCATCCCCATCAAGATACCCGCTGCCCCTCCAAGCGAGGTTGAACTTGCTCCAGGGCTCGTACCCGGTTCTCAACCGACTCTAGGCGTATCCAGCGCTCGCGACGAAGTTGCACCTCGTGCATAACACCTCCATGGTTTGACAGAGATCATCATGGGGTGGTACCAATATGTCGACCTCCGCCGGCGTTGCTTAACAAGAAAGGGAAGTTTCAATTCCATTTTGAGAAGATTCTCGTTCGACGTCGTCGCCATGGCTTAAGTTAATATCTGGTGAAATGGCGAGGGTACCCTGAGTCAGAGAACTCTTAGGAGTATGAGATACCTCTTCACAAAATTGCCCATGTACCTTGGATGTTTGTGAACATCGTGGCCAGGATCATCTGGTGATCAAAGGCGCTTCCCACTAAAAGTGGTGTGGGGAGGCGGGTTGAAGCACAACGAGTGGTCTGAATTCGCGGTTAACGGTATACCCGAAGCGTGGCGTGAGTGAGCACTCGTGCGCAACAGGTCTTTGACCTCAAGCTTGGCATACTCATACCGAAGCTTTCGTTAAAGACGAACGTCGGCCACACTGGCACTTGCTCTTATAGCCATCATGCTTCTTTATCCGTGGACGAAGTAGCTTCTGGGCCGTTGGCCCACCCCGCAAACACATGGCCAACAGTTTGAAGGATACTTTCTTCCACGTCTTGTGGTTAAACACATAGTCACGATGACTTTGTAGCACTACGGAGGTCTGTGACCATCTCAGAGCGCTCTCTTCTTGCTGAAGAAAGAGCTGTTGTTGCTAGTCGAGCGGTTTGTTGATGTGCGCCGATGGTGCGTTGAGATCGCTATGTTTGAAGAACGGATTTGGTGCAGAACAGACCACCTCCTCACCGGTCTCGCCGTAAGAAGGAAGAGCCTAGGGCTCATAGCATGTCGATGCCATGGTGTTTGATGCTTTGTACAACGGTCAGGTAGTGTGTACGCACCACGTCCTCTTCTGTTCGAGGAAAAGGATTCGATTGACGTTGAACGTCAGTCTGGTGGGGGATAGTGTAACAGAATTACACGTTGGTTAGTAACCGTTATGACAGTGTGGTACACATTTGGAACGCTTTGGGAGCTAACGCGTGTCAGCCACCGGACATTCGTGTCTGCGTTTAATGTAAGTACTCTTCTTTTAAAGAAATAAGTCAGCTCCCCTTTTGATCAACTAGAGACACGTGCCTGGTTAAAACGTCTCAGATCTTGTACAATTTGTGTTAGCGATTCTCTGAATCGTTAGGTCGCTTGAACAAGAACCTTAAGCTCTTAAGCTTGTTGACTCGTTGAGTTGAGTGCTGTTAAGAACTAAATTGCTCGTCGAGCAGATAGCCTTCCTCTGGCAAAGAGCCAAAGCAGATCTGCTACAGAAAGGCTGATTGTCACCAGACGGGTATGGCAACTTTTCGTTCAGGAAAGAATTGTTTTCTTAAGTTTCAACATGCACCAACGTCACTTTCTATGATACAGCATTATAAGTTCTGCATTCAAACCAACGGCTTCGCTTTTACTTTGCTTGACGACCGATCATGCAAATCCTTCATCTATTTCATATTTGTGGCTGGTAACGATTCACCAGTCACTGAAGATTGCTACCTTGACGGGATCGCCATCAAGGTTTCTCGCCACATCGGTGTGCTCGGATATCTATAATGGTCCGCTTGGACAGATGAAAGTAGCTTAATTTAATGCGATGAAAGCCTAATGTGAAAGTCATGCAAGTAAGATAAAAAAACGCGATCACAAGGATTTTTATGCTTATCGTGCTAGACAATGAAAAGATACTCGTTCCTTGGTTAATTCCTCCATAGACGTTAGTTGAAACAGGAGTGTAAATGATGTAAAAATGGGATGGGTCGTTCGCCTTAAATGTGCAAATATGCAGTTTTCATTTGCGGTATGTTTTGCTTCGGCTTGACACATTAGCAAACACTAGGTGGCTACCAAGATTTGATCAGTGTCCAGGCATCAATTCTCCAGTAATGTAAATGTAGATGCGCATACTAATATATTAGGGTTAATCAATCTATTGAAAACGTCAGTGTGTGGTACTCCGGGAAAATGTTTGACTCAAGTATCTTGAGAAGACGTCCGATTCCACATAAGAGGACATATGAATTCTTTATTTTATTGTCGGACCTAATCTAGGCAAGCCGGCTTAGAGAGTTTCGCCTCCATCCCGCGGAAGTTGGTCAATCTGCCATCATCATCTTTGCTTTATCCGCCCGTATTCCTATCCTCCCGATCTTTTTACCTCCACGAATGGTGCATTCATCACAATGAATATTTGTAAGCCGTCGCATACTTGGCTTCTGTAAGTGATTACTCCCATAGGCTCGATTGAATAGTCTGCGAGCGACGAAGCATCTCGGCAAAGAGATGTTCCTTAGTTTTTTTAGTAGTTTTTATGGTTGAAAAGGATTCTTAGACAATTCTATTAGTATATAAAAGAAAGTCATCATCGATTGCATACATTTCCGACTCTCCCGATTGCACGGTTCCGTTATCAGGTAGCGATGACATTTCGTCCAAACGAGCAAGATTCTACAATACCAAGCAATACAAGAAACAAAGAAAAATCATGCGATTTTTCAGCACACGCGTTCGAATGTGTTCAGTGCTCTTCAGAATAATCTTCGCTTCTTTCAGAAACGATTCATACAATAAATCCTATCGATTCCCAACCTTTTGCGCGTCGGATCATCAATTCTATCGATGGAACAACGACGCTCTATGGCGATACGATAGTCTAGTAATTTTATGCTTAATGAAGAAATATTTTTATCAATTCCCCTGAATACGTACAAGCAAGATGATAGTATACCGCGCTCTATCTGTATATGATTTTCTCGACGAGATGGTACATCATGCAGTATCTCTATAATTGAATCCATGAAGTACGTGTTCTTTAATGGACATTTATATCAAATAAATTGCGAATACGATACGTAATTGGTAATTAAGATAGTGTATTAGAGGAGTAGTTTGCTACTCAAGCAGGATGAAGAGAATTGCAGCATTGTCGTAGCAATCAGAAGCATATATATACTGTGCACAAGTAGCCAGATTGGATAAATATATACGCAATCCGTGTTGTGCATTTGTCTATGCGCTGAATTTAAGACATTATAGTAGTGAGGTGGCCGAGCCTGCTCAAAGTATTAGAAAATTTATAGCACCCTGATTGTCAATCACCCTTACTGCACATCTTATCTTATGACGCGCATATCGTCATTGCATATTTCTTTGCGGGTGAGAAATTACCGTATAGATTTCTCCTACGATGGAAAGGCCTGTCGTTTATAGCTCATGGCTGTTCGCTGATGCCCTAATCTCCACCATAATCAGACCAGCTCTTTTTGCTGTCTCATTAGCTAAAAGTGTATTTTCCTTTTTAGGTACGTTGTCTTCAAATGAAATCTATAACGAAGGCACAACTCCTTCTCAGTGCTAAAAATGAAAAGTGATATTAAGAGTTTGAAACAATGTTAAGAATGAATGTAAAATCCCCTCATAAACTGATCGCTCCTTCCAGATAGTCCGAAGACCACTGTCTATGCAGGTTGCTCTTTTTCACGACACATGAACGTCGTGACGCGTAATCCGCTACACTCCCCTTCAACTTGCACTCTCGCGAATTCCACTTTCATTGCGTAGTTGCAGTAATTGCGGTGCACCAAGTGGATTCGTCAAGTAATCAGCAAGCTGCACAGCTGAAGGGATATGCTTCAGTTGGATCTCGCCTCGTTCAACGTGGTTCAGAACAAAATGCAACCTTTGGTCAATGTGTTTGGCTCTTGGTGTATAGCCTTGGTTCGTCGCAATACTTACCGCCGACTTATTGTCCATATGCACTGTAGGAACGGCCTTGCACGTGACACCCATCTCTTTTAGCAAGTAACGAATCCATATAATTTCTGGTGTAGCATGTGCCAGTACCATATATTCTGCTTCAGTAGATGACAAATCTACCGAAGTTTGGCGTTTGCTTTTGTATACGACAACCACGCCAAGAGCAGAATCAATACACCAGATATAGGTCGACGAGTCTTCTTGTCACTTCCCCAATATGCGTCACAGTATGCCCGAAGCATAATCTTGTTGTCGTCCAATTCTTGTACGTGATTCCGTGCGATTGTGTTCCCATAAGTTAGTGTAAAACGTGTAAAGCCGCACGCCAGTGCATCTGTCGTGGCTGGTCCAAGTACTGCGATAATACTGACATCCCATAGTCAATATCTGGTCGCGTTGCGTTCGCAATATATACCAGCGAACCGGCAAAAAATTTGCGGTGGTGTGACTTATCAGGAGTCAAGTCCTGGCGTGTACAGATAGGATTACGAACTGCATAGGCCCCACTTTGCTCAAGCTTCGAGACCAACCTCGCAATAAATTGGGACTGTTTTAACACCAACTCCCCTTTCTCTCGTGAATAATTCACTTCCATGCCCAAAATAAATCGCGAAGCTCCAATTGACTTGACTGTACCATGATCTGTTAATTCTTTGTAGATCGTGTCTGCCTCAGCATCTGACTTGCTTCCAACTAGGAGGTCGTCAGCATACAAGACTATGTATGTGACTGACTTGAGGTGTGCATGATTGCATCGAACAAATATACATGTGTCTTCTCGTCATGATTCGAATCCCAAAGTAGACAACACGGACCGCAGCCGCTCGCGTCAAACCATATAAGAAGCGTCGTAATTGCACACCATTCCAAGTGCATTCTCAGCTCCAACTCATGAAAACTTCTTCTTCCAAATCACCATTTAGGAATTCCGTTTCCACGTTAAATTGTCGGATTACGTATTGCATGCTGCAACAAACCGACATAAACACACGAATCGTGTTTGAGTATGCAACAGGTATTTATTTCTCGAAGTAATCAATGTCACGCGTTTGAAAATATCCGAGGGCAACCAAACGTGCTTTGTAACGAACGATATCACCGTTTTCATCCTACATACGCCTGAGTACCCACTTGTGACCTATGACCTTGACACCGGAAGGACGGTAGATAGCATCCCATGTGTGGTTCTTACGATGGGCTTTGAGTTCTGCTTGAGTAGCTTCTTTCCATTATTCTTCGGTCGTTGACTGCAACGCTTCTCGAATATTCATCAGTATATCAGTGGCAGAAAGCAAAATTTCGTAATCGTCAACACATTGACGTTTGGGTTCCAGCTCGACCAGCTCGCTATACACCGGCGATCCATCAGTCAGGACTGGTATATTCACACTACCATCGTCAAAGCCATCATTGGTGAGTAGATGAGATGAGACGGAAGAACGATAAGGCCTTTTGTTCGACCCCGAGTTTAACTGAAGTCGGGTATCTGGAGGGTGGAATCTGCACAACGTACAATAGCTCGTGACGGATCAGGTATTCCTGGAAGCATGTGTGTACCATTATTGCCACTTCCAACGACAGTTTCACTTGATGTACGATCTGTCATTGAATCGGTTGTGCTGATTGGTTGTATATATGTGCGCCCCCCCCCCTCACCGCAATTGGAACCATTTCTAAGGTGAGTGACTGATTGAGATGTACAGACGCATCCACAGCTCTGTCTTGCCAGCTCGTATCCGTGTCAGCGGTGGCAGCGACATCCATATCCTCAGCATCTTTATGATTGTTTGAAGCGGGTACGCCCACGTTCACTTCCTTGTTGTCATAATGAAAGTGTTTGTGTTGCGCAAAAGACTCACTTGAAACAACAACATCTTTGTACCTAATTGGAGGTCGCTCGTCTAACGTAACAGATCAGTGATTACGAATTGTTCTCTCACCAGGTCCCATACTCGGTATCCCTTATATGCGTCCGAATACCCAAGGAAAATACATTTGTTTTCTTCGCTGTCCCATTTAGTTCGCTTGCAATCCGCGACTCGTAGATATCCAGTAGAATCAAATACACGAAAATATCTTAGGGCTGGCTTGCAGGATGTGGTCGATAAAAAGATGACCATTTTTTATGAATTTCATTGATATTCACCGTGAGCGCTGAGACCGATACAGCGTTTCATACGGGCTAGTATTAGAGCGCGCTGTATTTTAAATTCGATTGATGGTGTAGGCAGGCGTCATAATCGCTTCACCCCCTCCCCAGATACGATCCATTTCCATGTGATAAATCATCGAGCGGGCCATCTCGACAAGGGTTGGATTTATCCTCTCTGCTGACCCGTTTTGTTGTGGACTGTATGGCACACTTGTCTGGTGGAGAATACCTTGTTATGCACAGTTGAAACGATGATTCGTGTACTCCCCACCATTGTCGCTTCGGATGCACTTAATCTTGCAAACCGTTTGCGTCTCCACCATAACACGAAACGCCTTGAATCGCTCCAAAAACTTGATACTTTGCTCCTAGCAAGTATACGTAGACAAATCGGCTGTAATCATCAATAAATGTGAGTACGTATAGAGCCCCACCCCCTTCGACTTCGGACTCATAGGTCCCATAAGATCAGCGTGTACGATTATAAGTGGTCAACTCGTCTTTACTTCACTGCCTGAAGTATGACGTAACGGACTGTTCATCATTTTCCCACGTGCGCATCCATCACATACACCGCCACCAGATGCAACGACACCTGAAACACCATCGCAAGCCTTTATCTATTGCAAGATCTTGTTTGTAGACACATGACCTAGGCGAATATGCCAGAGTCCGCTAGTTTCATTTGCTGTATTTCTGCACTCAACCTGGTATGCCTCCAATGTGACATGTTGTTTCACATTCCACGCAAACAGCTTTCCCACTCGTTTGATTACTGAAACAGTCACTTCGTTACTCAAAACAAGAGACGACTCATCACGCTCGAAAATCTCAACATTGAACCGGCTTATATCGTTATTGACCCACCGTCTCAGGTCGGTCAATAATATCTCCAGCATAAGCTGGTCGTCAATCACAAAAGTAGATGTACCGCGAGATATTCGGTGAACGTTTGGAAGGAAGGGTATGCTCCAAAATCTGGATATTAATACCTGTCTCTGATCCCAAAACCGAACCAGAAAATGCTTGACTCTGCAAAGTCCTTTCGATGTCAGCTGAGATTTCCGGCCTTCAAGTATTCCATCCCATACATCTGCTACGACAAGTCACCAAGCATGGCGAGAATCATGTCCAGTACCGCTGCGGGCACTGTTGACTTTTCTTCCAATTGTTGATTGATGGTCGCGTCCTGACCCTCCATCACCAGAGCGGGTGTAGCTTATTAATCTGTGCCGCCAACACGTTCCTTTCGATTCATAACCGGTTCGAAGTATTCGATTTGCCTTTGTTGCAATAGAGTTGGAAGTAAAAGTAGGATATATTTAGCATTTACCTTTTTTGTCAACACCGCACCATACATGTGCAACAGCATTACAAACTTGACTTTGTCATGTTTCACCTGACGTCCGTCTGGTCTCACGTGGTGACCGTCTCTTCTCGTCCCATCTGTCATTTTGTTACCAAAGAGCCGTTTAGGTGAGTCGGACTTGACCTGCAATAGATCTTGCAGTTAAAAGTCAAGCTCTTGACGACCTTTAAGAAACAATATCGGCAATTAACCGCAACTCCTCCGAAAAGTGTGATCGTTGGCATGTAATAAACAAATAGCAGGCCAAATCATCATATTTGTCAATGAGATATGGGGAATTGACAAAAAACGGAAAATAATAAATGCAATACACTAAGGCTTCCCTTTGTGGGTCGTGTTGTGATACATGAGCTTGTTTACAGAGCACCCAAACGATAAGGTAAAAATCTGACGGACTCGTTAGATTATCTTTCTCCTTTTGTATGGTACATTTGGTCATGTTCAAGTCTATCAGATCGTCTGTGGTGCGTGACAGATAGCCCCATTTACCCAATTCCCCCGATTTTTCTCATCTAAGACGGTAACGGATTCTGTAAGGGGTCTTCACATAGGAGACGATTTGTGCTTCTTGGTCCCTCACTTTTCCTCCATTCTTTGTTTGCGGCAAAACTGATCCTAATAGGCTCGATCACAGCATCAGAAATTTTTCTCTGTGTATGCATTTCTAGACGTATAAGACTAGATGAAGATATGATTTCCAAATTGATGCTCGATGCTACCTACCATGCTTCCTATACAATTGAGCAATCACGAGACAAATAAGGTATTTTCCATTCTCCTCTAAATGCAATTAACAGCAATTTACGCTTCATACCACCGTTTGATAGAAAGTTTTTCTGAAGCACCAATGTAACGTACTCGTGGACAATGTGGGAGGCTTGAGCGAACGCAATTTACAAAACGAAAGGGTTCTCTGCAGTGGAAGAGCGCCTTTAACATTCTCACTATCCCAAAAGCATCAATGCGAACGCACGATGGGACAATCAAAACTATTAATATATCACCTACAAGCCGTAAACCAAAAATATTGCAAGTAATATATGGAAGAACCTGTCTCAGGCAGGGGAGAGTGTCGATATGGTGCAACTATCCTAGAACAAACATTTTTGACCAAGTCCAAAGTCTATCAGACACCTGGATTGGAAAGCTTTATCAATCTTTCTTGCACCAAACGATAGCTTTCGAATTGCGGAACGTTTTGTTGCAAGAAGATTGTGTAAATTGTTTTTTTCATGGTGCTGATACGTCTCAAAGTTTGACCTTTTTGCGTGTTTTCCCAAGATCGGCAGGATTTGAAACGCCCCGTGTGAAATGTCGTACGCTGTGCAATTTTTCTTACGTGGATGGAATGAAAGGAAATAAGGCAGACAAGGTATCCGAACAAAATGGGAATGTCTATGTACAGTTTTTGGCCCAGGATGAGAGGAAATAGGACATGGGAGGTATAGAAAAAACGACGAATGGCGTTTGTATATATGTCAGAGTCATAAGGAAATCCAAAAAAAGCTCAAACACCTGTTGACATCGATATGATATGCCTGCAAAAATCAATCCTTGACGCGTAGACGTCGGCGCGATTTCATCTTCCGTCTGTCCCGCTCAACCCTCTCCGCCTAACGCCATCCTTGGCTTTGCTATACATTTCGATGTATCGCCAGAATGTTCGAGCGTGCTTCCGAATTCACCTTCATGCTCACTCTATCGAGGATACAGGGAGCCTCTCCCAAAGCGAGGTGAAATTATAATTACATTGGTTCCGAGCTGCTCTCTTGGCGGCTCCCCAGTACCTCTCTATGAAGTTGCACTCACACTGTAGTTTGAGGTAATATTCAATAATATGTCCTTCCTGCTTCACCTCCATCTCCAAGGCGTAATCCTGTTCAGAAAAATTTGGCTGAGCCATCAAGGCATGCGTTCAGCAGCATTCATTTGTTGGAGGCAATGCCTTGGAATGGCAATCCAGATTCCAATTTACGTTGAGAGGATTCCCGATCTCTCTTTCCTTCAGCACCTGTAAGAGATCAACGTCAGTGATGAGATCGCTTCAGTGAGATCTTGAAAGAACAGAGAAGAAAGCATACCATCTCGATGCCCTAAAAAAAATCTCTCCATTATGAGTAAACCGCATGGATTGCCAGATTTTTGGTTATCGATGATGTACCACCCCTCTTGTATTGGTATGTTTTATCCTTCTTGGGCTTGAGAGTCATACTGCCAGCCACCAGAGCGTTGAGAGAAAACGCCTGATGACTGGAGGATTGGTTGAAAGAAAAAAATCCTGTGAAATAAAAATTTAATCTTCAGTCCCAACTAGAAACGTGAAACAAGAAAGTTCAAAAACTCACCAGTACAATCCTAGATAAAGAATGTTGAAAATAAGGATGGCCTTCTCATTGAGTTGCCTTGCCATGTTTTCACTTTTCCACCACCATCTCTGTTCTTGCCTGCCTTGATCATCTCTCTATATGATAGTGAAGTGAGCCCATTCTCCCTCGCTTGCTGATCAGTGACTTTCTGTGCCCGTGCCATGGGCACAGAAAGTCACTGATCATGATTGACCCCCCTGGTCATTTCTTCCTAATCTAGCTATTGCCTTCTTCTACCCAGAACTCCTCTCTTCCATCGTTGATGTAGAAGGTAGAGTCATGATGCGTCCCATGCACATACTTGTTGTACCACACTCTCACCTTGCCCTCCACCAACAAATTCATCTCCTCTCAAGTCCACTCATCCATCTTCTTTTCGTACTCAATCATACTCTTTGACTAACCCTCTCTATACTTCACCACATCCTCCCTTTCATGAGCGTCCATTTACAGCTCCTTTCCCATTTTCTTTTTTTTTTATACCCAGATCTTAAGATACTTGGCCCCTGTCAAGTAGCTGATCTTCTGCTCCTCATCTCTCAGGACCCTTGGCAAAATGCTGGTTTGAAGGACCATCTGGAGCCCTTTGGGCGATCTTTGATTGAGCTTCCTCCCCCTCATCCATGACAGGAACTCTCTCTTGATATCAAGCTCTGCCAGAGTCTCTCTCCTTTTTGAAATTCGGCCTTGCTGATGTGCTGGACGGGATTTGCTGACCAAGTACCGATCGGCCCAAGTTTTCCCCAGCGCTTCCTGGGTTCTGTATGCATTTCAGTTCTTCCTTCAAACCGTCAATGGCCTCTTCCATCCTGTCTTCTTCTCCCTCTTCTCCCTGCTGCTCACTACTCTCATCTTCTGATACAATGAACAACTCCTTTCTTTTAGTTTCTGATGGCTGCTGGCCTGCTGGTTTGAAGTAGATGTCCAGCATCTGCAGGTTATTCTCCTTGACATACTTCTCCCTCCTCGACTTGGTAGTTCTTGAGTTCTCTGCCAAGGTAAGTAAAGAGTTAGAGGGTGAAGAACGTTTTTGGCAAAAGAAGCCAGCTCAATTTTATAGGTACAGGAGCTTTTTCTTCCCCTTCTTTTCCTTCTCGAGCTGAGCCTGGACAGCAGCAAATCTCCTTTGTAGCTGAGCTGTGTCTGTTTCCAGCCAGTCTTCTTCACCTTCACCTTCACCTTCACCTTCCACTTCCCCTCCCTTCCTCTTCCTTCTCTCCACACCAGTATGACATGAGGCTCTGATAGTCGAGATCCTCTGCTGCCTCCACCTCTTCCTGCTGTTGTTTCTGTGCCTGAAGTTGCCTCTTCTTGTTTTTGGCTTGGTGCAAGTTGGCTGGCTAATAGGGCCAGCCTTCTTTTTTTGGGAGGAGCCATTATAGAAAAAATAAATGAGAAATCTTTTGAAATTTCTTTTTCAATGGTTTAATTCGACAATACCCGCAGAACCTTACCAACTTGATTCAAATCTACATTCTTATTTATAAAAATTAACTTGAAATAATACTTGAAATAATTTGAAGTTCAAAAAATTCAAATTTAAATGAACATATTCGAAAAATAGCTTTGGTTGATTCACAAAACGTTTTGGATTTGTTAGGGGAGTCACACCATACTCTTATCATCGTCTGCGTGGGAGAAAGGGCCAGTTGTTACAAATCGGATCAATTCCACTGGGTCATTTTCTCTCTAGTCGTTTGGATGATGGACGCACAGGAATACAGCTGGTTCGTAAAGCTGCCAGCAATTATCATCAGAATAAACCGAAAGACAAGGGATCCCAAGCTGCCTGGTGTGCAGTTATAAAAGGATTCATAGTATCGAAGAAGTACGGCGTTTACGGATGACTTTGTCATCATTTGTCTCGGACACTTAAGGTAATGTCGAGAATCTTGGGAATATGTCACTGGTAGTTGACGTCTTTCAAGCAGCATTTTTCTCCCTTTTATGGATAACGTAAGCGTTCAGGATACAGCTAACATTATTTGAAGCTTGCTCTTATGTAAAACAATCACTGCTATGACTTGTAGTGGAAAACAATATGGACCATCTATGGTTCAAGCACGCATATCGATAAAAAAAGGGGTTGGATCCTACTTAAGTGATTCTGTGTGGCAGTAGAGACTTTGGCATGTCGCTGGTAACATCCTTTTGCCGAAAGTACGACAGTACAGTTGATAAACGTTGCATCAGGTTTCGTTTGATACGACATTCATTACTCTCGACTAATTCAATGTAATCTATGTCAGAATGAATCGATGTTAAATTGTAGGATTTCGAAGACGAGCTGATATGAGCTCTGCAGCTGATGAAGATATTTGCACAAAACCTAATCAGTATGCAACGTTAAGCTACGGAGAACCACAATTAAGGAATACTCAGAACCCAAAGCGTGCTGATAAGGACGAGTCTTTGTTCTTAGAGTATAAAGAATTGATGTCACCTACCAAAATATACTCTCTCTTCATCCGATGTTGTGGTGCATATCAACGCCATATTCTCCAGCAAACATTACTTCATCATGTTCACCAACTTGCGGTAAACTTAAGTAAGCTCCGAAGAAGCACGATAATGCCGATGCGCTACGCAATCATAATCCTTTTCGGTCTATACTTCGGACTGGTGTGTTACCTTTAAGGGTGCCCTGAGTGAGGCGGCCAGATCTTGTTGTCGTGGTATACTCGCTTATGCCTAACTTACAACACACTAGCTGGAAGGTATGGTTTTCATTCACTTGTTCGGCTCGCCTTTGCACCATTCCAAATACTGTATGATTTCCCAGCTGTCACGAACACCAAATGAGTATACTGTATGACTTAGAATACGTTGAGAATGGACGTACTTCTCAATTTGCCGGCTACTAAGTAACCCGCCAATTTAGTAAAAACAACTCGAAAAAACAACTTTTTTCACCTCTTTCCTCTCGAAAACAATGGTTCAAGTCGACATATCGACACAACCAAGGGTGCTAGCGTCCACTTGTAGTGACGTGGCAACCCTCATGAGTCACCCTGTTTTGGGTGATTGTATGATTGTTGATCAGTCATCACCCCTGTGTGATGACGTGGAAAGTACCCCCACCCCCAGTGTGACCGTACTGGTCAATACCGGTACTACAGGTGTCGGATGTGGTACCGGTGGTACATGCGGTACTATCGTTGCCTCGTCACAGGATGACCCAAAGGCAACTGCAAGTGTGGACGACACTAAAAGTCCCACTTTGGCTGACCTGATCAGGTCACAGGAGTCCTTGCGTAAGGACCAGGCTAGAGCTCGGGCGAAATTTCGCGTGGACCTTCCAAAGCCTAAAGCCTCGGACATCGAGTCTATTATGCGATTGTATGCTGATGGACAACATCCCGAGTGGTCGGTGTTGGCAGAAAAATTGGAGGCAGCGAGGCCTTTTAAGGTCTCCAAAGCCACCTTTCCCATGATTCTGGAAACAGGTCAAGCGTTGGTGCGTACTCCAAATGGAAAAATCCTGTCTTCCCTTATGAAGGATCATGGGAATCCAGTATTCGAGAGTCTACTGGAGAGCAGAGCCATTGCTCAAGTCTCAAAGATGCCTGGTGGCAATCTTCGAGTGATGGTCTCCACCGAGGATGCTTGTCAACAGCTGGAGTGCCAGCCGATAACCATCCTCGGGTCTCAATACTTTTTTCGGGAGTACGATTCTCTCGAATCCAAATACTATCTGGATATATTTGGAGTGGGCGTGGAGGAAGAACGGATTCCGATTTTACGTTCCCTTCACAGTCTAGGATGTCCAGTAGTCTTTGCTACTTTCCGCGAAACTGTTCCGTGCAAGGGTGTCGTGATGTCGACGTGGAGAGTGTACTTTAGTACTCCTACATGCCCTCCACAGCTGGTCCGCATCGGTAAAGTATGCGAACAAATTGCATACGAAAAGATGCTTTACCCTGTGCGAGGGAAACACGCTCCTATCCCATCGGAACGACCACGTTTTGGTCAACGTGGTCCTTATTGCTTGGATTTGTGCGCTATATCAACCACGGGAGCACGGCAACAACAATCGAACAAGCAAAAGAAAAAGCAAAACCACATTCAAAATCAACCGCAACAAAAACCACAACAGCAACCAAAACAAACAAACGCGCCAACGGAGCTCGTGGTGGCACCACAAAAAGTAGTGAAGCCAGTTCTCAGTCAAGAATTGAAAGCGAGGAAACCCGACCGGAAGCTATCCGATCAAATCTCGTTGGAGCTCAACACTCCCCCCACTATCACACCACCAGGAGCACAAGCTTTATTGCAACACACACCTCCCATCCTCCAACTGACCAGTCAGTCATTCTCCCAACCACGGGTAGAGCGGGATGGGGATGTATCCATGAAGTTGGCTTGGACGAGTGGAAAACGTAATCGGGTGGAGCCGTTCGACCAAATGGTCTCCAAAGAACCACCTCTTGCGCTTCCAAAACTAGCGACGAGTAACTATTTTTCCGTGCTCGCAACTATGGAGGTGGAGATCGAAGAAGTAACAGCGGTTGCCAATCCAGAGAATGGCAATCGCGTCCAAATCATCCCCGTGAAAGCACGGATGCCAAAAGAGGTGGCCACCTCGAAAGAGGCGGCACACTTTTATCAAAAACGTCATACAACAATCGAGAAATCGGAACGACCAACCCGAGTTGGTGAAATAGGGGAGCTGATGGAAATCGATTCGAAAAATGCCCTTCACTCACTCCGACCGGACAAGCTGGTTCAAGCGGATTCTTGCATCCCTCATGTGCGGAAGCTAATCCAGTTCTGCACAAATCCGGACAAAATCATCCGAGCGGCACTTGATCATCCGATCACAATGAATGGTGTGCTACTTTCGTGTATGGAGTCGAATGATAAAGCTTTGGATGAAGCGGCTCATCTACTTATGATAAATCGCGTTTTTGCAACTCACAATCTCGGCGAAGATGTTACGTTTGCGACACGATGGAGTCGCCACGTTGGTGGAAAAGTTCCCTCCAAGCGATCTGTACTGTTCGAGAAAGTAATGTCGTGGTGGACGTCAGTGCCGGACATCGTTATCGGTTTGACTCGAGCAACGAAAGCTCTCGCGTTGTTGGAACTTTTATTCATGTGTACTGCTCCAACATTCTACACAAACGATTACTGGATCCAATATCTCACCGATGGACCAGTGATCTGGATTCCGGGTCATCATTGTCGTTTACTTCCAACCAATCTGATCATATCCTTCTTCCGCTCCGACGTTGGCATAAAGTGTTGGTCTCAATGATTTGGAGGTAGATGGCGTGGACTTCTCCATGGTGACATCGCTGAGCTTTCCGTCAATCTCAGCTTTTTCCCAGAGGAACATACAACACTTCACCTCTCACAACAAGATGGTGAAACGAGGTTGATTTCTGGTCCACTTCCGCTTAAATACAAAGGTCACCTCGATTATTTCAACGTGGAACAATGTCTCAGCACTCACGGTGAATGTTAATGGAATTCATAAAAATGGTCATCTTTTTATCGACCACATCCTATCACAACACTCCATTTGTTGCGTTCAAGAGACCAAGTTTCACGATCACAACCAGCTGGACTCCTTTCAGTTTCAATTATCCTCAAAAATGCAGCACACAATGTCTGTCAATGACCACAACAGTGCTTTTCTCCATCCGACTCAAAACCGCAGTGGCGGCGTCATGACAATCCTTCGTTCAGACTTTCCCGGTTATATAACAGCTGAAGAACTCACCGATCGAAGCATTCGAGATCGTTATGTGGTTTTGCGTCTTATCATTCACGATGCACCGGTGTATATTCACAATGTATATACACCGGTCAAGGCCGACGAACGAGTGGACTTTTATAAGTTATTGATCTCCAACACTTTCGAATCGACCGCAACACATATCGTATTTGGTGATTTCAACACACCACTCGATCCAGCTATCGATGCTTCGAGGGGAACAATACGACACGAACCAAGTCGATTAGCGTGTTTGGAATGGCTTTCACAGTTGGGTGTGGTAGACGCTTTGCGAATCCAACATCCAACTGAAAAAGTATTTACAGGACCATTACCACGCAAGAATCGATTAGAGTATATCTGCATGTCGGAAGAGCTATTCAACATGGTATACAAAACCTCTGAGTATTTTCGTCCACGACATGCGGGAGATCATCTGGCACAAAAAGTAACTTTTGCAAATCCAACTCAATCTCCGGGTCGAGGATATTGGAAATGTTCATTACGACTATTTGAATATCCTAAAGTTGTCGACAAGCGGTTTTGGTGCTCGAACAGTTACGGATAACTTCGAATCCCGGTAAAATGTGGAAAAGTTGGAAGACGAAAATCAAGAAACAGCTTCAAAGCATTGAAAAAAAGGTTGCAAAAGATAGCCGACGTGATGTTGAGTCTAGCCAGCGTGTTTTGGAAGTCACAGCGGCTCGATATCGCATTCAAGACAACAATGAGTCACGGTATTTTTACGAATCGAGTCTGCAACAATTTAAAATTTCAGTCGAAAACAACGCGAAATACAATCAAGATGAAAGCTTCGACATCACGTGAAGCATATGGAGAACTCTTCCAAGCATTTTTTTCGCCCTCCGGATAGTTCCTGTCGCCGCGTGCCGATCGAAAATGTTACAAAAAAAAAAGTGGTACCGTGACATCGAACCCGAGGGAGATTATTGACGAATTCAGACATCATTGGGGTGGTGTCATGGGCTCTCTTTATAGCTCTGAGACCGACTCACATGTTCCAAGTGAAGGAAAGCAAAAAAAGTTACTCGATTCGATTCAAGTTTCACTTGCCTCAGCAGAGCAAGACCGTCTCTCCACTCGGTTAAGTACGACCGAGATGGCGGAAGCGATCAAGCACATGCGGAGTAGTTCTTCTCCAGGTATGGATGGACTACCAGCTGCATTTTATCAGCTTGATCCGGAAACTTTTGGCGAGTGTTTGAAGATCGTGTTCGAATTTCAGCTGGAAAGAGGAATTTTACTGCGATCACAACGTCACTCAGCAATCACACTTTTATACAAAAAAGGATCACGAGGTGATCCTGGCAACTATCGACCGATCGCACTACTTTGCGTCGATGTGAAAGTACTTTCAAAAGTGTTGGCGTATCGATTGCAACGTTTTTTGCCAAAATTGATCCATCAAGATCAAAAAGCATTCGTGCGAGGAAGGTCAATGCATCATCATATTCGACATCTCACCGACATCCAAGACTTGGTCACTCATCGTGGGGAGGAAGCTTATGCGACTTTTCTCGACTTTGAGAAAGCTTATGATCGAGTCAATTGGACGTACATGTTTCGCGTTTTGGAAAAAATGGGCGTTGGAAAAAGTTTCATCGACTGGGTTCGTCTTTTGTACAATAACACAAAGGCGCAGTTGATGATTAATGGAAATAACACAACATCTATTACACCACAACGTGGAGTGAAACAAGGTGATCCTCTCTCAGCATTACTTTTTCTGATGACGATCGAACCTTTGGGAAATTTACTTCGACAACATGAAGAACATGGCATTTGGATTAATAGCATGACTGTCGCAACTGAATTATTTTTTGCGGACGATTCGACATTGCTTTCAGAGACACCAAATGGTGTTTTGACGCAACTCGAACTCGTTTAAGTCTATTGCGATGGATCGGGTGCGAAACTCAACTTGAGTAAATCATCCTTGCTCTCGTTGAATCGGACCAAGCCATGTCCACGTATTCCCAATTTGACCATAATGGGTCCGGAGGATTCGGTCAAGTATTTGGGTATTCCGTTCGGCCAGAAACCAACTCACTCGATGGTTATTTCAACTCTCGACAAGCGTTTTTACGATGGGTTTGGTGTATGGTTTCGAACAGCAAGAACTGTTCGTGGTAGACTACTGGTTGCGCAGACGATGATTTTATCACGTTTGTGGCATTACACGATGCACGTAGACATACCAGCAGCGACAATTCGACAGTGGCAATCGATGTTAAATCGCTTTGTGCTTGGTCGGAAACACAAAAAAGATTCAAAACATGTTCACCTACTCAGCAAAGAGTTTTTATATCTTCGCCGACAAGATGGTGGACTACAAGTTCCTTTTTTGGTGGGACGACTAAAGCTACAACGTATTCAATTCCTTCAGCAGTTCGCATCCGATGCGTCAACAAGTATTCCTGCGAATTGGACAACAGCTTCGACGGAATTATTACAACTTGTTCAACCTCCCTTTGGACCACACAAGCCGATGGATATATTCACCATCGCACCAAATCGACATAGGAAAATGGTTCAATGGGAGAGCATATCATCATGGTGGAAAAAAGCATTTAGAATGTGGCATCAGATGGATTGGAGCGTTTCAATATCAGACTTAAATGTTTCACAACGCCGTCAGTACTACATGGAACAACCGATGTGGTTTCACTGCGACCAAAAGTTACATTACGAAGCTGCTACTCGTAATCCGAGTACACAGAACGTTTGGTACAATCTTGGCATGGTGGATGAACCACATCGAACATTTCGAAAAACATTTGCTACACTTTTCGACGTTCGAAGTTTGCAAGACTTTTTTCGTGAAAGCGACACATGGCCAACGAAGGAAGATTTCGTCGCCAACTATTACAACAACGAAGAGCTGAACACGTCGGATATGTCTGAAGAAAAGTTGCTGAGTCGACTTTACAATGAAGTCACTCAGATTATCCAGCGTATCCACTTGACGATTGTTCTCATCACTTGAATTATACCAACCACAAGTGGCAGATCATTTTATGTGGGAGTAAAAAGCAAGGAAAGGAAACATTATTTTCCATCCATTCCACGCTCACAACTCTCACGAATCGTCTGGAAACCTCCCGAACCAACCAAGAGTCATCCGCTGTCGACACATTGGTCAACACGGGAGAGATCGGACGCACTGGATTCAGAACGAATCCGAACTTTTATGGCTACATCACGGCATCTTCGAAAACGTGTATTACCAATTTTCGAGGATTTACAGTTTCGTCTCGCCTTTCGGATGTTGCCAGTTCGATCTCGTTTCTGGTTCTTAAAGGATATTCAGCCCGACATTATATTGTGCACGCAGACTTCGTGTGGGGCAGTGGAATCCGATCAACATCTCTTTCTCGAGTGCGACCACACGGCACAGTTATGGAGGGAGTTACTACCTAGTTGGGATCAGTTTTTCTCCTCTCGACCACGTTGGACGCATATTGCATGTGCAATCGTACCAACCCTACGGTCAGATTGGAAAGACTATGTAGACATTATCTCAGATTTATGGCTTGCATTACAAGCGGTGACACTGCACTTCGTCTGGACAGATCGGAATCGTCGTTTGTTCGATCAGCGATCAGCAACTCCGACAGTTCCAGCACTTTCCGTCATTTACACCACGTTTAGTGCGCACGGCCGGTACTTCGAAGACAGTGTTACGACCAAGACGAACGCATTCGGCTTGCAAAGGTGCTGGATCAACTCGCAACGCAAGGATCATTTGGTGGATTTTTCAGAAGCCGAAGATCATTACTGCGGGTACGGCACAGACAAGTCAAAATGCAAGTGCAACTCAGATCCTATTCCTAGTTGGCTGGTTCTGCTCATCGTAGTGTGGTGCGCACCAATTTGCAAACCACGGTACTTTTGGACCATTTTACAACACACGGCAGTTTTGAACCATTTTTTCACAACTTTTTACAACTTTTAGCATTTATCCGTTACACGATAAATACACTCTCGTACTGTAGTGGTGAACGCTATCGCACTGCAGGACTAGCAACGAGGGACATAATATCATCTCTCAGAGGTATTTCACGAAACGTTTTACATATGTATATATGTTTTTTAAGATAGCCTAGGCAACTAGAAAGTCAGTTTAGTCTAATTCTAGTAATATAGACACCTTCAACTGAGAATGGACGTATGGAATGACGTAAGGTATGACATGACGTATAAAATGACGTATAAAATGACGTGTAAAATGACGTAAAGACATGACGTAAGGCATGACGTATAAAATGACGTGTAAAATGACGTAAAGACATGACGTAAGGCATGACGTATAAAATGACGTGTAAAATGACGTGTAAAATGACGTAAAGACATGACGTAAGGCATGACGTATAAAATGACGTATAAAATGACGTGATATGATTCACAGGGAAACCGTATGATGTGGACGGATAGGGTAAGCATTTAACCTTGTGTAAAAGTGGCTGACACCACCTTCCAAACCTCATACTTCTCTTCATCCGATATCACCATGTTCATCAACTTGCCATGAGCTTGAGTAAGCTCCGATGAAGCACGATAATGCCGTCGTGCCGCGCGACAAGATTCTTTTCGCTCTACTCCTTAGAATGGCTCACCGCTTCGATGTATATATTTTCTAAAATAAGATCTACCTTTGATGCTATTGAGGCAATGTCATTCTAGCCAGTCCCAACAGAACCTCAACAATTTATACTTATTTGAGGAGTAAAAGCTCTTTTCATTACGTTAGGGTATTAGTGTACAAAAAGGTAGGATCTTTCTGTAGTTGCTATGAATGCATATCTTACGTTGCAGGTTGTCCACTATCTAATTTGCCATCAACAACAACACTCATGGTCAATTCAAAGTTCCGCTTTGTCATTTTCGTACTGACTGCACTTCATCTAAATGCGCTAAATGATATTGCCGCTCTTTACAATGGAGAAGATGTGCGACTCAAAACCGGAGATGCTTGTAGGGTATTACAGCTGATTCCGTTCCGACGCCACAAATTCAGGAATGAGTGCGTAAAAGATGTCGCTTTTCGTAAATCTTCTTTTAGCGGATTTCCAACTAAAAAGTGTGAGAATCGATTTATTGAATACAAATCGAAAATCAAAATAGATTTCAAAGTTGCAGAAAGTGAGAGCATATTTGCTTCCAAATCCAAAATGCACAATATGTTTGAAGTACAGGGGTGGATTTTTGGATCGTGGGCTACGGCGGTTTTACGTATAATGCGAGCAGCATATCCGGTAATCAATGCGTACAAGTCAAGTGAGGAAGATCGCGCTATTCTTTTTTTCATTCTGAGTGATGAGGCTAACGATTGCAAAAAAAAATAAGTCTTTTTATATTTACTCGAGTTTCATATCAATCTCGATTGCCAGTACTAGAAATTAGGATTACTACGACTACGAAGGTGCACGAATAGAAATAAACTAGGAGGCATACTTATTTGATTTCACGCTTTTAAGAACTCATGCGTTGGCTAAGTGACCCACCCTCATGTTCGCTAGATATTGACAGAAGTTTTCTCTGCTTGGAACCGAAAGTGGATCTAGACTTTGGTAGCTTCATAATGAAGAATGTGCTCAGTGGCCGGACTAATATTTGGTTAAAGAGAGATGGATCTTGAATTAGTCTGCACCTTCAAAGTGTAATCCCCTACGGGGTAGTAGTCACTGGAGTCAACGGTACGTAGCATTGTTACATTCGTCTCATTGACTTTTCATAAGAAGCAATGATAGGCGATCTGTCAGACACCCACTTCCTTAGCAGTAAGCTTCGAGGTAGGCTGAACAAGCTTTGGAGACAATATTCCTACGGTGTGTTTCCATGTAAAGAGTGTGTTGATTGCCAAGTATACTGCTCCACTCGGCCAAAGACGAGTATGGATCGACAGCGAGCTCATCTGATTCCACCACGTCAATCGTTGTTTTGATCGCTTTTGCAGCCGTTGATAAGCTAATCAGCATGGAAGACACGCACGCGGCTACCATGACGCTGTATGTTGTATCCGAATCTGGTATGAACTCAGTACACCCTCTCAAGGCATCTTTCAGCGTTAGCGCCAACCTCGTACGCCTAAGCTCCATTTCCTGTGGCTTGCAAGTGACTGTGTCGTGGGCTTGCTCGAGACGTAAAAATTCAAGCCAGAGACCGCCACCAAGATACCATTCATAGCAATTCCACAACGGTATTGACAAAGCAAAAAGTTCCATTTCTTCGAGTAATTGCAAAAGCAATTGCTTGTCATTGCTAAAAAACAGTCGGGCGGCGATGTGTTTGATCAAAACAGAATGAGCTTCATCGTACATTTCGGCAGCCATCCAGTGGCCAATTTCAGAATGATATGCATTTTTGTATCGCATGTCAAGCGCCAACGTCGACTCGATCCAATGCACAGGTATCTTCAGTTTCTGCACCAGTTCTTCCAATTGTTCCGCAGCCATTTGCGCTACATCGCACGAATGTCGAAGCAATACAGCTCGACAGGTGGCTTCACGTTCTACAGGATTTGAGATGTTCAATGTCACGTACAAAGCTTCCTGCCACAACTTATTTCCTTCGAGTTGCATGATGAAATTCTGATACAAATGGGATTCCCACACAGCGTCGAGTTGGTACCCGAGTGCACGTAAGATGCTGTTCAGATGCCAACTCACTTCATAATCAAGGTATGCATTCGTGCCGTGCAACAGTCCACTTGGTGATAGTACATTGCACAACGCGACAGGCTGTTCGGCATACAATTTCAATACTTCCATCAGCATATCATCTTTGATCGAGCCACACGTCGAGACGGAACATGGAGCTGCCAAATTCTTTGCACAGGCTGTTTGATACATTGACAAAGCGCTATTCAGTGAAGTGGTAGGTCCGTATTTATACCAAAAGAATAACGCGATAGCGGAGAGCCATGACAGTCTCCATTGAGATAAAGCAGTGACAGCTTCGACGGCTCCAGCGAGAACGCTATAAATGAGTGCGTGGGTCTCACTGAAATGCGATAAAGACTCATCGACTCCCCATTCTGAGAGTTGCGTCATGATCAAATGTCGGAATTCGGAGCCGTCATACGTTGCAATTTGTGCGATAAGTGTGGCGAGTCTCAAGTTTCCACTATCTGCTGCGAGCTCAGCAGCTTCCGTAATCTGATGTCTGCATAAAAGCTGTAAGATGGATTCTTCCGACGTGTCTTTCCTGTGACACGACTCATCCTCCAGCAAACCGATCGCATTTTCCATCCATCTCGAGATTGCTACACGACGCAAATCGACTGAGGGCATCCTATCGAGAGTTTCCACGTCACATGCATCATCACGTACTGCAAGCGCCCCTGGTCCGTCCTCCGCCAACATATTTCTCTCTTGACCCCACAACGCCTGCACGAGTTTCCATAATACTTCGATATGACGCTCCACTTTACGACTCTGAAAAGCGTGCGAGTCACTGTGATGATTCATGAATTTGCAGTACTGCTGTAGCGCGTGCGTGACGCCAATTCTTGAAGCAATTTGGAAGTGCGGGCTTGGAGATGACGCAGCGAAAGTAGCACACTTGTAATGAAGCTCAAGTGTATCTCGCAACCTGTCACGTCTCGCGGTATTGTTTGATTCGAATTGCAAAGGGAGTGCGATCGACACAATTGCATTAGACGGATTGGATCCGACTGTGTTGGGGAATGCGATCCGTTCGCCACAATATGCCAATTCACGTTGGGGTCCCCACGAATTACGGAATGAATGATCCATAAAGAGTCCGACGTCATTTTCGCAAAGTACGCTGCCAGCGAACATTCTACTCACACTTTTTGACTCGGCGTTGCTTGTTTGTAGTAAAGCATATGTGAGTGATAGCTTTTCTGGTGCAAGTTGTCTGGATTTAGAATTCAATACCCAAGATTTGTACTCGTAGCGTGCTCCTATGCTTTCGCATTTCTAGGAGAATAACGCGACCAATTCAGCAGTGTCAGATTTCTCATCCTCCGTCTCAAGATGACTGTAGAATTCTTTCGAGGGATTCCACTTGGTCGTGCCTTCTTCCAAGAATGCTTTGGAATCAAAACTCTTAAAAGAGTCGATTTGCATGGGCTCACGGACGGACATGTCCATCACAAAGTTTTGATTGTTGTCTGCTGCTGTTCAATCTGCGTTGTATGCTTCTCGGTATGAAAAAGACACCTCATCGGTGAATGGCAAGTTTGAGTCGCTTTTGTGGAAAGTCGATAGAGGATGCCAAAGTGCAAAAGCCTTCCCACTAAATTTCGGTGAATCATCTCTTCTCTGATCGCTACATTCATCCATTACTCTCTCTTCTTCCTTGTCTTTGATCCTATAATGACTGAAATGCTCAACTCGGAATCGCCAATTGCAAGTTTGTATATAAACTTTGCATTGATATATTGTACTACGCGTTCTTCGTATCGTTTTACCGAAGTCAGGTCCTCGCAATTTGGTGGAAATATACCCAAAAGCTCCGCAATCGCTATCTTATTCATCCCCTCCCCGAGCGGATGCTTCTCATCATCATATTTGTGCACCATACCCTCTTTCTTCTCAAATGTCACATGTTCATCGAGATTCAAGTTCCGAATGTCTGTGAGCGCCATCTATATCACCGATCCAAGTTTTTGATGGCCCAAAGTGAGTGATCTGACTTGTGTCAATTATTATTCACTTATTCGATAGATGCAGTCGTAAGGAGGAACAGTGTAATAGCCTGATTTTGTCTGAATCAGACACGCCCGGCTTTTTTTCGGTTCTTTGGGGTAAGCATCGCTGGTGTCACGAATCGTCGATGACAAGAACTCGATCATATGTCAGAAATTTGGTCGCTTCTAGAGGTTTACTTGCGATAATTCCATTCTTCTTCCCAGTCTCCTTTTCGATTTGTTATTATCGGCAACAGCAATGTCAATAACGTCAGCATTTTGTAGTTGTAGTGATTTCTCATTTCTCAGGTGTACTCGACGTCGAGTACTTTTCCCCGGTAGACTTGTAGAATCTGTCGAGCGGATTGCTCCCCAATATGCTTTGGAATGCGATTCCTCGTATCATCCAACTTTTCATAAAGGGAGACGCCAAGCGAGAATGGAGAATTCTCGACGCCTTACTGAGTCGCATTCGGCCATTTGGTGATAGCATCTGCGATGATCGTCGGAACCTTTTCGACAATCCTATTCGCATGCCTCACGGAATAGCTATTGTCGATGATTAATTTCTTCCAAGATCTTCGGAATTGTGAGCGAGCGGAAGAGAATGAACAATCTTATTGACATGACTCATCCTCGCAGATGTCGATGCTGAAGCTGAGGATAATAGAGAATCTTGATCGTGGGAGTTTTGAATAGCGGTCCACGAAAGTGAGAGTCACAAAGCGGACGTCGAGACGCGATGATGACGATGGTGTACTGATACTTCCACGTCTCAACCCCACATCTACAGAAAGGGAATACCCTCGAGGCAATATCGAAAAGCAATTCGAGCCTACTTTTATCGCTTGATCGTCGAGTGCAGCTTTGACGGTTGATCCATCAATCCATGTCCGTATGACCCAGAGCCCTACGAGTTGATGTCGGGAGCAGCAATCAGTCCAGTCGATTGGGCGGTGGAGGCCATAGTGTTCGAGCGGACGGAGCGGTACTTCCAAGTACACCTAATCCAGAGTACTCGTACTTGCTCCAATAGCCGATCTGCTGCCTTTGTCGAAACTGCGGTGCCAAATTTTTGCATCTGAGCCACCAAAAGTATTAGAATTGCCAAATATTCCAGTCAGACTCGTATTCGTATTCGTTGAACTGAGCACACCTCCAGACTTTTGGGGCATTGGACAAGTTGTTTGTATTGTTTTACGTCGCATTTGAGAGACCGCCAAACCCTCCAAAGCCTATATTTTCCACACCAAACATTCACGATTCGCTTGTAAGAGACGTTGTCGAGCTTAAAGTAGACGGTTGGGTAGCATGGACAGTGCCAAATGTCTTCGTAGTTGGATGTTTGGCAGCGTGATTTGCTTCAAAGTTTGAAAATGTATTTCCTGTCGTGTTGTCAAAAAGAGAATTGAAAGGGGGATCACTGGTCGTACTCGGTGCTCCAAATGCATTTCTAAAGGCTCCACAAAAGAATCGAATATTCTTAATGGCTGCAGGTGTCGACGTACTTGTACGGAAACCACTAGCATATGCGGGTTTTCCGGATGCTGAGTCGGTAGCACCAAATCCAGCGCTTTTAGAGGTACCGAAGCCTCCAGTCACACCGGATTCAAAACATCCACTCGTAAAGCCCGTACCTGTCGGCTGTGTAGCCTAATTTCCGAGCGTACTACCAAAGGCAGACTTTATTCTTCCTATGGTACCAAATGCCCTTGTTGAGGTCTCATACGTTCCAGATGATCCAAAACCGCCGGATGGAGCGCCCAATGGCTGATTCGAAGTGGTAGTAGTATCGAATGCACTTCCCGATGCACCTAACGCTCCCCTTGACGCAGCTGGTTGAGCATGAAACGAAGACGAACCAAATTTCCAAAATCTGAAGTTGCTGGAGCTCTAAAAGAACTTCACGGCTTCGTAGTAGACACAAATCACGTTGATGTATCTCCAAACGCGCTGGTGTTGGTATTTCCGAACAAGCTATTACCGATTGATGGTCTGGCATCTAATCCTCCAGAATTTGGTGCTTGTGCTCTAAACGCATTGGAAGTAGTTGCAACAGAAGGCGCACTGATCTTCATACCGTAATTCTTCGTGAAGATTTACCATTATGCTCCTTCATCCGACTAATGGAAATGTAATTCGAGATCCCTGCGGCTGTGACTTTCCGTTTAGGCTAAAAGGATGAATTTCCGTCAAAGTACTCTGATTCAATCCAAACACGCTGCGTTTCCAAATGCCTTGAAGGTGTTGTCTTTGCAAAAGGCGAATCTTTTAGGCTCTTACTGCCAAACCCACTTGTGCCCGTGTTAGAACCAGTGGATGCAGAGCCAAATCTCATATCTGTAGTGGTTCCAGATCTGCTTGAACAAGCGCTCGTTGTGCTTCCAAATACGCCCGAATTCGATTCAAACGAATTTGTTGTGGATAGAATGCTTCCAAATGTACTGAACACGGAAGATAGCGGAGGTTTGGCTGCGTTTGAGAAAGGAAAAAAATCAATTCGAAATTGTCGTTGCTCCTGAACCAGAGTTTCCGGTTGTTAGTGAGCCAAAAGGAGAACGTGACGTAATGTTGCACCCCAAATGCGAACGAGTTATTACCTGCTGTCTGATTTTGTATTTGTAGCCCCAAAGCCAAATGACATTGTGACAGAAGGCAACATTTGATGGAAATAAAAACTTATCAATTCATTTTGTCGTATCATTCGCTGGAATTCGGACTTGATGTAATTTTTCGATGCTTATATGTCATTTTACATACAGCAAATCTGTCCAACACGTACAGCTTTGACGTTCCGATTTGTATCCTTCGTCTCTTTGCCAAGTGCATTAGGTGATAAAGATACCGGGAGGTTACTGATGCAGGTTATTTTACTAAGTATTGGCATATTACGGATAACTGATAGTGATGCTGATACTGATGCAAACGAATGAATCAGAAGATCTTGGAAGATTCAGGTGATATGGTGCAATTGAGTAGAATCAACCTCAACATTGACAACTTATGTAGAGAGATCGTTTGAAAAGCCTCACGTTTATGTAAAAAATTATTTTATCCTTATTTATTACTGTCTAACTGTGATGATGCAGCGTCGCGGATGTTTCATATAGTGAAATGGAAGATTTATTATGTGGGTTATTGCCAAACGCAGGAGAACTTACGCGCGTTTTTTTCGTTATCTATATTTGTGAATATGTTTTCAACAATGCTATATAGAATAGTATGAGCGGTGTCGGATAAAAGCAAAACATGATACGTTTAACACCGACTTTGCGCTGTATTACCCCAGTTGAAGGTGTCTATATTACTAGAATTAGACTAAACTGACTTTCTAGTTGCCTAGGCTATCTTAAAAAACATATATACATATGTAAAACGTTTCGTGAAATACCTCTGAGAGATGATATTATGTCCCTCGTTGCTAGTCCTGCAGTGCGATAGCGTTCACCACTACAGTACGAGAGTGTATTTATCGTGTAACGGATAAATGCTAAAAGTTGTAAAAAGTTGTGAAAAAATGGTTCAAAACTGCCGTGTGTTGTAAAATGGTCCAAAAGTACCGTGGTTTGCAAATTGGTGCGCACCACACTACGATGAGCAGAACCAGCCAACTAGGAATAGGATCTGAGTTGCACTTGCATTTTGACTTGTCTGTGCCGTACCCGCAGTAATGATCTTCGGCTTCTGAAAAATCCACCAAATGATCCTTGCGTTGCGAGTTGATCCAGCACCTTTGCAAGCCGAATGCGTTCGTCTTGGTCGTAACACTGTCTTCGAAGTACCGGCCGTGCGCACTAAACGTGGTGTAAATGACGGAAAGTGCTGGAACTGTCGGAGTTGCTGATCGCTGATCGAACAAACGACGATTCCGATCTGTCCAGACGAAGTGCAGTGTCACCGCTTGTAATGCAAGCCATAAATCTGAGATAATGTCTACATAGTCTTTCCAATCCGACCGTAGGGTTGGTACGATTGCACATGCAATATGCGTCCAACGTGGTCGAGAGGAGAAAAACTGATCCCAACTAGGTAGTAACTCCCTCCATAATTGTGCCGTGTGATCGCACTCTAGAAAGAGATGTTGATCGGATTCCACTGCCCCACACGAAGGCTGCGTGCACAATATGATGTCGGGTTGAATATCCTTCCAGAACCAGAAACGAGATCGAACTGGCAACATCCGAAAGGCTAGACGAAACTGTAAATCCTTGAAAATTGGTAATACACGCTTTCGAAGATGCCGTGATGTAGCAATAAAAGTTCGAACTCGTTCTGAATCCAGTGCGTCCGATCTCTCCCGTGTTGACCAATGTGTCGACATCGGATGACTCTTGGTTGGTTCGGGAGGTTTCCAGACGATTCGTGAGAGTTGTGACCGTGGAATAGAAGGAAAATAATGTTTCCTTTCCTTGCTTTTTACTCCCACATAAAATGATCTGCCACTTGTGGTTGGTGTAATCCAAGTGATGAGACCAAGCGTCGAGTGGATACGCTGGATAATCTGAGTGACTTCATTGTAAAGTCGACTCAGCAACTTTTCTTCAGCCATATCCGATATGTTCAGCTCTTCATCAATGTAATAGTTGGCGACGAAATCTTCCTTCGTTGGCCATGTGTCGCTTTCTCGAAAAAATGCTTGCAAACTTCGAACGTCGAAAAGTGTAGCAAACGTTTTTCGAAATGTTCGATGTGGTTCATCCACCATGCCAAGATTGTACCAAACGTTCTGGGTACTCGGATTACGAGTAGCAGCTTCGTAATGTAACTTTTGGTCGCAGTGAAACCACATCGGTTGTTCCATGTAGTACTGACGGCGTTGTGAAACATTTAAGTCTGATATTGAAACGCTCCAATCCATCTGATGCCACATATTAAATGTGTCTTTCCACCATGAAGATGTGCTGTCCCAATGAGCAATTTTCCCATGTCGATGTGGTGCGATGGTGAATATATCCATCGGCTTGTGTGGTCCAAAGGAAGGTTGGATAAGTTGTAATAATTCCGTCGAAGCAGTTGTCCAATTCGCAGGAATAATTGTTGACGCATCGGATGCGAACTGCTGAAGGAATTGAATACGTTTCAGCTTAAATCGTCCCACCATAAAAGGAACTTGTAGTCCACCATCTTGTCGGCGAAGATATAAAAACTCTTTGCTGATATCTAATCATGGTCCTTGAGAGCTGAAGAGGAAGCTGGTCGCATAGATCAAGTTGCGAAGCACCCCACATTTTGGCACAACTTATCTATAAGACCTATTGTTACTCCTCAGTCGTCCAACTTATTCTAAAAGCAAAAATTGCGCTAATTTCGGATGTCAAAGCTTTTCCGAGACATGACATCATGTCCCGCATACGTGAAAAAGAAACAAACGTTAGTGTCATCGCACGCATCAACACCAATGATATCATCAGCACTCAGATCACGTGTATTCATTCGATATTCTCGTCGATGTTTTGCTTATGATATTTCTACAGCCGTTGTATTCGCGAATGATGTGGTGTGCTCGCTTCTTCCAACCGGCACATCCTAAGTGACTGTGAAGGCCGTCCAGTCGCTGTTTTGCTTTCTTACGGCTCACATATCAAAAGCACGTAAACTTATGATCGCGAAGGGGCTTCAAGATCAACCATTCAGTTTGGTCCTGCTTCGAACGCAAACAACTAAAGAACAGTAGCCAGGAGCATAGTCGCCAAGACCAAGACATGAGGGTGCTCTGTAGATGATAGAGCTATAAAGAAAAAGCGCGCAATACGGCTGCTTTTATACTGCAGGGCGCCATTTTTTAATGCTTTCCCGACGAATGCCTGACGAATTCTGTCAACAGCTAGGCTGTGACTTGACTTTTTCTTTATTTCATGACAATCGTTTCAATTCTCAGCATTTATGGTATCCCTTTGGCTAGAATGAGGGGAAGAGTTCAACGAAAGCATTTAAATTAGAGGAGAAAACGTTTTATTGGATACCAATGCATGTAACAGTTCCAAAAGATATCAACTTGAACGCTATAGAAGAAAATCGAGTTATGATATCAGACGCCGGATGTCGGGGATGCTTTTGCTGTTCTCGGTACTTCGTGCTACTTGGGAGATGACTAGAAAATCAACGCTACCCAGAAAAAATTCTATGCAAATAAATGTTCTATCATAAAACTATTCGACATTCAAGATGTGTAGCAAGCACTTCTTTTAGTCAGCTGCGTGCTGCGCCGCTATGACGTCATCAGCTGCCTTAGCCTACGTATCTTCCTATTGGCCGAAACATGACGACGATGGCAACAGTACGATTAAGACATTTGAGCTGGGTTTTCTGTAAGTCATATATTGTTTCGATTTATTTTGACATTGATTTCATACAACCACTCGTCTCGCCCAATATGAGAGAATTTCGAAGTCGATTTGATTCTAGCCTTTTGTGGGTTTCATGGTTGTGGAGGAAGCACGATGTGCGCGCCCTTTTGCGGATCGCAGGGACTTGACAATGATTTTTCCCACTATCCAGAGATATCTACAACGAAGTATTAAAATTGGACGAATGTGGCATGGTGTGCATTTTTTGTATTGCTTATAAGTGATCAAAAAAAAAATACGCGAGCAGAAAGAGGGTCTGACCTGTGAAAAGACACTGATAGAGGCTGACATCGCTCAAGAATTGGAGGACATACCTGTCACGCAAAATACTCCGTCACTGAAGACAATCCTCATTCGAAATCTGGCAAAACAGTCTAACTCGCGGAGACTAAGACACTGGAAGTAGGAAGGTGTAGTGATAGGAGGATCTTCAAGGGTATGAAAGGCACGGTAAAATTCCTTGATGTGCAAAACAAGCAAAATCAAGAAATTTGGTGTAAAAATAGTCCTTTTTTCTCTCATAGAAGAAAATTGGAACTACTGACCAAGGCGTTTGTAGCTTTCAAGGACCAGAGGCGAAACGTTTAACTCTAGCATTTTCGTTTGGACTCGAGATCCTCGAAGAATAATCGAAGATTGGTTTACACCCCACCGAAGGATATGTTTTTGTAAAGGTTGTTTTTAAGCATGTGAAATATATGGTGGAGGTAAGTAGTTCAAAGCATCCTGTGACCTTCGGTGCGCTGAAAAAATCAAACCCGCGTCTCAACCTTTACAGAGAGTTCAACGATTATTTGTGTAAAATTAGACTATGTGTGCTGAATATGTCCATAATTGCTGATTGCTGGTTTTTGCCAAATTTGACAAAGTGTACTGCAATTTCGTGTAAGAATGGTTACTAGCATAATTATACTAACCTGTCGATACGTGCTCTTTTTATTCACTCTACTTGTGGCGTCTACTATCTAAGCCGCCATGAAAACATGTGTGTTACTTTCCCACTGCTACATCCTTAAAGCCTCTTCATGCTTGCTTATCCTTCACAATTGTGAACAATGAATTTTTATGCTTGCAAACTTTGCTACGTAATGCTGATTGACGGTGCAGCTAATATACCATGCTTTCCATCAATGCTGCACGCCCTGCCTCAGTACGAGCTGATACTAGCCCGAAGCCTTTCTGTTTTTTTCTCAAGTCGATAAATATTTTCTAGCTAGCTTTCGCTCACGCTGTTATAGTATTCCGTTGTCTGGTTTGCATTTAGTGGTTTTCTTGCAACGAGTCGCAATTCTGGAGTGCTATAATCTTGTTCAACTCGTGGTGCATCTTCAGGATATGAATGGGACTCATTGTGTTACTGGAAAAGAGAAAGAGAAAAGAAGAAGGTTATAGGCAAGCGTCATTTTCGTATTCGTTGTAATTATGGTGCTTTTTTAGACAATTCCTCTGCTTTGAATGTATTGAGCTGTTACTATCCGCTGTACACTGCAGTTCGGGCTTGCCTCGATTTGTCGCCAGCCAGACTTGTCATGACAATTTCGACGGATACACACAGTAAGTGTTCCGGCACAAAGGCGCACTATTTACAAGACGCAATCTCGTGAAAACAAACGATATTATAGACCACACATAAGTAAATTTTTCGGAACACCTGTGAAACCGGCGCTAAAGATTTAGAATTTGTCGCAGTTACCAATCTCAAGAAGATTAGCAGTAAGTTGGCTTTATCACTCGCTGCCTTGCTACTCCATTCTTCATCTCTTTCATGCGCACGCATGGATACGACGAAAGCATGGAAGGTCTAACCTTTTTGGTTCTTGGGGTCTGACTGCAGCGCCGACATCGCATAATAACTCAGACTACTTTCCTGGGATGACGTTTCGTTTCAAGCATAAGCCGAGAAAATTCGGGAAGCCTCCTCACAGAATTCTCGCTCTCTTCTACTGGAGTTTTCACATTACAATAGATCGGTCTTGTATCTAGGTGTCTAATAGTCTGCATATACAAAAACGAGCTTCTATAGCCCAGACTTCGCCTCAATCGGGACGAGAAGAAAAACAGGATTTGTTTGTGAGCTATCCAGGAGTTCCTTGTGGAAAACGAGAATACCATAATAACGAGTAGCGATTGGGAGCGCACTCTCCGCGTCGCTGTTTAACTCGTTGTGTCGGAGAAAATTATGAGACGGACAACCATTCGGTTATTAAGACAGCGTTCGATGTGAAACTAATGTATGTGCCACCTTTATACACACCACCATGCTGCACATCTGCCCTTTGTTTAAAGATGCCGCAAATGTTTATGAAAGCATCAAACCTGGAGCATTCTTATCGAGGCCAAGATCATTACCGAGAGCATGATTATGAATAAAATCTAGAAGCGGACTTGATAATGATGATTCAAAGCAGCTTTTCATCCGAAAAGTGATCGGCGAAGCATAGCATATCATTATGGCCGAAAATTATTTGATTGCGACGTTCCTCACTTAAGTAGTAGCATTGGCTCGATTCCTCCGTGCATACGAGGCGCGTGATCGTTGAGTTCACTCGAAATTAAGAAAGGCTCAGAACGGAAGCGCCTAAGCAACTCTCTCAGTTGGAAATTAGTATCAACTGTTCCCTGAAACAGGGAATTTCTCCATGCCGTGACTTGTCGATCGAAAGTGCGGTTAGTTATTTACTTCTTCACTTGCTAATAAGCTCACCCATGCGATCCTAGTTTAGGTGTTACATTATGGAACGTGACCTTGTCTGAGGTTACCAACGCGAAATTCGCTCATGGAATAGCGCATGGACGACAGTGTAGCACCCCAAATTGTCGAAAAGTGTAGCATACACGCTCATACACGCAATATTTCAAGCGTAAAGTTTGCACCGAAAAATCCAATCCTGCTCGCAAGCTCATGTAAGTCAGTATCATTTCTATAATCACCTCGCGAATGAATGGAAAATGTCTTTATAGCTGCTGATGCGAGCGTAAAATTGTGGAATTTGACCCGCCCAGAAAATGCGGAAAGAGTTTTTGAGGGACATACACAAGGGATTTCTGACCTTGCTTGGTCGCCATCGGGCGGATGTATAGCCTCGGCATCCGATGATCATTCAGTACTACTTTGGGATTCGGAAACGGGGGCTAATCTTGGAATGTTGGGCCAAAGAAAAGGTCGAAAATATGGTTATCAGTACACTCACGAAAGCATAGAGGTGGCTGGGCATACGAATTTTGTCTACTCTGTGGCTTTCAACCCACAAGAATCGCTACTTGCAAGTGCATCATTCGATGAAACAGTTCGCTTATGGGATTTGAGAAGTCACTCGTGTGTAGCGGTTATCGATGCTCATCAAGAAGCCATCACATGCGTGGCATTCTCTCATGACGGAACTCTGTTATCTACATCGAGTTATGATGGGGTAGCACGAGTTTGGGATATCTCTTCTCAACAGTGTCTTCGCACGCTTATTCTCGAGCGCCCTCCGGCTCCTCCTCGGACAGCTGTATCATACGTGAACTTCTCACCAAATAGTCGATACCTTTTGTGCTCCATGCTCAACCAGCGCATGTGTCTATGGGATTTTATGCGAGGTTCTGATACAATTGCAAAAGAGTATTCAGGTCACTTAAACAAGAACTTTTGTATTTCGTCAGCCTGGTTCCGAAGCCGGGATAAACTTCTCATCGTGTCAGGTTCTGAGGATAACACTGTGGTTCTGTGGGACGCAATTGGACAGCAAGTGGTTCGAGTACTGCACGGACATGAAGAAGCAGTGATTTCAGTGAGTACAAGTGATGATTGCATTGCCTCCGCAGCTGGAGGATGCATCAAGATCTGGAGGAAACAAACATGACAAAATCATCATTTTGACAAGCGCGGTCATGAATATGATTGGTCATTACTCTGCTAATAGCGTTGGTGATTGGTTTGAATGGCAGACGTGAGCTTCAGTCCATAATAGTGCTATATTTTAATAAGGAGGTATATTTGCTTTGCCTAATATCTGCACTACACATGCACTATTGATAGGTTCTGTTGCAGTACTCTTGTGCATTCTGTGCAGTCACATTTGTAATCCACTTTTTGACCAATCATGCGGTTGGCCTTTTGACATGAAGGAAATTAAAGGCTTGAGAACTTTTATGCTGAAATTTATGTCCAGAACGAGTTCGACTATTACAGCTTCACCTGATCTCCATAGAAACTTAAGCTACTTTCTAAATCTCGAGAACAGATTTTTCGTGACTAAAGAGTGATTGTATCTCTACGTGTGCCTTAATGGCTGTCAGAAACATATGGACATTTGATATCTCGGAAGATATCGCTGGCTTTACCACTTGACCTCATTGTCATCAGCATTGAAGTTAGTACAAGAATTGAGACGTCGACGGTGCGTGTCAAAAACCATACTTCGTTCCGATTCGAAGCAGAGGGCAAATCGAGTTTTACTTCTCTCACTTCATCATTTCCTAGTCGACGGTAGGGACATAAAATGCACTCGACGCAATTGAGCAAAGATTCGCCAAACAGTTGTGCTCAAATTTATATCGAATGTGTACTTTGTAGACAAGACACCCGCACTATGTAGCACAATTCTCGGTTTGCAAATTCAGTTCGACAGACTAATAAACAATCATATACCTTAGGCTTCAGCTCATTAGCTGATCGCAGAAGAATTTGCTTAGCAAGCAGACGTGGATCGTTTGGTCATGTGATCTTCTTCTCGAGCAATAATAATCCATTTTTGGAACTTGACCATGTCGTAACGGTACGAGTTGTTTACTTAATTCGTGCTCGAGCATTGATCTGCTACAATTAGAAAATTCTTCTCAATTGGATTATTGGCTGAAGGTCTGGTTAACTCCGACGTGGGCATAAAGTGCTGGTCACAATGGTTGGAGGTAAATGGCGAGGATCTCTCTGTGGTGATATCGCCGAGATCTCCGTCAATCATAGCTTTTTCCCAGTAGAGAAAGCAACACTACACCTCTCAAAAGAAGATGGTGAACTGAAGTTGATTGCTGGTCCACTTCAGCTTGTATGCTAAGTTCTCCTCGATTATCTCAACGCGGAACAATATCTCAGCGCTCACGGTGAATGTCAATGAAATTCATAAAAATGGTCATCTTTTATCCGACCACGTCCTATCACAACACTCAATTTGTTGTGTTAAAAAAAACGAAGTTCCACGATTACAACCAATTGGACTCATTTCACTTTTTATTACATTCAAAAACGCAGCACAGAATTTTTCTAAATGACCACAACAGTGCGTTTATTTATCCAACTCAAAATCGCAGTGGCGGTGTGGTGACAATCCTTCGTTCGCACTTTCCCGGTTATACAACAGCTAAAGCAGTCACCGAACGAAGAATTCGAAATCGCTATTTGGTTTTGCGTCTTCTCATTCACGATGCCCCTTCAAATGTTTATGCACCGGTCAAGGCCGAGGAACGAGTGTTTTTTTTATGAGTTACTGCTCTCCAACACTTTCGAATCGACCGCAACACATATCGTTTACGGTGATTTCAACACACCACTCGATCCTGCTATCGATGCTTCGAGTG
Source organism: Albugo candida (assembly GCA_905220665.1). Taxonomy (NCBI): domain Eukaryota; phylum Oomycota; class Peronosporomycetes; order Albuginales; family Albuginaceae; genus Albugo; species Albugo candida. The sequence continues at coordinate 60,923 of CAJNAR010000173.1, forward strand.
GAACAATTCCGGCACGAGCCAATTCGATTAGCCTGTTTGGAATGGCTTCACAGTTGGGTGTGGTAGACGCTTGGCGAATTCAACATCCGGCTGAAAATGTAGACACAGGACCATTACCGCGCAAGAATTGACTAGATTACATCTGCATGTCGGAGGAGCTATTCAATATGGTATACAAAACCTCAGAATATTCCCGTCCACGACATGCCGGAGATCATCTGGCACAAAAAGAAACTTTTGCAAAATAGCCTCAATCTCCGGGTCGAGGATATTGGAAATGTTCATCACGACTATTTGGATATCCACAAGCTGTCCAAGCAATCAAATTGGAAGCGAATTTGGTGCTCGAATCCCGGAAAAAATATGCGAAAGTTGGAAGACGAATATCAAGAATCAGCTTCAAGTAATTGAAATAAAAGAATTTCACAAGATAGCCGACTTGCTGCTGAGTCTAGCCAGCTTTTTTTTGGAATCCGATTCAGCTCGATATCGCATTTAGGCCAGCAATCAGTCGCGGCATTTTACAAATCGAGTCTCGAACAATTCAGAATTTTGGTCGAAATCAATGCCAAATCCAACCAAGAATCTTCGACATCACGTGAAGCATATGGGAAACTCTTCCAAGAAATATTTTCGCCCTCCGGATAGTTCTTGTCGTCGCGTGCCGATCGAAAATGTCACCAAAAAATGTGGCACCGTGACATCGAACCTGAGGGAGATTATTGACGAATTCAGATATCATTGGGGCGGTTTCATGGGCTCTCTTTATATCTCCGAACCAACTCAGCTAATCCATGTGACAGAAATGAAAAAAAAACTACTCCATTCGATTCAAGTGTCCCTTGCGTCAGGAGAGCAAGACCGTTTCTCAGCCCGCTGAAGTAAGACTGAGATGGCGGAAGCGATCAAGCACATGCAGAGTAGTTCTTCTCCAGGAATGGATGGACTAGCAGCTGCATTTTATCTGCTTGATTCGGAAACGTTTGGCGAGTGTCTGAAGATCGTGTTAGAATTTCAGCTAGAAAGAGGTATCTTACTTCGATCACAACGTCACTCGGCAATAACATTATTGTACAAAAAAGGAACACGAGGTGATCCTGGGAACTATCGACCGATCGCAGTTCTTTGCGTCGATGTCAAAGTACTTTATAAAAGTGTTGGCGTATCGATTGCAACGGCTTTTGCCAAAATTGATCCATCAAAATCAAAAAGCGTTTGTGCGAGGAAGGTCAATGCATCACCATATTCGACATCTTTCTACATCCAAGACTTGGTCACTCATCGTGGGGAGGAAGCTTATGCGACTTTTCTCGACTTTGAGAGATCTCATGATCGAGTCAATTGGACGTACATGTTTCACGTTTTGGAAAAAAAAGGCGTTGGAAGAATTTTCATTGACTGGGTTTATAATCGTACAATGGCTGAAGAAAAGTTATTGAGTCGACTTTACAATTAAGTTACAGATACTCCAGCGTATTCACTCGACGTTTGGTCTCATCAGTTGAATCCAACAAAACAGAAGTGGCAGCGCCTAATATTTGGGAGTACAAAGGAAGGAGAGGATTATTATTTCTCATCTATTCCACGCTCTCAACTCTCACAAATCGTCTGGAAACCTCCCGGTCCAACCAAGACTTATTCGATGTCTACATTGGTCATCACGGGAGAGATTAGACGCAATGGATTCAGAACTAGTTGAAACATTCATGGCTATATCACGGCATCTTCGAAAACGTGTATTACATATTGTCAAAGATCTACAGTTTCGTCTGGCCTTTCGATTGTTGCCAGTTCGATCTCATCTCTGGTCTAAAAGAACATTCATCCCGACTTTATATTGTGCATTCAGCCTTCGTGCGGTGCAGTGGAATCCGATAAACATCTTTTTCTAGAGTGCGGTCATACGGCACAATTATGGAGGGAGTTATTCCCTAGTTGGGATTAGTTCTTCCTATCCCGACCACGTTGGCCGCATATTGCATGTGTACTCGTGCCGACACTTCTGCCGGCATGGAATGAATATCAGTAAATCATATCAGATTTATAGCTTGCATTGCAAGCAGTGACGCTGCACTTCGTCTGGACAGTTAGGTATCGTCGTTTGTTCGATCAGCGATCGGCAAGTCCGACAGTTCCAGCATTTTCCGTGATCTTGGTTTCGTTTAGTGCGCACGTTCGGTACTTTCAAAGACAGTATTACGATCAAGACGAACGCATCCAGCTTACAGAGGTGTTGAATCAACTCGCATGCAAGGATAGTTCGGTGGATTCTTCAGAAGTCGAAGATGATTGCTGCGAGTACGCCACAGACAAGTCAAACTGCAAGTGCAACTCTGATCCTAGTCCTTGTTGGATGGCTAATATATCGACACCTTCAACTGAAGGTCTGATTGTTACCCTTCATATTGCATCGATGCAAAGGAGAAGCATATATATGTCCATTCTATCTTGTAGACATCGGACAGGAATTGTGGAACTACATCAACCTTCGCTGTCATATGTATATGTTGATGCATTTCACAGATGACAAACACTTGCTCAATTAAAATGTTAAGTGATGAGCTAAAATTGATTCGTTTATCACATCATTTGATAGATATATCCTTGCGCACTCGATATCGTCCGAACATGCCGTGACAAGATTTGATGGTTTGGTGATATTTTGAAAGTACTGCTGAATTCTTCGGGAAATGTGCTGTCGGATGCTTAAGTTTTCATAGTGATGAAAAGAATGTACCTACTTCACGAGGTCTGAGTGCGGTAATAGAAATGATAGCGTGGTTTTGCTATTCGAATGGAATGCAGGGGTATCTGGATACTTATAGCGGTTCCGAGTACAAAATAGATAAGGAAATTCAGGGTTTAATTTAGGGTATCTGGATAACGTCTCTTGGCTTTTTTAGTATGTGGATTCATCTCGGTCCTTAACCTTATTAGATTTTCACATTTGTAAAAAAATCTTTTCATGTTTCTACGTTCTTACCTTAGCACTAGTTAGCAAAAATCCCAAGTTTTAGCTCATGCTCATTCTTATCCTTTTCGAAACCTAAAGACAAGATAAGTTCGAGGAACCAAATCACTCGCAGACAACTCGCAGATAATGGATGTCTGATTAGGGACAACCAGGTACAACGTATCATTATATTCTACTCCTTTGCAGTACACAAAAGTGTTGACCTATTAAGCAATTTCCATTGCATGCACCGAGAACGACCTCCATACTGGTCACAACTTGCTGCAACTAACTCCTTAGTTCACAATACTTTCGTGGAAGTCATGGATAATTGTTCAATAGACCACATGGGCATGTTCTCGATCTTCCCCTCAACGTAACTTCTCATGTTTGTTCATTCACTTAAACAGCGCGGTTAGTAACTATTCCAAGAAGGAGCTGGTCCAAAAAATAACGCTATTTACTATCTTTATCTTATTGTCAAGAGCTCTTCAATGTGTGTCTATTATTTTCTTGCCAAAGTGGAATTCCGCAAAGTCAATTTTGCCCTGGCGCATATGCATCGTGCCCTTTACCATTCAGCAATAAACATCATTCGAATGTATTCTGGACAAATACCTCCAAGTCTCACTTGCCATACATCAATTCCTACACCACTCGTAATAGCAAATTTTTACAACCGTGCTTCCTGTCTCTTACTTAATCCATCTCGTCCGTAGTACATCATAAGCAGTGAGCGTTCATAGATGATTTTGTATTGCGTCCGGATTACTACTGTTTCGTATTTCATCATTTCATGCAAACGGATATCATACATATAATATCATGTCGTTTGAAAGCCTTGGTTAATTGCTAGGCTAGGCTGGCAATTGACTAATGGAAAATAGAGCACGCCTTCGACAAGAAAAAAAACCATTTTCTCTTCATCCTTCACTGTAAGAAAAATAATATTAAATTCTTCTTCTTTGGCTTCAAGATTATCAGCGAATCCTTCATCCTAGTAAGCTGTGATGTGTGTACTCGATCCCGATTAAAAGTATCATCGCAAGGGCTCTATCTTATATTGATAGTTTATGAATCACCACTCCGCGCTCATCCGTTCTTTTCATTCCATGTATCACTGTCGCTTGTGTTCACCCAAATGAGCTTGATTTGGTTATGTCTTCTTCCCCAACCAAGCTCGAGAAAGTAGAGTTTAAAGTGATCTCCACCGCAACGCAATCATATCAGCCCCCATTTTCAATCTTGGCAGCTGGCTTCCTTTTAGCATGATTGTATGGTTTCTTGCCACGATGAGAGCCTCCTTGCATACAGTGACTCATTTCGTGTGCGCTTGTTCCCCTGCGGGATTTTCACAATCTTCATGTTAGTACAAATAAAGCCTTATGTCGTAATATGTCATAACAGATCAGTGTTAGAAGACTTTGCAACATGTGGTCCATCACCTGCAAGCCATTCATGGGCGATGTAAATCTGCAAGTTGATTTTTGATATGGAGAATCTTGCAAAAATGGGTGCCCTTCCCGCGCGGTGGCTCCTGTACAGCTCACCTTGCAAGCGATTCGCCTTTTTTGCAGTCAAATAGGTTTCGTCTTATCTTCGTAGATTGATTCCACATCTCCGTGACAGTACATGTTATTGTACATTGCTTCGAAAGCTTCATCGAGAGCGATTCTTCATTTAGTTTTTTGCTCCTTGCTTGTTACCTATTGCATTCGCTCTTCATTATTCATTACTCCAGCTTACCTCCAGACATTCCTTTTTGATAGCTATCTGATCCGATAGACTTTTCTGAAGCAAATTCATCATTTCATGCTTGAAACAGTCCAGTCGTCTCCGTTTCAGCGTATGGGAGTCCCTGCAGATCCAACTCCAAATTCTCCTGCTTCTTCCCCGTAGTCTGAATATGACGATATGTTTGATGTAGTGTGTCGAATCGGTCGCGAAGAACCGGATATTTTGCGAGTATTCGAGCTCATTACCTTAATGGAGACCGCGCAAAAATGTGACACTCAAATATATACGAGAATCTGTTTCTATCCATCTAACTACGGAGCTGTCTTTTTGAGCTCTTGACTACTTATCACATTTAACTCACTGCAGCTGTACCCAACGTAGAACAAGTTTCTACCACAAAAAGCTTAGATTAAGATACTAGTTGAAATCCTGCCTACGCAACAGCAACATGAAATTGTTGGTTGAAGAAGTGGTTGCTCCATCGTATTACTGACAAACGGCTAAAAAAATTTCATCAGAAAAAAAACACTTCGTATAAGGAAAGCAACGAATTATAAGTCTTCGAAATTGCCTTACCTGGTCTTCGATTTTAGTATATCTTGTCCCTTTTGTTCGGAGTGGGATGATTTGAAACCATCACAGTTTTATGCACTGCGTTGGAAGCTTCTCGCTATAGAAGGATGCTCGTTCTAGACATGCTGATGAGATCATTTTGGCTTGATCAACGATCACGGAAGCTGTACGGACATCATCGACGGTTGCCAGCAATGAATTTAGTGGCTGAATGCTATCGACGAGTGACTGCGCTGTGTCGATGTGAAAGTAGTTTGAGAGTATTAGCGCATCGACTTCACCACTCGATTCTACCTGGTACTTCAAAGACGAGCATAGAAGCCTGTGATAGATATGGTGTGAGGAACAAAAATTAATCAAATGTTGATCTGGCTGAAAGAGCTGGAATGTCTAAAGCTGGTGTTGAGAGCTTCGTCGCATGTGACTCTATTGATACGAAAAGACGTGCATTCATTTGCAGCGAGTAAGTGGGTGATCTTTGTTTTTTTGGTCGATAAGGAAGCAACTCATTATGTAGGCATCTTGGACAGCATCACCATGTCCAATACATGTACACCGTCAAGCCTTTGCTTCTATCCACACTTAGAGTGTCACAAACTGCTTGCGCCTTGTTCTTCGGAAAGCCCGTTGCCATTCGAGGTCACGATAGTGTATGTTCGTGACTAGAAATCAAAGACAAATAAAGCAACACTCCAATAGTAATGATTTACTTGTATAAACGACGTTTTTGCCTTCAGCTTACAATTACTCTTAATCGTATGATACTAAGTAGACATCAATTCCTTATGAAGATTACTAGAATTGGCTACACCGAATTAACGATGTAAAGCAAATAGAATAATGGTGAATTAGATCACGGCATGATGGGAGAATACACGTTCACCTGTGTGTCCGTGCAACAAAATGCACGGATACGATACTCGTATTTGATGTCTACCACGATTGCACGCACTGCAGGTCTCGTTTCCAGTCGCATGTGCAATTATACGAGCTGTACATTTTCGATAAGATGGTTTCATTGTTCATAATTGACTTTTTTTCGTAATACAGCTGATGATAATACAAAACTCTTATTCGTGCATCTATACAGACGTATTCTTTCAGCCGAATTTGTGTGATAATGGGCTTCACATCACTAGTGTGATACTTCCGTTTGAATTACTTCTGTGCTACAATCACCAAGACTGTTCTGTTTGCGCCTAATGCGTTTTTTGGCAATACCAAACAAGGAATGTACATCTCGTACTAGTGTCTGCCGAAGATTGCGATTATATGGAATCTGCGGTCCGGCTTTCATCTTGTCGTCGCAATTCGGACAAATTGGGAAATCCATCTTATATTTTACCATCCACAAGTAACGATTAGTCGCAGAGATAAAACAACGTTTCTCTTTCGCATAACACAACGAAAGCAATGTATCAATTCATTCTCATCATTCGTGTCAACGCTCGTCCATTTGTACAAAGTCACTTTTGCTTCAGCAGGCTCAATATCGCTATGGTCACTGAGCAAACGACTCGCCAATTCTTCCTGCGGACGCAAATTCAAATCGAAATTGAACTTAAAGCGGCTTGATTCGTAATGGCATATTGCATCGGGTATAAGGTCCGCTTCTGTGCACTGAGTATTACGAAAAAATGGGAATTTCAGTTTGATTCGACGACTTTTGCCTTCTGATAATGACATCAAGAACGAGATGGACGTGAAAGACTGCATGGCATTTGGATCCATCTTTTCGAGTGTTGTTCAGGAAACACTCACCATGAAGATTCGATACGCGATTTTCGCGATGCGTAGCACTTTTACCTTCCATTATTGCAGCAATGTCATGGGTAGGTGTCAAACGATCCACATGAACGGCATCCAACATGCAGTCGTCATGGGAATGAAGTTTACCACATCGGAGTTTACAATGGAGCTCTATCTCGGAGAAATACTTGGTGAACAGATCAGCACGAAATCTTCCCTTCCCAGGCTTCGGAAATGGCACACTTTTATTAAATACAATCACTCCGTCATACTGTTTCTGCGAGCAACTCCAGCAATTAGAATTTTGACTACGTGCGGTGTCAGTCGAAATGCAGTACGACTGGAGTAGAATAGCATGAAGGCTACGCTTTGATCTTTCTTTCTCATCGGAACTGGATAAGGTTGGGGGCCAAATTTCAAAATCGTTATCAATTTAATCCACTCGAGGAAGCCTGCCAGCGCTTTCTTGCTGAATTTTTTTCGGTGATATTTTGTGTCTGAAATTATGTAAAGATCAGCTGATAATACAATCGTTTCTCCTCTGCACATTTGGAATCCGTGGCACGACTCAATAAACTTCTTGTCACTCGATGTGTATATCACATACATCTGACCCGGTCTCGCATGCAAAATCATAGCGTACTTTCCATGCTGCCAGTATTGCTTTTCAGTTTGAAATAAGTTTCACATAAGGAGAAGTGAAAATGGTTTGGTATAAGGCACAGCGGTTTTGCCGGAGAACCGGATGGGTCTGATGATAAGATCTCCTCGATGATAAGCGCAAATCTTCATTACTCCTTCTCATTGTTTTGGAAATCGACTGACTCAGGCTGGAAGTCTCGACATTGATACGAAGTAGAGCATTCAATGCGATTAGTTTCGATATAATCGATCAATCCCACGACGAAGTAGCTTGTGGTTTCATCGCTACCCCCTCGTATTCTTCGACGTGAAGTGCACCCGTGTTTTCCGATAAGCATTGCTGACAGTCTTTATACTTGATTGTTTTCGCCGTGATGATCATCGAGACCAATCGAGCAGGATAAACTCGAGAAAAGCGATAGAGTACGGCTATGCGGATGGAACAAGTGGATTTCATGCTGCAGAATTAATAATGAGCAAGATGACGCTATGTATCAGCATTTTGTGTCTGTGAACGCATAACCTCGTATAGCTTTTAACGCATTATGAGAAGATTATATGAATGTATTGCATTCATCACTCCAAAAAAAAAAAGAAAAAGAAGCTGATCACTTGGGGGGGGGGGGTCATCACCAGTTATACTTGTGTATTTAGGCTTCGAATATCGCAACAACATGATTCAATCGAACGACGACACGATTCGATTATTTGCTTTTTTTCTTAATGTGGAACGCAATGTGTAGGTATCCACGGCCCATATGCTGTGTGTGGTCACTTTTTAGGTTACAAATCATTAATCAACGCGCCAGTATTTTGTCTATTACCAAAACGAGTGGGAAAGCTGCGATTTACAGTTACAATCTGTCGAGGTCTTACAGTGCTTTGCGATGCACACCACTTGTATTCTGCCATAAATATGCATTCCGGTTGTTGCTATTCTTCAGCAAGGTCGAAAATCGCTATTGGGCAGAGCTCAGTTTCACCACTGCGTCCCTCGTCCTCTTAAAAGTAGGTCTGAGTCATGGTCAAGGTGCTATGTTGGCGCATCGTAGCACTTTTTGCATAACTTCAAACGTTGGTGTGGATTCTGTCTTCCTTATCCATTTGTGCATCAATAACTTAACTAACGAAGTCCAATCGCTTGACTACATTGATACAATCACGGCTGATCACTACAATTCTAGGATTCCAACATGTATATGAATGATTTCTCTGCAACCGTAAGTCCAGCATACGTTGATGACGCTGGTGTAACACCTTGTGAGAAACAGAAGTATAGACAAGGGGTTGTAATCTAGTCACATCGCCGGTTTCAATCCAAAATTCACAAGTCATCCCAGCGATTTTTACCTTCCTGTCTTTCAATACGAAAGTGATTTCTTTGATTGCAGCATGGAGACGTCGGAAGACAATTCCTCTCGGATTTATAAGCTACTCAGTCTTGAATACACTCAAGCCCGAGCCAATCAGGCAAATAGGAGATATTGTTATACGCAAATGCAAATCACTTATGTAAAAAAGGTCATCTCGACATTGCAGACGCTCTAATCACCAGATCGGAAATAGTACATAAGGAATAGAATAAGGCACGACCCGAAAGGATTGATGTCATTGGAACTATAGATATGTAGGTTGGCATAGAAATCATCATATCTTATACACGACTTCATTCACCTTTCGTGTCTTTGTCGACCCATCATGCGGCATCAGCAAGAATTCAACAATATTGAATCTCATCCGTGGTTTTGCGGCGATGAAACAATGTGTGGCTGCGAGCTGACGGGATCTGCAAAAGGTGCTGCATTAGATCCAAACACATCCTTACAATGTCCTTCGATGATATGAGTCGAACATCCATTCTATCACTACGTCGATCGGAGTGCAATGAAGGAGGGCTCAGTCTAGCAGCCACAAAGTTCTGAATCTTTTGTGATTATATTCCTTCCTTAAAATCTCTTCAATTAAAAGATAACTTGCACGCCGTTCGGAGCTCCAGAAATACCAAAACACCAGCCATTAGCTAGTAGCACGGCTGACGTTCCTCTTTAGACTATGAACGGCAAACGCGAGCCGGCTGTGGGAATAATTTCTTATTGTCAGGATGCGCACCATGTGCACCAAGTGTGACTTCTCGTTATCAAATTTTAACTACAAGTAGGTTATCGACTCGTTTATACTGACGGTCCACTAGCGGCGTCTTTCGTGATTTCAAGCCAAGGATATCCCGGGATATAAATACTCGTTGATTGAGATACTTCATGTGGCTGATATTCAGCGGCATCTTCGCGATCCTCTCCCTTTTCCTGTACTCATATTAGACAGTAGGCAAGCTTACTACTCCCTTCGCTCCGATACCTTCTTAACTTGCGTTCCACTCATTATATTGTCAACGGCTTTCTCACTGCTGCCACCGTACTAGCTATGCTAGTCCAGTATACTCATCAAAGCGTGAAGCTGTCTCGACCGGAAGTCGTGCTGTCCTGTCACTTTGTTTTTTCGCCACCCATTTTTAACGCTCCAAGCAGCCCCAGTGATTTGCCACTGATGAGCGTATTTATACCATTCTTATATACCATCATCGAGTTCATCGCAGGCAGATCGCCATGCAATAACTACGCGCCACCCAATCTTGCAGAGATGCAGATGGCATTCCCACCTCGCATGCGAAGTTTTCCGGCTACTTCCTGTTCTTATCCTTATCTAGACCCCTTCCCCTGTTCAGACTTAATTGTTGCATGTACTCCACTGAAAGATTCATTGTATTTTAGCCTTCACTGAAAACAAGCTTCTCGGAACTTTTTTCACATACAGATTAGCTTCGTAGAGATCGACGAGTGTTGCCAACTGTGCAAATATGTAAGATTTTTGCGTTCGATTGTATGCACCATTCACTTTCCAGCGTCAACGACATTTTAGCTTCGTATCATTTACCCTCTCGACCACGAATAGACATGGCACCCATCAATAGTGAGAGTTTGTAGTATATGCTTAGAAACAAGCTCCCATCTAGCAAACGACACTACATAGACTGATACTACCTCATCAAGCTCATGTCCTTTTATATTAGTCTTGGTATATACGCAAACTTATCCATCTGGTAACCTGATCCAGTGCTTTATTATAACACCATGTTTCGATACTTCCGTACCATCACCTTGTCGATCATTCATCTGTCGTGTCGTGAATTCCAGCGCGATGCATTATCTGTGATATGATGCAGTCGCCGACAGTCTGGTTGAATCTACTGACAGGCGTACTGGTCTTTAAATTTTGATACTACTGATGTGCTGGAATGCCACTCAACGAATGCGCTGAAAATGATTGTTAGTTTCTAGGGGTACGGGGACTTTATACCACATTTTTCAAAAAATATGGCTTATATACCATAAGCTTGAAAAATATGGTTTTTATACCAGAACAAATATTACACGGGCGAAATTGTAAAAATATGAAAAATACACCAAAAAGTCTAAAGTTTAGGTAAAATTATGAAAAATATATTGTTTTATCACTAGGAAAAAATAAACCTTGCACGTGCGTCTGTTGTAGCCGTAGTTACCGTAAGTAGTGCACTTGTTGCTGTAACCTTCTGTGGCAGCCTGAGACTCGATTAGCGTCGCCTTCGGTCGGCCATGCTTCTTTGACACCGTGAGTGGGTGGTGCTTTCTAAACGCGTCAGTTCATCCATCGTCACGCATAGACTCATCTTTACCATGGGTTCGTAAGCGCGCTGGTACACCTCCTTTGTCCACGACGTGTCGCAGAAAGTCTTGAGTAGCGAGAGCTTGTTGACGGATCGCAGGGCCGCAAAGAGATGAGATCATGGCCCTTTCATGTCGCCAAAGTAGCCACAAAAACACGGATTCTCTGGATTATCTAGATCGACAGAATACTCTACAGGGAGCTCTCCATCCTGTCTGCAAATACAGATACAAAGCGCTTGCGCTCGAATTCCTTCGACGCGTAAGCTCTAAGTTACCCCCACGAAGCCGACTTGGCGACGAATTCAACCTACTTGATCCCTATGTACTTTTCCACCGCCATGATACAGTCCAGAAGTGGCTTCTCTCTAGCTTCAAGCAGGACTTTATTAACAGACTCCACATTGTTGCTAGTCATGGTCCAAAAAGCGTGGACGTATACTATACGCGGCAACCCATTTGAGCTTGTTTGCATCGAGTAGCCATGGGGCAGCGCCTTTGAATTGTTTTTCTTCAACTCAGTGGCTCGCCGTTTGAACGACGCAACCGTCAAGGACCTGGAGAGATTCCATGTCTGGTCCTTCAGTGTCGCACTGCAAAATTAGGCGCTTAAATTGGCGAGAATGTGACGAAGACAAACAAAGTAAGGGATGTCACCTGCTTGAACTTGCATCGCCGGAGAGAGACTCTTTTCACGGTTGGAGATGAATAATGTGACGAATGCTGGCGCTTCTATAGAGCGTAGAAGAAAGTTCAGGAACCATGACCAATTGTCCTTCATTCGCCTGACACCCAAGCGACCGCGACAATTTGGCTCTCATTGTTGCTGTTTTACAGCAAGTGAAAAGAAGAACTCCATCATATTTGTGCTTCATAAATGAGTCATCCAGATTGACTGAAAATTCGCGAAGCACATGAATGCCGGACTTGTATACGACGACGAACCTAAAAAGTTTGTCCTCACGCAACGCGATATCTGCCTTGTGTCCGCGCTTGCTCATTTCGTGTACGTATGACCAGATGAACTGATTTTGCGTGCGATCTTCATCGACGAGTTGCGCTTTGAGTTGAATGCAGGCGTCGCGCAAGTCTGGTACGTTAATCGACGCCCATCAGCCGTAAGCTTCTTCTGCTTCTTAGCTGGACTGGCGTCACGACTATTATCAACGACGAACTGAAGGGCCGAATCAGGCAAAGTGAAGTATGAAGACTTATTTCTACGACTCGATTCGTATGAAGCCAAGTCAGCCCTCGTAGCGTCGTATGTGTGCGGCACGAACGTATGAGGCGGCACAAATCCCCTACCATACGCAAAAGCGACTGCGAAGCTGCAATTTGGATCGACACACAACACCTTGTAGCGTCTGTGGTCGCTCGATATGACACAAAACGCTTGTCGAACTTCTTCGTTGTATTCAATAATCGAACATGATATGTGGTCGCGATTGGCGCAGTCGCGTGAGTGAAAATATGCACGCCCGTCTACCCAGTCCTCTGGCGAACACCCGTCACCTGACTCTTGTGTATCACCAACGTATCCGTCGTTGTTGATATTCGTCATAGTCGCCAAATGTGAATATTTTAACGATATGGCACTCAAGAAGGTGTAAACTTCAGAGTTTTTGGTATATTTTTCATAAGGGATCCGCTAAGGACCCATCACCCCCATATTTCCAGCCAATTACAGACCTCCAGTGGCTTTCCAGGGGAGTCGCGATACAGTATTTTTTAATACAGAATACAAAATAACTCAACTTTGCCAAGTTCATAGTTGCCATCTTCTTGCCATCTTCTTTCCAAATTCCGATCTCCACTCATGTCAGTCTTTGTCAGCCTTTTCATATAAACGATGAACCCCCTTGACCTTGAATCTCTTCCTGACCATGTATTTGGTACCTTGAAGGAAGCCCGTGATGCGGTTGACAAGTTGTTCCAAGATGAAGGGTATATAATGACCATCTTGCACACCAGACACGCTGGAAACAAACCCTCTGGAGAGGTCAAAGTACTTGACCTAGCATGCTCTTGCAATGGAAGATTACGGACCACTTGTTTACAACAACAACAGCGTCAACGCATACGAGGAAGTCGCGCTACCGATTGCAAGTTTAGCTTGTTGATTCGTCGGTGTGTATAACTTGAATGGCTGGTAGAGCTTGGCATGCATGACCACGGCCATTAAGTTTTTGTGGACCCTAAGGTCCATCCACAAGGTAGCGCACTCACAAATGAACAGCGCTCTGTGGTTCTTGATATTATCCTTGATGGTCTCCCACCTGTCAGAATTGTGGCAAGCATGAGAAGCCAGAATGTCTCGGTCACACACTCCGTGACATCTACAACATCAAGCAAGCCGAACGACGGCGTGTTTTGGGTGGACGCTCATCACTTGCTGCCCAACTTGGCAGCCTGGAAGGGAATGCCTCCACTCCATACTTCACCCGGTTTGATGATGAGCGCAAGCTTACTCATCTGCTTATTGTTTCTGCATCTGCAAAAAAAATCTGTAGCAAATACAGCGCCAACAAGATCTGGCTCATTGGCTCAACGTATAAGACCAGTCGCTTTGGTCTACCGCTTGCACATGTTGTTGGACTTACCGCTACTGGCCAAAGCTTCATATTTGCATACCGCTTCATGTCAGCAGAAGGCGAGGACAACAACCTTTGGGCCGTGCGCCTCATCCGTGAGCTTTTCAACAGGTTCTCTCTACCAGCATCTACTACGTTTGTCACTTATCGCAAGCTGGCGCTGATGAATGCACTGGATAGAGTCTTACCAGATGCAACGTTTTTGCTGTGTCGCTGGCACATCAGCAAGTATTTTCTGAGCAAGGAGCGAAAAACCTTTGCATCAATGGAAGCTTTCCAGAAGCTTTATCAAGCATGGAATCTACTTGTCTCGTCAAAAGCTGCAGAGAACTACGAGACCCAGCTGGCATCAATGCGCACCGAATTCTTCCATCATGTCATGACATATCTTGAAGAGACATTGCTCATCTACAAGGACCGATTTGTGGATTACCTCAAACGTGGTAATCTGTGTTTTGGGAATGCCACAACTTCACGAGTAGAGGGTGCACATGAAACATTGAAAAATTGGATTCGGGCATCCAATGGGGATCTTCTGACAGTGGAGACAGCATGCAAGCTTGCCTGTGAGGGTCAGCTGGCATCAATTCGTCAGCAAACAGCATTGGATCGGGCTACCGCTGATTTACAATTTGGGGAAACTTTTGCTGCTGTCATGGGCAAGATTTCTGTGACCGCATCAAAGCTGGCTTTCAAACAATACCAACAGCGACAAGTAGCAGGCGAATGCTCAGGTAGATTTCAATCAACCCATGGCATTCCCTGCAAGCATCTCCTCCGCAATTCATCTCCGCTGGCTTGCGAGGATTTCCACCAGCATTGGTGGTTGGTAAAGCCAGCTTGTGTGGTTACGCTACTGGAAGCAAACAACAATGAATCCATTGACGCAGATCTGCAGAGAATTCGTAATGAATTTAATAGAGCATCACAGTTCCATCGCCAGATGATTCGTGAACACCTTGCAACCCTACCTGATGCCACAGTACTCAAACCTGTTGTAATCCGAGCTCGTGGCCGACCTGCTCGTTCGCTAAACAGGAGGATCCCTACACCATCCACGCAGACGGACCCCTCACAGTTTGAGCATGTTGAAGCATCTTTACAGCGACAACGAAGATACGGAAACTTTCGCCAGATTGGCCACAATCAAAGAATTTGCCAGAATCCAAAAGTTGCACCAGCATCGGCAGCAGCACTACCAGCAGCTGGCAATCTTGCAGCGCTTGGCGCTGCTGACGAGCGGGAGTTCCCAGGCTGGCCCACAGATGCCTGGGATCACATCTGAGTCCATAGAATTATATCGCTTTTGAAATCTACTATATATCTATCTAAAATAGGTTTAATTTCATCAATCCACGTTGCTTTGCAACGTGAACAATAACACCAATTTTAAAAGATGAATTATTCTGTATGAAAAAGTACTGTATCGCGACTCCCCTGGAAAGCCACTGGAGGTCTGTTATTGGCTGGAAATATGGGGGTGATGGGTCGTTAGCGAAAAGTAATGGGTCGTTAGCGGATCCCTTTTCATAAATAGGAAACTGCTATCCGGACAACCCCTGGATTATAGCCAATCAAGAGCCTGGAAAAGCCTCCCCTAAATGACTTGTTAGCAGTTAGTCTCCCACTACATCGATCAATGTACATAATGAGACTCCTGAATATAATAATTACAAACGACTAAAGATTGGACCGAAGGCTGGTAGGAACGCTTCGATGACATCAATTTGGATAGATATAGAAAAGAATAGGTAGCAAATACACTGGTCCAAAAAGATATTTATCATCTTTCAGAGTCATTGCTTGAAACGTTTTTTGTTGAGGTCATTATCTAAATATCGAATATCATCTAGCTGATTTGCAAATTTGCGACAGATTTCATCGGAAGTACTAAATACAAGCCTTTCGGGAACATTGGAGCCAAAATAATAGTGTCTCTCATCGATAGTGTGAGTGCCGGTAAAGATTACGGAGTAGAATCGTATTATACGCACAGATCATATCTTGCTTCAAATGAAGCTAGGACTAGGGCTGATGTGAATGGTAACGATGATCACTCATCCTGCTGGTTTCTATCCTTAGAATTTACTTATTTGATTAAAGTTACGCTTTTCTGCGAATGTCACCCAAAAAACGTTTGACAGAGTTTTTTACGGTGTAGTCCACCTCTTTTCACCAGGGTTATCCATCCATTCAGGTTGCACGTATATCAATGAGAATTAACACATTGAATCGTGATGAAATATCGGCTATTTTTGCGTAGGAAGAGTTTCGCGACGCGATGAAGATTTTCCAGGGTTTTGATTGGCTATAAACCAGGGGGACCGGTTAGCAAAGGGGGTGTCGGGATAGCAGCTCCCTTTAAATATGGTACATAAACTATAGTTTTCAAACTTTAGGTATATAAATCATATCCATGGGTTCCCTAGTTTTTATCTAATCTTCTAATGTCTCTTACTGAATTCCATGCATATGTAGTTGTTCTTAGTAGTTTTTAGCTCTATTAGGAGCAGTCATTTTGATCGAATGGAATGTTGAGAGCATGACAAAGGGGATCTAATACACTGGGGCTTGCGCAATATGCTCCTACTTTTAGACTGCGTCATTATGTTTTCAGATACAAAGTTATTTGTCCTTGATGGTCGATACAACCGCTGACTGATATATGAATGATGCTTTGAGAGGGATAAATGCAAAACACAACAGCTTGCGAGATTTTTATCTGCTTTTGTCGTATTCGACAATCAAGATTCACAAACCGAGTACCTGCCGGAATTTGCGATTATATGGAGTCTGGGACTCATGTTATCTTGTCGTTGCATGGTGGACAATCTGGAAATCCATCTCATATTCTACCATTCACACGTAATCATTTGTCGCCAATCTAACAACAACGTTTATTTTATGCGATATACTATCCTCTTTGTAGCATAATTGGGTTCGGAACCCTTTATTTCGTACATGTTGTCATGGGAAAATGCGCAATTTTGCTGAGGCTTACTGAGCGAGAACTAAAAAACATGGTTGAATAGGGTCGCTGTTTATATGCAACCATTTCTCCTTACGTAGCATTTGCATGAAAAGTAGGGACGCCACGCGGGCGATAAAGTGAATGTTTGGCTCTGTAGCTTGTCGATTCTCATGCCAATTCTATCATTGATTTTATTTACTTTTCCGCGAAGAAGAGTGTAAACTAGGTGGTAAACTTCATTGATAGGAAAGTGCAAGACCGATACTCCTAGCACCAGTATGTAGACTAACATGCATAATTGAGGCCAGAAAAGTATCAAGAAAGTTCTCGATAAAGGTGCATGATTTCCCACAATAACGATAAATTGAGTTATCTAATTATGTACGAGGTGTGGCCACTATCGATCAAGGAACATGTCACACAACCATGATTTGACCATGATCGAGCTCATCTAAGACGTGAATTCTGCATGTCTTCTTTAGTTGGACTGCACACTAATTTCCTTGATGTTTATTCAATTCGGTGTGCTTCTCTGAGGAAGATTTGACCAATTTAGAAGCTTCCATCCAAACCGTAGTAAGCTACTGCAAGCTCACTACACATGCGATTCGGTGTCGCCCCAGACTATGCCACGTGCGTGTGCTTTGTATATTTTGGAGTGAAAAACATCCCTTTGAAGAGGAGCACGATTGCTTGTGTCATTCGCAGCGCAGTTTGTAGAAAATGTTAGGTGTCTGATGGGCTGGAAAAGATACAGCCTCTATTCTTTACTATTCGTGCTGGCTAGTCTATTCGAAGCCAGTAGATGCCATTAAAACGAATATGAGAGAGCCGTCAAAGGTTTACGAACGATAGTTCACAGCATTGTAAGTGTAGGTGTGACCGATGCCCGGATTTTTGTTTTGGAAAGATCAGTCAACAGACTACCTTGCATTGGAGATCACCGTTCAATATCTGCTTCCGTGATAGCAGTGCATCGCTGAAGCCTACCAGAACTTCTGCAGGACCAATAAGGAACACCATCCGACGCATACAGAATTCTCGAGAAACAGGGACCGTTCAAGATGCAACCAGCACCTTGTCACAAAGAAATGTTATGCCTTACAACATAGGTTGACTCATCTCACCACGAATCTGCGAGCGGCTACCATGCACAATGATGCATCGGTAAAATACTTTCAAATCTCAGTGAAACACCAACAACTCCGCTGTTGTCATATTGCTATCAAGTGATTGTGAACGAGGTGAAATATCACTTGCACAGCGATTTACTTTCAACACGGCATCTTACAGATGATGAAGCAGTTTCCAGCGTATCGCGCTCACACACAATCGTTTGCATTCATACGGATTTACCTGGTGAGCGAATCTTGTGGAACACTGGCTCTTGTTAAATAAGGACGGTAGGTTTCGCAACCGTTGCGATCAAGCTATTCAGATAAAGAGGAGCCCTCCGCTCAATGGAATTCCCTTCGGATGGCAAATATTGCATCTATTGTGGAGGGTTATCTCCATGCACAGGTAGTAGCTCCTGTTGATTGCGATTAAGATGTCGGCGAAACGAAAAGAAGCTGATGAGCAAATCAAACTGGCTGAGAAACATTTGACCAAAACTATGTTTCGATGGCAGCCTGACTACATGCTTGCGGCACCTTGTCTTGAAAAAGCTGCTGATGCGTATCGCTCCGCTAAGGAATACGATTTGGCCAAGCGCACCTATTTAAGAGCTGCTAGTGTACAGGAAAAAAATAAGTCAAGCTTTCGAGCCGCTCAGAACACCGAAAATGCAGCAAAAGTGATTATGCAGATGCTTAAAGAGAATCCTTCTATCAGTGTGGAATCTAGTCGTCATGTAATGGAAGTCAAAGACTGCTACGAAGTCGTCAGCAATCACTTTGTAGAGATGGGTGAACTGGGTAAGGCAGCCGACGCGCTTGTGAAAGTTGCGTCATTTTGTGAGGAAAAGAATCTTTCGACTGAAATCATCAAGAATATGTACACAAATGCGTGCTCATTACTGGAGACACAGGGAAAGCCTCATTTTGCTATCGAGACTTTTCGAAAGACCATCGGCTATCTAGTACGAATTGGGGAGCTCTCAGACGCCACGAAACTTGTACAGCGTCAAGTATCATTGTTTCAGGAGATTGATCAGACTTCAAATGTGTACAAATGTCATCTATCATATGTGATTCTGCAACTCGCTCGAGGTGATGTGGCTGCAGCCGATACGTATTATATGGCGCAGTTGCAAGATGATGGCTTTCTTCACTCTGATGAGTGTGCTGTCACTGAAGACCTCGTCCGTGCTTTCAAGTTGGGAAATGCTGAACTTTTACAGACAACGCTGAAAAAACAAACGATTCATTTTATCGATCACCAAATCGGTAAATTGGCACGGACGCTAAAACTTTATGGATCGACTACAAATTCCGCTACAGTAGCTCAAGCTGGTATGAGTAGTAAAGGCCTTACATCGACACATGCGACTTCGACGACTTCTGAAATTCGAAAAGTCCAACCGTCTACAACGGAATTTGACTACGATGCGCTCGAGCTGGCTGACGGATCGGTGGTGCGAGAAAACCTTCCACCTAGTAATGTTGCCGACGCAGATGCACCTTCTTCCGCGACCGGAATGGTAGAAGGAACATTCGATCTGACCTAATGCTAATCTAACGATTCCTTTCAGACAGCTTGAACTATATTTACGCCAATTTTTGTACTAATTCTATCTCATTTTTCCGCGCCTGTGCCGCCTTGTGCTCGAAAAACGTTGGACGAGAGGAGGAATTCTGCGCCGGTGTGACCTGTTTCCGTCTCTTTTCCACTGAAAAAGCTGATCCTTTTCGTTGATCGAGCGCTATTTGCCCAATGTTTCCAATGCCTGCAGTGATGTGAGAAGCGCACACCTTTGCTGCTAACTGCGATTTCTTCCAATCTTCTTCCAACTGAGAAGCTACTGTCGCAAATACAATATTCCTCGCCACGGAAACACATGAAGCATCGACTTGTCTTCCGTCTAAAGCAGTGTACTGAGGTCCATTCGGATCCGTACATCGCTTGGTCTGGAAACAGCGGTGATGTGTATTTGCTTGAGCTCCTTCCACATCATCGACGTAGTTTGTGATGCGAGAATTGTGAACAAGACCATTTAAGCTGTTTCCAACAATGTTTTTTCCTGCAAATCCGCTCCTCGCTCCCTACCACTTCAAATTTGATCATTTGTACTAGCAACTCTCAAAAAGACATTTTTACCTCGATGTCCGTTGTTCGGAGGGAATAGAATGGCGCATTTTTTTCTAACTTTGGGCGCCAAGGATGCGCAAGCGGATCAAAATCTGTAGTAGGCCCATGGATTGTATGGATTGGATTCAGAACGTCCCTGCATACGCATTCAGTCTCGATCAAACTACCATAGTCACCTACGTCACACGTTTCGTTTGGAATTTCCCGCCAGTGATATCGCTTATATTCATTATGTCTCTTGGAGGACGATTGATAATTTCATCCTGGAAACGCGACCGCCATCCACTATATGATCTGGGTATAGCTTCCTAAAGGTTGACATATTTCCAATACCTTCCATCAAAGGAGAGAGTTTTCTCACCTGAGTATAGTCGCGGGGTCCGATAGCTTTTTTTTTTCTGGCAAATGCACCATCAATATCGCGAACGTTGATACTGTCCCGCAGAAATTTCGGTTCCGGCTAAAACATTGCTATGAGAGAGTCAATTTAGATTATAAGGCCTTACGAATGTGGCAACTTCGAAACTGGGTAAGTTGTAGGTTGGGTTAAGAGGATCGACGACCCTTGTCGTGTTGAACTTTTTTTCTCGAGGATCGAGCGCTTTCTCGGATGATTTCCGCCAGTCTCTAGGATGAAGTGTCCTGCTAGAGCTTCCAGCAATATCGCTTGGTTCATGGAAATGTGGTCGATCTATTCCAATACGGGTCTCACGTTGTGGTACCTGAGCTCCGATAATATCAGAGACGTCATTTGTGGTATGCGTTCCCCTCTTTGTCGATGAGGTGAATGTCGTTCCGTTTGGGTTCTGAAGTTGTGACAGTAGAGTGACGCTGTTACTCTGAATCTTCTGCATTGGCCTAGATGATGAAGAAGCAATTTGGTGATCAACTGTGTGCTATAGAAAGAACCAGTCTTTTTGGCAGCTAAAATAACTCAGCAGTTTCGTCCGTAGCCTTCGTGTAATCTCGCAAGTCGACAAACTCACGCACTCTCGTCAAGTTACGGTAAAGGTCCGCATTGGTCGTTGGTGATTCACGTCCAGATACGAGGCAGAATTGCGTACAAAGTCGACTGCAAACTACGCAGATGGGCCATTATCTGTACATAAATACCAATCATTAGATTCACATTTTATCGAGCAGAATCTCGTGACGTTATCGATCGCTCAAAAGTGTTGAATGCATCCATTATTGCTCTCATATTTCAAGCAGTGAAAGCATGCAAGCAAGATGTACTCTATCATGCTGTGATTATGATATATTGGTGAGCTAAACACTGGCTGTAGAGAAGGGTTGCTCTCCACAAATATTAGATTAGAGGACACAGGAGGAAGTAAACATGACTTTGTTTCGTAGACGTGTCTCATGTTTGCACTGCAAAAGTATTAGAAGAGAAAGACTTCTGGAAGTATATATAACGAATGAAGAGCAATGACACGATGATGAGCGCTGATGGCTAACCAAGTATCCTGTATAAGGAATGCTGCATTGTGCCATCACTGTGTGATGACTCAGTATGCTGAGGAAATCTAGCGTTTCCTAAGCGTACATTTCATTTTGATGAAATCTTCTCTTCTTCTACTAGCCATCTCACGCACGGACGTGCATATGGGACACCATGACTCAGTAATAGTCGAGAGTAGTTGATAAATTCCTCATGAAATATATCAAGCGCTAGCTTTACTATAGAGCCCGCCTCTGATTATCCTAAAGTCTGGCAGTAGCATTTCTTATTCCTCCAAGATCTCTTCGACACACGGAACGCCTGCTGTTTGGCCTTATCCAGGTACAGTTCTATCATCTGGTCGCAGTTGTCATTTACAAATATTCGATAAGGAAATGATTAAATGCAGCTACTGATTGAAGGAATCTAGAGAACAATCTATCTTCCGTCAGCAAAGGAAAAACAAGGTAAAATGTACAAGATTGGGCGTCCAGGCAATGATTTTGTTCTTTGGAAACAGGTACTGAGACATAACACAGTTTGCGATGTGCTTTTGCATGTAACAAAATGAAATTTAGGGACGTAAAAGATGATTACCCGCAGCAGAGTCATAAAGTACAGCTGAAGAAAGGCGCGTGCTTCAATAAGGATCGAAGGGTGGGTCGCTTGGGTGTTGCAACTGACAGCGACTCAAAGCACTTTTCTACTTTGCTTCTGACCTCAATTAGTGACAACAAAACCCTGAGCTGATAAGATGACTCTTCTCGTGTTGCTTGCTTCTAATCGATGACCCTTTAGCTGAGGATGCGGTAGATTTTCATGTCACGAAACGTTTTTGGCGTCAATTGCAAATGAAACCTTTGCCGTTGTGTACACAAGTAGCTTTGTCAATTCATACGTGATGCCAATACGTGCCGCACGGCCACAGAAACGAATACTTTGAGCGCAGACGTTTCTTATATCGTGTAAAGCGTTCAATTCCAGATGCAAAGCTCGCATGCGTATCAATCCGTCGATAAAAGTTGCAGAGGTCGTTGCGCTGCGAAATGTATTGAAATTCTCAAGAGATACAGAAGTGATGAAGGCATATAAGGACTTTGTGGTAGATATAGTTTGGTGAACTTTTGCGATCAAGCAGCTAAAGTCTTGCATTTGATCAGATTATTCTATAATTTCACAGATTAGAGACCATTTGAAGATCTTCGATCGGTCAAGTAAAAATAATGAGGTAGCAGTCGAGTCCACTAACAGATCGACGGTGGTGGCTAGTGCGAAAAGCGTGTGAGCCATATAGCATTCTAGTAAAGGTATCTGTAGTCTCCCGGTGTCTACCTTTGCATGAATCGTCTGCTTTGATTTTGAATCAAATACAAACAAACGTAATCTCAATTGATTTCATGACACGTGGCGCACCGAATGTAAGTACAAGTGATTGCAGCGCCTCTCATGCAGGACACATACCATTGTGAGGAAACCATATCCACAGTCACTAGTAGAACAATGTATAGTGCGCCAGAGTGATCGAGAACGTCAGGCTCAAGTGATAAAAACATGATTCAAAGTCTTCCATAGGGCGCTTAATGCAATGACTACCACGACGATTAATTCCATGAGAGGATCATTGCATTTTAGACGTCACTACTTGAAAACAGATCTAATAGAGTAACGTACAGAATTCTGTTTATGTTTGTCCTAGAAACACCTTTATCTAATCGTCAGCCGGCCCAGCTTACAGCGACATGTGCCGACTCCGTGTCTTCTACCGTCATCTTTCTGCACGCACAGCATTTCCACAGTCTGCGTCTTCACGCTTTGTGATGTATGAACTTTACTAGCTCGGAATTTCAAAAAAGCAGCATTTTTGTATTTATCTTATCTCTGGTTCATGTTTCTAATCGGTCTATTGAAGGTGTGCAGAGTAATAGGTCTTGTACCATTCCCACGTCTTTTGTAAGCCCAGTTCAAGAGAAGTCATCGGCTCGTAACCGAGCATACTTTTCGCTTTTGTGATATTAGCACATGTTCGAGGCACATCGCCTGGTTGATTTGACACGACATCGATTTTTGCTTTTTTGCCAACAAGCTTTTCAATGATTTCAATAAATTGACGCAGGAGAATTGGATTGCCATTGCCGAGATTGAATATCCCATAACCAGTTGCTTTGTCAAGACTCAAGAGGATGCCGTCAACTATGTCGTCGATGAATGTATAGTCCCGGGAGGAACTTCCATCGCCAAACTGCTTGATCTGTTCACCTCGTGCGATACAATCCATGAATTTGAACGGTGCCATATCTGGCCGACCACGAGGCCCGTACACCGTGAAAAATCGCAAGCCTATACAATTCATTTGGTACAAACTATGATAAGTGTAAGCCAATAACTCGCAGCTTTTCTTCGTGGCTGCATATGGACTTATAGGGTGATCGACTGAATCCGTTTCACTGAACGATGTCTTCTCGCTCCCACCGTAAACGGAACTCGACGAAGCGTAAATAAATTTCTGTACGCGGAATCGACGACAAGCCTCAAGTAAAACTGTTGTTGCGGTTATGTTGGCTCGAATATAAAGTAGAGGATTCTCAATGCTGGGCCGAACACCTGCGCGAGCAGCTAAATGAATAACGCTATCAGGCTTCGTTTCGGTCATAATGCGCTGAATCAAATCTTCATCGCAGACGTCCCCGATGTAGACCGTCACTCGTTCTTTATCAAAACTTTTCACGAGGTCATCGAGATTTGATTGTTTCAATGCTACATCGTAGTAGTCGTTCAGTTCATCAATTATGATGACATCATCCCCACGCAGCAACAGAGCTTTGCAGGTGTGATACCCAATGAATCCTGCACCACCTGTCACGAGAAATCGTTTTTTTCTCTCTATTTCCGAAGATATCGATACGGCTTCACTGAGAGATTTTGATGAAATTAAGCTTGAGTCGATGTGCGATGCAATTACATCGACGTCCGAAGTCACTGGTTCTGAGACACTAATTGATGGTAACATTGTGTGCGGCGTTTAAACTGCTGAAAAAATAGTGAGTCTTTTGTCAGAGATTTTGCACGTAGCGTTCCAGGTATAGAAACATTGCCATTGCATCATAAGATTAGAAGCCGATGATTAGAGTAGACGCCCTATAAAGCCCGTCTAATTGTGTTACGAACTGCCCCTGTGTAAGAATAGATTTCCCTGCGATATCGGCTCCACGAGACATGAGACTTATTTTATCCCAGTGGATCTGAGTGTCTGTTAAATCTATGAGTCGATTCTCAATGAAACATGCTGCTTCCTCAGAGTTTTATTAAGCCAAATAGCAGCATCGGATTATAATTTGGCATATTCACAATTGTTCTATAATTCAGTAAGGTAACATTTAGCTATGAAGGACCTCGTGCAATGTTTTCAGTTAATGTTGAAGCCTAGTCAAAATACTGATTGAGCGCTAATCTCACGTCTTTTTTGAACACAAGGTCGACAATTCGCTTGATGCATTAGTTCCAGTGTACAGCTGAGCGCAGGTAAAATTGATTGATAGCATTATTATGACTATTACTATGGCTGCTGCTTTCAATGGCAGCAAAGGACGCTCTCTAATCGGTTCGGATATCAGCAATTCTTGAACTTGATTTGCTGCCTTGACGTGTGTGAAGAAAGCGAAACAGATTTGGTTCGGCGATTATTTTTTGCCGAAGTGTTTTCCTCTCGATCGCAAGATCATCCCAAGAAGTTCCAAATCGCTGTTCTCGATTTACAAAGCGAGGTCCACGACCGTCGAATAAAACATCTCGCAAAGCGTCAAATGAGGCATCGTCATACTCCAGATCTTCGGTATCGTAGTCACTCCGATTTAATAGTCGAAGGAGGTCTCGCAGATCGGCTCGTCGTTTGCATTTTTTCAAACACCGAAATAGAATCCGCAAGAGGAAGAAGCCAATCACGAAAACAGAGAGAACAATGGCACACACAATGCCGGCTTTCATGGTAGTGATGATTTCCCGCAGTAGCATCATATCATTCTACAAATCCTATTAGACAACCTGCGAGAGTAAACAGCAGTTAGATACGTACCCAAAGAAAAGCAACATCATTTCTTAAATCATCGATAGCGAGCTGACTCTCGATCCGATTCAAATTGCTTCTATTTTCGTCTTGTTCTGTTTTCAATCTCTGAATTTCAAGGTCATTTTCATGCATTTGCGTTTGCAAGGTCTTACCATCGCACGGATTAAATCTTTGAGCTCACTGAGGTTTCTTGTAAACATTTCCTCATGTTTCTGAATGCCACAAATCGCTGAGCTGGAATCAGTTATAAGAATATAAGTAAAACCTGCAATAATCCGGACAACGCCGAGCTTTCTTGTTGAAAGTGTTCCATGCTTTTTACCAATAAAGTTTGATTTATCTCTAACATGTGTACTATACAAATGATAATTAGTTGGTGTTCTAGGCTTTACGGAGAATGCTTACATTTTCTGGTGATACGGATAAAGATACTCTCTAGTCGACTAAAGCCTTGTCCTTGATGCGCCGGAACCGCAGTCAGACTAGCCGAAGACTCGAATGGGGTTGTGTTGGCCTTGCGGTAAGATATAGCTGATGGAGCGATTGAACCCGAAGCTTGTCCATTTTCGTGTACAGAGTCTCTATCCATCGCGGATTCTGTTGGCGCTTCCATGTTGACATGTTTTCCGCTTTCACGAGAGTCGATCATACCATTCCAATTTCCTGATACAATAAACTCATTGGCAGCACAAGTCTCATTCCCAAAAGTAAATCTTGATTCTTTTTGTGCAGCCTCGACTTCCCTTTTTTTGTCAGAAAAGGTACACTGCCCCAACTCGATTTGCTCTTCCTTTTCATCCGTATCTCCAATAGCGTCAGTGAGGTCGTTTTCGTTCAAATGTGTGTGTGAAACCAAATTGACATCCTCTTCGATGTGTTTTTCTAATTGAGATATTACTTGAGAAAACGATTTTCCATAAATTCTGAATAAAGAGATCAATAAGACTTTTGTAAATAGGTACTCAGCGATGCATCTTACTTGATTTGACTCAATGTGCAGTAGTATTCTGCTCCGTAATGATTCAGCAGACGAACTTTGATATAACGAACGTGTTGTTTCGAATTCAATGGAAAAACTTGTTCTCCTTGTATCTGTTGTGCTGTGAAATTCCCCAGTACATACCACGTATCTGTAGGGTAATTGAGGCTTCCAAGGATCAAGAAATCTTTTACCGGTGAAGAAAATTGCTCAAAATTGGCAATTGTGATTGCCTCTGCATGGACATCTTCTGATAAACTAATAAGCACCCATCTTGCGGATTTTTCGCACGGAAAAAGCATGTATCGATCTTTGTCAGGCACAAGTAAGTTTGTAGGATTCTTGACTTCGCTTGCTGCATCCAAAATTGTAGCTCCTGCATCCAGAGATGCGTAATTCTGACGCTTACTTCCGGTATCTTGGTCATATATCTCAGAACCGATATTATCCTGTGCACTTTTCGTATCGCTAGCTTCCAAAACCTCATCTTCGTCCATTTCTATCGCCTTAAAGCCTCCCTCAGAGATATCGTTAGCGCCAGAAGGCTCGCTATCGTCATGGATTCTATCGATTTGTGTGTCATCTCGGACTTTGCTAGCATCTAAATGACCCTCAGCGTCAGATTGTGCTACACGCTCTGGCTCTGTGTCGGGAGTCAAGATTGCGTTCACATTGCGCATGCACAGAGACAGACTAAGGCAGACCCACAAAACCCAGCTTTTATTCATTTACTATCGAATATTACATACTTGAGTGAGCACGGTAGAGTACGGTGGTATGATAATGGGAGCCTGAAAGGATTCAATCCGAGAGCTAAGCAATATTAGAGTGCCTTGTTTTCGTTCATGAATGCAGCATTATCTGACCGTAAAAGTTAATGGCTTCATGAATATGCCGTATCCATACTACGAATGCAATCTAACTGTTCTTTTAGTCAGTCAAATGGGTACCTAACTCGACGAACAGACCTCTAAACTGACAAATATATGTGTCACAATCGCGATGCACTCCCGAAGCCGACTGTAAATCGAGTCATTTTGTAACAATTAAAAGTAGAGACATCCTCCACCCAATGTCTGATCTCGTTTTAGTGGCATTAGGCATTGAACATGTCTGCTCTAATTGCAGGAAGAAAACGGTTGCTTTGCATGTAGGAGTACTACTCTGCATTCTAATTTTCATCAAGTCAGTCCATGAAAGGCTTTCCAAATTCCTAGTGACCAATCAAGACAAAGAGAAAAATTCAATCGTTCGATGTTTTGACGACTTCATAGCCAAGCGTAAGAAGCGAGTAAGAAGACAACACTCCATGCGAACCCAATTCGAGAATCTTGCATCAAATCAGTGCGTACCGTTTCCGCCTATCGAAGGTGAAAGGATCGGTCTGGCCGCTACATCGTCTGGTTCTATCATCAGTTTGCAGGCGAAATGGCCGAAAAACATATTAATGGAAGGGATGATAAAGACGAGAAAGTCTTCAGTATCCGTCATGCATGAGCGATATTGTGTGGCGTTTGTAGAAGCGGATTCTGGTGGCAGTTTGATGGTCATACTGCGATCATTCAAGTCACAACAAGTCTTTTATCAGTCGAGAAATAGTAGACACTCAAAAGCAGAGCGTAGAAAGCATCGCTTCTATCAGAATCCCTCGTCAATTTCCCGGGAAGAGCTCAATGGCTTACCGTTAAGTGTTCGAGACGCGTCTATCAGTGAGTATCAATTGACATGGATGAAAGACTGGGACGGAAAAGGTAAATTTCATCATTATACGTATGGTTTTCAGATGGAATCAATGGATGGAAAAGTATTTCAATGTGTTGCTCAGTCAAGATCAGAAAAGAGAAGATGGCTGAGGATTGTGGATGTATTGCGGCAATTGAAGGTCGCAAATAGCAAAGACCCTTACTTTTTTCCAAAAAGCACGCGAGTTCGAGGAACATTGCGATCCAAAGAAGAGGTAAAAAATGATCAGATAACGCATCATTTGAGCTATGAACGGGATCGAAAGAGTTCTGAGGCGAGTTTATGCAACGACGATGACGATGATTTACAGTCAACTGTATCGGAATGTGCTTCGTCTCCACGAACCGAATCTGATAATATTGAAGAATACAAAGAAGATGAAAGGAAATTGGATCACTTGACTCGAATAAGTGGACTGATCGATTTATCACAAAGGCAAGAAAGCAGTATTTTGCTGGACACCGAACTGCTTCTGGAAGCTGTTCAAGAAAATAACACAAGGGGTGAGAAACCTAATATCGACACAATCATCAACTCAAACCTTCAATCTTCCAGTGGGCAAAGTTTGAGGTCTGATGAGATTCAACATATTGGTCACGGTGCCCAAAGCCGGCAAGATTACACTTCATTTGGGTCTAGTGAGATTGATAGTGTGGATTTGGACTTGGAATTGACAACCGAAAAACTCGACTTGATTCCATCCAAATTCCAATTTGATAATCAGGAATTGTCACGAAAGTTTGACCCATCACTTCAAGTCTTGCAATTCCAATTCGGTCGATTAGGTGATGGAGAGCGTCGGTTGGAGCGCACGAATTGGCTGAACGAATAT
Organism: Albugo candida; assembly: GCA_905220665.1. NCBI lineage: Eukaryota > Oomycota > Peronosporomycetes > Albuginales > Albuginaceae > Albugo > Albugo candida. The sequence goes on from CAJNAR010000173.1 coordinate 90,150, forward strand.
GTGTACCGAAAAGCAAAGTCATTCAACGGATATGACAATTTGGATCTGATCTTCCAGCTCCATGATGCAAAACAGCAAGTTGCATCAGTCCAAGAAGCTACCAGCGATCGACTCAGCGTGAGAGACAGTAAACGGAGATTTTCAAGCACATCCGATTTTGAGATTTCTGATTCTGATACATCGATTTCACGTAAACAATCACATGCAAGAAGCTCCTCTGCGATCGCTTTGGACCCTTTTTATAAGAGCACTCAATTGATGGCTTCCACGCTAAGCAAGCAACGTCTTGGCTACGTCGGTGGAATGACATGCCAGCCCACTTTGATTCCAGCAATGTGTTTCTTACATATAGCTGCGCAATCAAGAGATCAAATGCATAGAATGATTACAAATGTGAATTCAGAGGATAGAACCGCTGAAGAAGAGAATTGAATGCAAGCGACGGAACTTGTATATTTGTATTTCCTCGTACTTTTGGTTTATTTCCACAACAGCTATTATTAAACAGGCTAATTGACTTCAACCTGAAAGATCTAATGTCTTCCTGTCAAGTACTTTTGCATTCTTATGACGCGTTCTCATGGAGTCAGTCGAAGAGGTATGCAGAAGTGAAGATTGGTGGTCACTCGCTGGATCACAAGCAAATCTTTCACAAGAGAAAATTCAATTCGCAGAGTTCAGGCAGTAGGGAAAGTATACATTATCGTTCGTCGCGAGCGTACGCTTTTGTGCCTCCAAAACCGCTAATTTATGCGTCTACAAAGATCGGAGGACACGAACTCGATCATGTTCCTTTCATTCACCGAGGCAAACCTTCTGGTCCTATCCTTCTGTTGACTGAACTTGCGTGTGATCAGAGCGCTGATGCTCGCAAATGCGGCATAACTTCTCAAATTGTAGAAAGCGCTTTTCCGAGCGTCAAACTTTGCTGTCACAATGGAAAATCGCATGAAATATCCTCGATGACAAGTAAAAAGCATAAATCTGGCGAAAAAAGCGCAGGAATCTCCAATCCGTCAACGATCAATCACAATGACGAAAAGGGACTCGATCCTTTCGGAATGTTTACTTTAACAGCGTCAAGCTTTCGGATGTGCTTACTGCTCAAGCAGTGGCTTGGAGCATCTGCTGATTCAAATCGCTCTATTTCAAGTAGCAGGGAGCCTTGGCGTCGACGTATTGCAACAGCATCCAATTCGTCAAAACTTTTGCAGTTTGATTATATTCGATTGCTGGGTGACGGTCAGTCCGGGACGGTTTTTCTAATGTGTCGAAAAGATAAGAAATATGGTTCGTTTGTGGTTCTGAAAGAGAGCGACAAGCTCGCCTTGGCCGAGAATGAAATGCAGCTTCTCAACAGGATACATAGTCCCCATATTGTCCACGTATATGACTTCTTCAGAGAAGAGATCGGACACCAGACACTCGCGTACATGGAGATGGAGTACTGTGATGGAGGCGATTTGCACCAATACATTGTCAAAAATGGCGCTTTGAAACCAGAATCCTTTTTGGAAATCTTTTGCCAGATCTGCATCGGATTACGCGACATCCATAAAGCTGGAGTCATGCACTGTGACTTGAAGCCTAGCAATATTCTCTTGACGGTACGATTGACTTTGTGAGTGTTCGAGATGTGAGAATAAATGCTTTTTTTATCAGGCGAGCAAAATTGTGAAAATCGCTGATTTCGGAGTTTCGAAACAATTGAATCAAACCGTGACGTATCATCCAGCAGGAACATTAGCATATATGGCTCCGGAAGTGAGGCAATTTCTTTTCAACAGTGAGGTCTCATTTGATTTTCGAGCGGATATTTGGTCGCTTGGAGCCATAGGAATCGCCATGATCACTGGTGATCTAGAGCCTCGTATTGCAATTCGTCCGGGTAGGTGTGCCTATTTCCAGTACTCCCTTACTTATTGTATTGCGTTAGTGGAGGAAATAGCCTCCTCATTAGACAAATTTGGCTTTCCAAAGAAAATCGTTCAAGTCGTGCTCCAGATGCTGGTAAAAGTGCCAAAAAATCGATTCTCGCGCTTGGATTTGGTCCGGGACATTTGTTATCGACAAGCAAAGCTCTGAAAACGTAGTGGATGGGTCCTACTTTTATGTTATTGTGATGAGTAAAAAGGCTATTTGATGGATTTCAGCAAGTGCTACTCCATTCTGGAGTCTCAGCAAAGAGAGGCTGCGCAAGACGATTCTCGCTCGAAATGCTGTGCAAATATTGGAGATAGAGGTTCCGTTTGTCCGGGATCTGAAGACTATATGCTGGGTACACCAAGAGATCTCGCGAGACATTTCTTAAAGCAACAAGAAAACCGATCCTTATCGTACAGCAAGTTTCATCGGTGAAAGCAGCATTCTCCTATCTAGACTTTTCACTAATGTATCAAAGCCAGAGGATTTAAAGATCCAGCCACCGAGTTTTCGACTTTCTGTGCGATCTCAATAGAGACATTAAAACACAAGTTGTGAGTATTCTTACTTGTAGGTGCGATCATGACCCAAGAATTCGCAGCAATCAGCAAAGAGATTAATGAAATCGAAGTATGCCTTACAAAAAGTGGCGCATAAAAGCTAACCTCCCACCACAGAAAGCACTTCGTGAGCAGCAACAGTCTGAAATGGCTCAGCTTATTCGCAGCATTCAAGTGGCAGAGAAAGAAAAGCTTTTCCTAGTACGCCAAGATCGCTGCATATATCGTCTTCTTTACCTCTTCTTCACAGACATCAGCTCTTTTCCTGGAAAAAACTCGTCTCCGATCAGAGAGAATGAAGCTTGTGCGAGACGGCCAAGAGGATAGTGAGAGCGTTACGATTCCTCTTTTGGAGAAATCAATCGATCGCATTAGCGAGAAGCATACGCACATCATAAGCGAAATCAATGAATTGTTGGAGACGTTCCAGAGCGAGGTAACGTGGTGAAATCGTGCAAGTACAAGTTGAGACACGTCAATTGCTAGTTAAATGAGCTTTTCTAATGGATGGTGTGGGTGGAACGCAACAAGCTGTTTTCGAGGAAATTGTTTGATCAATACAGTCTTTAAATTTGATTGGATTAGATCAGTCGTTAAGCGTGTGAAATCACTTACGTATGGACATCGATTCTCTTCGCGTGCTTCGTCTATCAGAAAATGCAATTCTGCCTTCAAAAGGGTCGCAATTGGCTGCAGGATTTGATCTTTCCAGTGCGTGTGATATTGTGATACCTGCAAATGGAAATGGGCTCGTACAAACAGATATCGCTATCGCGATTCCTGAAGACTGTTACGCTCGCGTCGGTAGGAGAAATGATGGAATGGTTTATGAACAGATTCGCTGACTTGAGGTAGCTCCTCGCTCTGGACTGTCTTTGCATCACAAAATTGATGTTGGCGGAGGCGTTATCGGTGCGAATATGTGCGAAGCTGCGAGTCCCTTTCCATTGATGTGTCATAACTGTAGACGCGGATTATCGTGGCAACGTGGGAGTTATTCTGTTTAATCATTCGACAGAGAATTTCTCGGGTTGGTGTTGTGGTCGTTACTTTCTGAGATGCTTACGATTGTATAAAGTTAAACGTGGAGATCGAATTGCACAGTTGATATTGGAGCGAATTGTGAGTGCAAACGTTGTTGAAGTCACAGAGATTGAGCAAACGGATCGGTGGGAATACACGTTTGGTGGATTAGGCTCATTCTCACTGTGTTTCGTAGTGGAAGCCGAGGGTTTGGTAGCACTGGAAAATCGAAACTGAACACGTGCGAGGCGAAGACGACAGGTACAATCAGTCATACTGTCTAATGAATGCACTCACCGATGATTTGCAGCAAAAACGATGAGTTCGTGTGTCGATGCAAAGTTTTGGAATCGTCTTGACTCGATTTTGCAAGAGGGTTTGAAAAACAGTACATTTGTTGACAGCTACGATGCGAAACTTAGAAAGAAAGTGCTCAAGTCTAGCCCCGAAGAGCTGGCAATGCTTTCGAGTTATCTTTCTAGTTTGAGGACAGATTCGCACTACGATATGATCACAATCAAGAGATGGTTAAATGCTTTTATGATGGAAGACGAAACCGCAAAGAAATAAAATAAGATAAAAATATGATTATCGGTGCGTGACGAACGTCGACAGCACACAGAACGAGACGGGAATTCTCGAACGGAAGCACTCAGTTTTATCGTACTGTTCACCACACGCTGTGTAAAAGTGATGCGGAGGATACACAGACTTTGTAGGTCACTACGAATTCCCGCAAATTGTATCAGTGTTTCCAATTCACACCATACAACGCCGCCTTCAAACGTAATTCTCTGACCCAGGAGTCGGCAAAGAGATCAATGCCATCCTGTACAACAACCACGCAAACATGAGATAAAGCATCGCATCGATCTCCCCTGTGAATATGTGTCATCGATCACACGTGTGCGAGGCTTTGAGTATGTATACGTGGAGGCTGGCCACGCAGAAGGCTATCAAAGCCGTTAGACGCGAGCGAAACTCTGAAAGGTACTATCGCAGGCCTCATTTCTTACTTCACGACAACAGTCCCATTCGAAAAAGCATTCTCTCTTCATAATAAAAGACTTATGGAAGCGATCCCATCCATTCATTCACTCGATCCAAAATGCAGTCAAATCTTCCCCGAGAATTCAATAAAAGTCGCCGCACGCGTTTGGTCCGATTCCGAAAGGGAACACACGCTCCGAGTGTCAAATTCAAAATCCAATTCGGATCCCACTTTTATTATTATAATTGGCCTACAGCTGCTACAAAAACTACAGCTCCCTAACAGCTCCTTTGCAATTGCCAGCCATAACGGAACACAACATATCGCTCGACTGTGTCTCAGTGACAGTATCGACCACACTTTTGTCGTGCTTTCGCCCTTAATCGCTCATAATCTCCACATTTTCGACTCGGCGGTGACGTTGACACTACGAAGCATACGACCTTGTGAGCTCGGATACACAATTTACGACGCTCCTTTTCCCTTTTACAGCCATCGAGCGATTCCCAAAGTCGCAGATAAAGCTGTCATTGCTCCATTATTCAAATCTCTTTGGGATAACCAGTTGAAAGAATCCGTTCGGATCGACAGCTACGTCGATTGCTTGCAGGAATTCTTCAAAACGCCTCGACTCGTCCAGCAGAATGACGTCATCGCGATCCCAATAAAGCATTCGATCGGTAGCCAATTCAATCCATTTGCCTATCGATCCGTTCATATCGCATCAAACTGTTGGGCCGACACCGAAATCGATCGACAACGAGAGAATTGGATGATTCCACCTTCACTGCAACTGAGGACCACGTTCATTTTCTATCGCATCCAACAGCTCGGAACCTCAGCACTCGATCATGTCGTCCAATACATCACTCACGACACCGAATTGACTCAATGTGCGGCTGTAGCAGCAGTTGCTCCATCAGAGAGGCAACTTTGTCAGTATGACTCGTTCATAAGCGGAAATCCTTTGGGCTTCCACGCTGTTCGACCGCTACCTTTTGCAGCTCGCGATACCCTCGACCTTGCATCTGTCTGTCGGTATACTCGCCTTCCCGTGTCGATACTTGTCGTAGGTCCTCGCGATATCGGGAAATCGATCGTGTATCAAGTCGCAGAACAATTGAACGCTTCTGTGGTGGAAATTCCATTCATCAAACTCTCTTCACTTGCGTCGGAATCGCAGATGAAACATACGCTCATGACACAAATCGACAAAGCCAAACGGATGATGCGATGTATTCTCTACGTCCGACATTGTGGAGCCTTACATTCTCGCGATGAAGCAAGTGTTTCCAGCGTATTGATCGAATGCATTCAGCAGCTTTCTATGACGCATACAGCGCCTGGAAGCTTCCAAAGCGTTCCTCTGATTGCATGCACAGAGAACGATGATCTCCCGACGTCCATCTGTGCCGCATTTACGTATCACATTCGCGTCGAGTCTCCAAGTACGGAAGAACGAACGCTTCTTTTGACGTATTTGGCGCGTCGACACAACTTTCGCGCTGACATCGATTGGAATTCGATCGCTACAAAGCTTTCCAACGCCTCGCTCCATCAATTAGAAACGATCATGCAGTCTGCTGCACAGAATGCAATCCAAACGAAAAGCTCTGAGGAGACGATACACATTTCACGCGACGATGTGCTCTGTGCTGCAAAACTCTGTCAACGCGTCGATCATTGTCGAATTCCAAAAGTAAGTTGGGAAGACGTCGGCGGCCTCGAAGACGTCAAGCGAGAAATCATCGATTTGGTGCAAGTACCTCTCCAGCATCCCGAGTTTTTCGATACGAATGGTGGAACGCGTTCGGGGCTTTTACTTTACGGACCGCCGGGAACGGGGAAAACGCTTATCGCCAAAGCGATTGCCACGGAATGTCAGCTCCATTTTGTCAATATAAAAGGACCCGAATTGCTGAATATGTACATTGGCGAAAGTGAGCGAAATATCAGACAGCTGTTTGCTACAGCCCGTGCCAATCAACCTTGTATTCTCTTCTTTGACGAGCTTGATGCCTTGGCGCCGATGCGAGGTCGAGGGTCTGATTCTGCTGGCGTGATGGATCGTGTGGTGAGTCAACTTTTGACAGAAATTGACGGAGTACAAAGCTCTCGGAAACATGAGCATATCTACGTGATTGGAGCTACCAATCGTCCGGATTTGCTGGATACAGCTCTTCTACGACCTGGTCGTTTCGATCGAATGGTGTACCTCGGAGTGCCCACAGACGTCGATGCTCATGTGAGAATCCTTGAGGCTCTTACGCGAGAATTCAACATGGACGATGATGTCGACCTCCACCAAGTCGTCATGCGATGTTCCCAGCGCGCATTGACAGGCGCAGATTGCTACGCGATCGCTTCCAACGCGCTGGCTACAGCGTTACACGAGCGCATTGTCGACATCGAGCGAACAGGTATCGACGCAAGTGAACCGCAAGCTACAGAGCTTCCAATTGTCATCTGTCAAAGCCATTTTCTCCATGCGATTCAGACAGTAAAGCCTTCGGTCTCGTGCGCGGATTTGAAGCATTATGAACGACTTCGAGCGCAATTTGAAGGGAAAATCGGTTCCGAAACGGATCTTTAATTAACACGACGCCAAATGTATGCGATACGCTTCTTCGAGTGACAATACGACCAGTATGGAATCTGTCCAAGTTCTTCGCGATGCTCAGGAACGATACGTGTTGCAGGGTCGATTTCGGAACGCTCGTAATCAGCTTTTAGCTTTCTATGGTATCCTCCCCGCTCCATCGCATTCGGTCCGCGGAATCATTTTATTTTTCCACGGAATTGGCGAGTACGCCGGTCGCTTTGTCCACGTGTTTCAGTATCTCAGCGAAATTGGTTTTGCGTCATTTTCGTACGATTACGTGGGGCATGGACATAGTCAAAATGACCACAATCTTCGGGCGCATATGGAGCGATTTCAATACATTTTGGACGATTGCCATCAGTACGCCGCGCTCGTTAGGGATGAGCTGCTTTACAAAGCCCATAACGTGCTCCTGGAGAAAAAATACTCGCACAAGCCGTTCATTGTGATGGGAATCTCCTTTGGAGCATTGGTGGGTCTCCATTTCGTCCTTTCCGAACGTCATCGCGTCGATGGACTAGTGCTTGTATCACCGGCGATATCGGTCGAGTACACGCCGATCTTACGGTTCCAGCAAGCTCTTGCCAAGGTCTTGGTCACACTGCTACCGAATGCTCCATTGGTGCCTGGGGTCAACATGCAAGGTGCGAATACAGCGATGTAACACGTCGCACTCTGAATGTTGTTGCAGGTCTTTCCAAGGACAAACAAGCTGTTCGAGAATACATTGGCGATCCATTGATATACGCGTCCAACCTCACAGTACGTACGGGTTTCGAGATCCTTCAGGCGATGCGATCGATTAAAGAAGCTGGTGAATTGTACAAAAGCAGCAGTGCATTCAGTCGAGTGCCATTGCTACTTGTCCAAGGAACGGAGGATATCGTCACAAGCGTACGATCGGCAGAGCGTTTCTTTGACCGAATTGGCTCCAACGATAAAACGTTCCAAGTCGTCAACGGAGGGTATCATTGTCTGTTCCATGAGCCGGAAAAGATGCACATTTTACATCGAATCTCACTTTGGCTGTTTTCCCGTTTTCCCGGCGACAATCCGACTTCGAAATTGTAGGCCGAGGACGCGCTTCGAGTCGATTGAGAGAGCATTTCGTTTAAAGGCGTTGAGGCATACACATTGCATATGAATGTGAAACATAGTTCGAGACGCGGAGTCGTATGCTTTTGATCACTTACGCATTTTCAGTCAGAATCAGTGAATGCGTTCCATTACTCGCTGCTCTGATAACGCGACTTGGAATCACGTCAAAGTGTCCGAGACGACACACGCCAAGCCGTTGGTCTTCCGACAACACCATAACGGAGTATTCATTGCACACAACGTTTCTTCCGTGACGCCAGATATCTCCATTTTCTGATGGGAAATTCATTGGTTTTGGGCAAAGAAATGTGTCGGAGATGGAAGAACCGCTTTGATACAATACTCCATTTCGCGCCAAGAAATATGACATTTTGGGTGAAAGTGCAGCGTCGACGATATGTATCCATTGCGTATCCGCGAGAGCTATCACTTGTTTAGGCGTGCAGACATCCATGAACGAATACTGTCCCAATTGCCCGTATTTTCCGTTGCCCCAAGTGAACACACTTCCATTACACGTTAAGGCGATATTGTGATGTTTTCCGGCGAAAACGCGACGCACTGTGGACGTCTCATACTGCCAATCGCCGGTTTCCAAGAGCGTTTGTGTGATCCATTCGGTGGGAATTCGAGTCGGAGACGCGTCCATATCATCTTTTGTGGGTCGTCCGAGCTTCCAGAATCGATTACATCCCCAAGAAAAGACATCTCCTTTGGAGGAAAGCGCCATGGAGTGCACCTCGCCGCTTATCACTTGTGTGATGTACGACCCACAGAGCGCTGTGACGTGAATTGGCGTGCTCGAGTGCTGCGTTAGCAAAGGTTCACCCAATTGACCTCGTGTGTGGCTGCCCCATGAAAAAACGTGCCCGTTCACGTCAGAGGCCAAAGTGTGATATGCGCCGCACGCAATCGATCGAACGTGCTTTTGAGACAGTAGCCCACACACCCTTTTTGGAGCGTTTTGTGATCGATCGTGGCCCATCGGGAGCGTGTAACCCAGTCTTCCATGGATATTGTCGCCCCAGGTGTAGACGTGTCCAATATCGGAGGTCACTGCAAAAAAGCGAAAGCCGACGCTCATTTCTGCGATTTCCGGCTCGAAATGCACGCGCGTACGTGTACAGGGAATCGACTCCGCATCAGTATGGTCTTCGTACTGGCTGAGAAGATACAGCGTCGGGTTTTGAGACTGGAACGTCTCAGGCGACAATTGAGATTTCGCACTCCGGGCGAAAGTCTGATTCTGAGTATGAGAAATCTGAGTCTGAGAAATGGCCTGGAAGCTGATTTGCGTGCATTGGAGGTTTTCTCTGCGCTTGGGGGAGTTGGAGAGGATAAGGCGACACGAGTTGCAATGTCTGATATGGTGGAGACGCAAAGACAGGAACTCCACGGCTACTTGAAAGTTGGCCAATGCGAATCCAAGCGCTGTAGCGTTCGAATTGATAAAGTGATACTGGTCGATGTACGCCAGAATAGCGGGTAACGGGATTGGGGACTTTGCTGCTGGGTAGTCTGTTTGGCGTGAAAGTTGGATGAGGACGTATAAAAGCTGATCGAGGAGATCATCGGTCGTGAGCTGATAGGAGGCTATACTGAGTTGACAAGAATTACAAGGTTATCAAATACGGAAGGTTGCACAGGAAAGAGGACGTACCGAGATTGGACGGATAATGGTGGTGTAGATGATTGAGGATAGACGTATTGATACACTGTAGAGTATCACGAAGAACACGAAGCATTTCAAGTGGCGTCCGGCAACCTGCGAGTGTTTTTAGGCACGATACAGCTTCTTTTTGCTCACACTATAATGAAACGAATAGTATCACAAGATAAGAGATAACGTGTTATGGCCGACCTGGTAATCTTTTGGAATTTGCAAATCGTGAGGGGTGTGGAACTGTAAATACCGCAAACTTGTGGTAAATATGGTCCCTTCCGCTTGCATACTTTGTCGAAGAGATTCGAATAAAATCGAATGCGTCCTTTTCAGCAAAAAAGACTCCACCACTTGCTCGATCGGTAGCGTAACTGGATGGAAAGTAATCGAACTGTCTTGTGCACTTGATGTTTTTGCCGTTGTGTTGCTGGCAAGTCGTCGGACAGCTTCTTCCCACTCCTGGCGTAAATATGCAACAAGAGGACGACCATTCCGTGCTTGAGCTTGGTCTTGAAGTCCAAATTGCTTCACTTTGGCAACTACATGCTCTAAATGTTTGAAAACGCACTCATTTTCCAAGTACGATCGGAGGATGGCTAGGTGACATGACAATAATGGCATGATACCTTTCGATATTACATAATGCAGCGACGATGTACCGGTATATCCTTGGTAGGTAGGTTCATCCATGTCGTCTGGATCCGTGGGAACGGAGATACCGCCAATTAGAGGGCAGCTGAGGTGAAGCACCGTGATCTGAAGTAATGTGAGCGATTGGACTGATAGAAAAGCAAAGCACAAATCGCACCGTTTGATGGAAAATCGTCTTCTCTTCCGACAATAGAATGCGCACGATCCTTTCTTCTTTGAATCCCTCCGCAGTTCGAATTGTCGAACCATCCACTTGGATAGAATGGCCATTGAGCGTCTCAAAGTGTCCTATCTTGTCCGTCTCGCTTGGACTCGAAGAAGGGATCAGAACGTGATTGTAAAGATCGTGAATGTTGAGCTTTTGATAAGCGAGTAAAGAGCGTGACTGTGGTACACATAGTATGCTACCACAGGGTAAAATGCGTTGTCGAGTTGCCAGTTCATCGGCAAGTAACTGATAAAAGCTTGCGTCTTTCATGCTTCATAGGATTCGTCGATAATGAAACACAGATGTGAGGTGTCCACATTATATTTGTCTTAGTGTAATCACACTATTACAAGTGTGGAAGATAAATTCGCCGCAAAATGGCAAATTGCTATGCATTACGATTTTCTATCTGATTCTCATTGACTTGGTGCTTCTCGATCACACACATTCAGCTCGAAAAGTGGGGTGAATTCCATGTGGAATAAGAGACTCACGACGGATCACTTTACGCGAGTCAGATACAGCGAAGAAGTTTCCCAAGCTGAAGACATTATTGTACAATTGGTATGGTAGAAAATTAATTGGGGTGGAAGTTCGAGTCTTACCTGACTTTATTTGTGAGTCGTATCCGAATGTTATCCTCAAAGTGGGTCTGTAATGCTAAGTAGCGATTGTATTTGTCTTACGCGATAAAAGGATTCGGATGGACAGAGTCGTTGCTATCGGAAAAGAACGGAGCGTAGTTGGATAGGCTCCCAACTATAGTGTTTGGTCAGTATTTACGCTCTAGTAGCTTCTCAACGTTCAGCTATACATATTTGTTCTCTTCCATTATCAGCCAATTGTTCAATCTGATAGCATGCTAGACATCCTTTGCACGGATTTCCTGCGCTAAATACTCATTTTGGATGCGTATTGAGGCACCAGAGAGCGTAATAACCGCCTAAAGGTAACAAACATGTGACTTCACAGTGTCAAGCCGTCAGTCACATCAAACTAGAGTCGGATGACGCATCTGCTCATCAAAAGATCGAATACCATCAAGAGTGTTTTTCATCCAATCGATACAGCCTGGTACAGCCCCCGATTCGGATTGGTCAATATCATTTGTCATCGGAAACCATCCATCCGCAGTGACACCATTTCAACGTTTTTGAAGCTATTTCGCTGTCGTCGGCAATTCAAACACCTCAGTGGCTCAACAAACATCGATAGAACTCACGCTATATTGGTGCAAAAGCTTTGCCTTCGATCTAACTATTGAAATATGAGTTTGAAAAAGAGTACAAAAGCGAAAAACGAGCATCCTACAGACGATATACAAGCGTACATTGATCTACTTGAGTTCCCAAAATCTAACGAGCATTACGTGCTCTACTCTTCAGAAGACAGCTCTAAACGTTTACCGGTAGCAACTTCTATCCTTTCACAACTTATTTTACCATCACATCCGGTATACTTTCAAAACATATCCCTTATAAAACCTTCAACAGACGTGATACTTGTCTTACCAACTCGCGAGATTCTTTTTGGCGATTTTGCCATTGCTCGCTGGTATGCTCGCTTGCATGGAAGCTCTCACGGTATCTATGGAAGTTCATCCCCAACTCATTCGGCAGGATCATCCTTGCAAGCTTTTCAGATCGATGCATGGCTGGATTTTGCGCTTCAACATTTTACCTCCAAAAATGAATCACAATCTGGACTTGCTATTTTAAACCAATACTTGCTGCAGCACACATTTCTGGTCGGGTACGCCCTCAGCCTCGCCGACATCGCTGTTTTCTCCCTTCTGACCAAACAAACCGACCAAGAAACTTCATCGTACGGCCATATTGCCCGCTGGATAGCTCATCTTCAAGCAGAGCCAATTTTCAAAACAGCTGCAACCTCACTTCACCAACAGCCTCCAATCAAAGCCCCGAGAAAGACCGTATCGACAAGTCAAAAAGGGAAGACAAGCGGAAGCTGCCCTCCACTACAGGGCGCTGAATTCGGTCAAGTGGTCACCCGATTCCCTCCCGAGCCTAGCGGTTATCTCCATATTGGTCACGTCAAAGCTTGCATGCTCAATCATCATTACGCTCGATTTTACAATGGTAGGCTAATTGTCCGTTTCGATGACACCAATCCGTCGAAAGAGAAGGAAGAATTCGAAGTATCCATTCTGGAAGACCTTAAACGCCTGGAAATCGTCCCTGATCAAATTTCATACACTTCTGACTTTTTCCCTCGTATCGTCGAATATGCAAAGACTCTCATCCAAAAGGGTCTTGCGTACATGGATAACACACCACAGGAACGGATGCGGGAAGAAAGGATGAATGGAATCGCTTCAATTTGTAGAGAACAATCCGTCATAGTCGCATCAAAACTCTTTGAAGAAATGTTGCAGCCTTCCAGTGCTTCTTCTGGAGATGGATATTGTCTCCGAGCCAAAATTGATATGGTGGCCAACAACAAGACCATGCGTGATCCTGTCATTTTTCGACGTAACCTGACGCCACATCATCGTACAGGCACAACGTATTGTGCGTATCCGACGTACGACCTCGCATGTCCAATTGTCGACTCCTTGGAAGGAGTTACACACACACTGCGTACAACCGAGTACAATGATCGAGATGAGCAATATCAGTGGATTCTCTCTGCTCTTGATCTCCGCAAAGTGCGTATACATTCATTTGCGCGTATGAATTTCGTCTATTCGGTTCTCTCCAAACGCAAATTGCAGTGGTTTGTGGACCATAAGCATGTGACAGGCTGGGACGATCCCAGATTCCCCACCGTTCGCGGTGTCCTACGTCGAGGTGTTCAAGTCGAAGCACTTCGAGAATTCATTTTGAGTCAAGGTGCATCTCGTCGAATCACCGATATGGAGTGGGATAAGTTCTGGACAGTGAACAAACGCGTCATCGATCCTAAGGCTGGCCGATACTTTGCTATTCAGAAGAAAAGCGCCGTTCGACTCCGACTCACCAACATCAAGGAGGATGTCATGATTGGATTACCGATCGCACTTCATCCTAAAGATCCTTCCATGGGCGAGAAAATGATGCGTTTTGGACGTGAATTACTCCTCGAACGGGAGGATGTGAATCAAATGGAAGAAGGACAGGAAGTGACTCTAATGCGTCACGGCAATATTGTCATCCGAAGAATTCATTATGCGGCACAAAATGATGCAAATGGGGAAAAGCCCGAGGTGACACTTGTGGAAGCAGAAGACTTTCCCGCCGGAGATTTTAAAAAGACAAAGCTTAAAGTCACGTGGCTAGCGAATGTTCCTGATTTGGTACCCACGCAACTGGTGGAATTTGACTTTTTACTGTCGAAACCAAAATTGGAGGAAAATGATAATTTTGAGGATTTTCTGACTCCAGTCACAAGAGCCGAAATGGAGTGTGTTGGCGACCACGCGCTTCGGAATGTGAAGGAGGGCGATGTAATTCAACTGGAAAGGAGAGGGTACTTTCGCGTGGATCGACCATTGCTATCAGCGACCAAACCTTTGGTTTTGTTTATGATTCCGGACGGAAAAGTGAAAGCGATGTCAACGTTATCGACAAATTTGACACATCGTTAAAGTGGAAATTTGAAAGTTCAATCGTTTGTGATTGTAAGTCAAATTGTGGACTGAAGGCTTTCGGTTGTGGAGCGAGTTCGATTAAGTAATTGACAATGATTTAAAAGAACTTTTCTATTTGTTTAAGTAATGGATCATTTTCCTCTCACATAAGTTTTGGATTGATTTTGGCAGAGGATTTCCGCCATCGACTGAAAGTACAGCTCAGGATTGTAATCAATATATGACAAGAAAGCTCTTCGCTGTGATCTCGCTTTGTATCGGGACATCAATGTGGTAATGGCATACCCTTTGTCGTAAAGTATGGGTACAATTCTCACTTAGACGTACAGATATCATGTGACAGCAAAGGCTGTTGGAGTGCAAAAATTCCGGAGAGATTGACAGATCTTTGCGTCAGACTCGTTCTCACTTTTTGGGGTACGAGTTGCAGTGAATGTCATGGATCTCTATTAGTACCAAGCTTGGAAATCATTAGATCATAGTTCCAACACAGCAAAAAAGACCGAACACACTGCGCAAAAGTCAGCCTCAATTACTCCAGGGCGATGTAGCTATACTATCGAGTGTGTCGAGCACGCAAGTGCGCTCGTCTCTAAGCCCAAAGAATTGGTTTGATACTTTCTTATAGAAAGAACGTATTTGCTTTTAAAACAGCGTAAAGATTGGGCGAAATGGCCGAATCAACTTTTGTAAGCAAAATATCAGACTTTTGATATCCAAATTCATGTTAGTCACACATTGAGACACGTTTTTTGCAAGCAAATTCACGATTGAGCTTTTGAAACAGAGTTTCCACGCAGTTGAGCGATCAGCTCAGGATTCGGTGACTGCTAGTTCCGCGTCGGTAGTATTATTCAGTGAAATGATACCAACGATTGGTACCGATCCAAGTCAAATAAAACGTAAGGAACACCCGCCGTTGCCTCGCATTGGCTCAAATGAATGGTTTATTACAGTGATCAAGAGATTAGCAGCACGGCCTGACAGATACATTCAGTTAACCCGTCGAGGATACGCGATCTGAATTATTCGCAGACAAAGAGCTTTCTCTGCGCATCGAGAAAGAAAAGTTTTGGGACCGAGTGAAGAATATATTTATGAGAGAAGATATAAGCGCGAGACATTTGGTCTCGATTTGAAAGAGAGAATATTAGTGCCAGTGGTCACGAATTGGCACTGCGGTATCAATGAATACATTTAGTGAAATAGTGACACTCAGAGTCCAAGATTGGTCGGTAGCCTTTACTGAAAGAGATGAAATTGTGAATACTTAATTACTGCCATACCAACTGGCAATAAAAGTAATGTTGCGTGAATGTACGTGTATTTGACTGGCAATCGATCAAAATGTCATCGCTACGGAACGTTGTGAAGCGTCGAGAGCATAAAGAGCGAGGACAGCTTGGCGAACGGAAACGCTTGGGGCTTCTTGAAAAGCATAAAGACTATGTGTTACGTGCTCGTGACTACCACAAAAAGCAAAATCGACTACGGAGCATGCAACTAAAAGCAGCATTCCGGAATCCTGATGAGTTTTACTTCAAAATGCACACTAGCAGGACAGAAGAAGGTGTACATGTATCAACAAATAACCATTCCAAGGAATTGTCAATAGAAGCACTCCAAATACTCAAGACGCAAGATTTGGCGTACCTTCAGACAAAACGTTCTGTGGACTTGCGCAAGGCAGAAAAGCTTCGCAAAGGATTGCATTTTATCGGAGCTCCAGCAATGAACACACATAAAATATACCTCGATACCGACGATCAAGTCGAGGATTTCGATGTCGCAACACATTTTCAAACAGCACCGGAACTAGCGACTCGTTCATTCAATCGTGTTCGGACTGCGACCTTGGCCGAGACCAAGCTTGCCAATAGCGAACTCAATCAAGTGGCAGTAGAAACAGGAAAAAAGTATCAAGAACTTTGCAGTCGTTTGAGTCGTGCAAAAAAACTAAGTCATTTAGCTGCAAAGCTTGATTTAGAGAGAAAAATACAAGCCAAAGGGAAAAAGAAGAAAGTCGTCGCAATCGGTGAACAAGGAAACTCGTTGCCAGTGTATCGATGGAAAAAGGAGCGTCAAAAATGATTGGTGTGGCTACTGCTGTTGTTAACTTTCACAGCACTCTGTAAAGACATAACGAACCCTATAATTGAGACACACATCGATTCCTTTTGCGTCTACCTCCATTGACGTCATCACGATCCTTTTGTTCCCTTAGATACATACCTTTTTAGCCGCGTAAAAGCGATCTTGCATTTAAGCTCGCCCTATTACGTATCGTTATAGCTTCTACTTAAAGAATTGTTCTCTTCCAGATGTATCATTTTTTAAACCACATTTTAAGCCATGAGTCTAAGTCAAAAGCTTCGTATATCGCGAGAGCAAGCGCCTGAATCGTTCACAAGGTAGATACTCATGCACATTCATTCTGTTTATTGCGTATGCTGATTCAACCATTTAGTTCGACAGCTTCGTGGTTTCCAAATGTCTTAAGTCGAAGTAATTCGTCCACATATTTTCCACCAATTGTGCTGTCCAAGTCGAAACAAGCTCGTTACGAAGAGGTCATCAAAGGGTCCGTTAATGACGCCCTCGAGGAATTTCGACAACATGAACAACTCGGCAATGAAGCACAATATCACCAAAATGGACGATGGAAAAGCATCGGGCAGACGGAAAGCGTGCGCGCGTACAAGCAAACCAATTTGGATCATTCGACGCAGAGTGTCTGCCGGATTTTTGGAAGTATACGCAGCGATTATAGAGACATCATGGACTTTTTTTACTCTGATACGTGTGCGAATTTGCATCGGCTAGAACAGATCCTCCAATATCGTGTCGACGATGCCCGTGTACTGCTTAACATCAAGACACGATCACCAACGGACGGAATCGAAGCGCCAATGTATTTTGGAATCAAATGGGTCGCATCACAACAGGTCTCCAACTTGCCCCGTTTGAATCACTGCTATTTGGAGTATATGGGGTTCACTACCGATCATAGAAATCGTACTGTGGGTTTCCTCGCAACTCTACCTCTAAAGCTTCCATACTACTCAGCAGACAACAAACGGTCCAAAAGCCGACGCGTACAGGCACGAAATGTCTTTTTATTTCGAGAGCATTCACCAAATACGACGGAATTATTCAGCACGGGTTCGGTCGATTTTGGGAATAATGATGCCTACAGCACGAGATACTTTACTCGACTCATCAAGATCTTTTCAAATTTTTCAAGATTCACAGATTCAAAGCAGTTTTCGCAAAGGCCGCTTGTGGAACGTCAAAATTGGGTTCCAGATTCAGAGCGGAAGAGCTGCTTGATTTGTCAGCGAAATTTTCGGCCCACGCGACATCGGCATCACTGTCGATTATGTGGTGAAGTGTTTTGCAGCAAGTGTTTGGTCGTTCGATCTGTGCCAAAAAATCGCGACGATACGTCGATGGTACACCGTAAATTCTGCAAAGTTTGCGTCACCGAAGTGCGCAGTAAGCGCAAGAGCGACATGTCTATGTTGCCGCGGCAAGTCGTCACGCTGGGACAAAGTAGTGTCTTCCATCGTATCGGGGGAAATTCGCAGGCAGTTTCACGAAGAAGAGATAGTGAGGCAAGCGAATCATTCGATGATTTTGAGGCCCTTATGTCCGAGCCGCCTTGCTTGCGTTCCAAAACGGAGATTTCGTTTTGTGGTCATAATCGAGAAACATCCGCAAGATATCTACTCAGTCAAACAGCTTTACCGTGCAAGCAAACGCGCTTTGAAGGCAATGAAAAAAATGGGCGATTCGGGGGCTCAATGTTAGCCGTAGGTAGCTCATTCAATATTGAGGACGATTGTGTATCAATTATGTCGAGTTCAACGGTTAGTAACATCAGCAGCGGGACGTCATACGATGAGGCTGAGGTCGTATACATTGATACCAAAGATATGAAACCAGTCAAGTTTGGCAGCTCAAATGCAAAATCAAGATGTCTTTTGCAAGGTACAACACCGCAAGGAGGCTGGCTGCAATCAAATTTAGCTAGAAAATCAAGTCTGTATGAAATCGATCGGTCACTCCAAGAACAACACGCGATATTAGAGGAAATGACACGTGCTGCTTCCAACTTTTAACTTTATTCGATTCTAAATAAATAAATATTTTTTAATTGGTGATAAATCAGTTGAAAAGACAACCAATCAAATGACCTTGAGTGCCGTGGAAGCCGCTGTCTATGACCGCCAAATGCGCTTATGGGGCGTGGAGGCGCAGCAGAGATTGCAAAGAGCTCAAGTTCTCATATGTGGAATGTCAGTTTTGGGATCGGAGATGTCCAAGAATCTCGTGTTGTCAGGAATCAACGTCACGTTGCAGGATGACCAGGAAGTGAGCAGTGATTGCATCGAGTCTCAATTCTTATTTTCAGCAGGCAATCTTGGCCAGAATGTAAGCAGCACATCTCCTATTGAGTCTTCTGAAGGTAATTAATATTACTCGTTCATAGCGCGCAGTGGCTGCACTTCCGAAAGTCAAAGAATTGAATCCGCTCGTAAATGTCCGAGCAGAAACTCGTGCACTAGAGGAATTAGACGACTCTTATTTCAGCGAGTACTCTATCGTGTGTGTCATCGACGCCTCAATGGAGATAAAGGCAAGCCAGATGTCTTGCTGAGTGTGTTGCCTACATGAAAGAGTTGTTCAGTCCCGATTAGATGTAATATGTCGAGCGTCTGAGATCGCGTTTTTGGCTCTCGATACATCCGGCTTTTACGCGTCATTGTTTCTTGACCTTGGATCGGACTTCACATTCCGACGCCAAGTTTCCACCAAACTCGCTGATAAAATAGACGAAACAAAAGGATGGAGCCATCCATGTCACATCTCTTATCCGTCTTTTGCTCAGGTTGTCAGCACGCGATGGAATAGCCTTTTGAACTACAAGAAACGAGGACCCCCAACACCAATCACTCACATCCGTTTTCAATGTAACGTCTGCATTTCTCCACTCTGACGCACCTAAATGATGAGATTATAGTACTGCACGCATTCCAAGTATCGAAAGCGATTCGGTGTGGAGCGTTTATTCCAAGATCCTTGGTTGAAGAATTTGTGGCTTTTTCGCAGCGAGAATTGGTTGAAAATGGATTGGAAAAAGACTTTTTCAGCACCGCGGAGCTTAGGTACGTCAATTATGAGGTTAAAACAGTATTCTGATTATCTGACTTCACAGCGCTTTATGTAACACATCTGGTGTCAAGTTGGTACCCGTGTGTGCCATAATGGCTGGCATTGCCGGTAGAGAAATCGTCAAAATTATCTCGCAACAAGATGAACCCATTCGCAATATTTTCCTGTTCGATGGATCTACCGGACTTGTCGCATGCATCGGGACGTCACATACGCATGCGATGACACGACCAGAGGACACGATGGGCAACGATGGAAATTTTGTAGTCAATTCTATCTTATGATGCGACATGCGAACGCATGATGGACATTTCTCATCCTAACCTAGTCTCTTTTAAGCAGACACTATCTAGATTTAGGCACTTGAAAGAACAGCGCTGAAGGAATAAAGCTCACGTCGCATATACACGACTCTGATCAGTCGTATTGTAATTTTTTACGAGCAGACAGAAAGTACTACGTACTTTTATGAATACTGCTGCTTTCTTCTTTTACGAATCGCGTTTGCCCTTCGAACTTGACTTTCTACCGAAGGTATGAATATCTCGCACAAATGTCGCTGTGTCGTCAGAAAAGCCAGTTGGGTTGACATCATCAAACGAGTGCTTTGGCGACATTATTACGTTCGAGTTTGTATGGTAGCAGCGCTTGGGCAACAAACTGAATATTAGGTAGGTTGTGCGAGTGCAATCTAGGCAACGATTTGTTACTTCCATAAAAAGAGCCACCATAGTTCAACGGATCTATGACTAGGTAATCACCATTTTTGCCACTAGATTTATCACGTCATTATTGCTCTGTCTTATCGAAACCTTGGCCAAATCAAGTTATCTTTGGGAGTATTCTAATCTGTACTCACTCTTCATTTTTCCAGTTTGAACACTCAGCTCTCTATATCTCAATACACCACAATGCGTATTTACCAAACTTGGTTTTCAACCTTCCTACTGCCACACGCCGTCTACCATCACCTCTTCTGTCGTGCGAATGAATCGGTGAATTGGGAAATAGATCACCTCAATATTAAAGCCGACAGAGACGGAATTGTGAAATTTGCTGTGCTTGGGGATTTCGGACACAATGAAGTTTCTTCATATGCACCCACCATGGCGGCTGAACTCAATAATTTATGTAAAGCTGGGGAAATTTCATTTATCGTATCCACGGGCGACAACTTTTACGGAGAGGTTAACTTCAATGAACATTGGATAAAGCGCTTCGAGATTACTAAAAATTCGTGCAAATGGGTCGTCATTCCTGGGAATAGCGATTATAAAGTCCTTCAAAGATTTGGACAAAGCCCGCTTCAAAAAATCGAAGCAGAAAGGGAAGGGTCAAGCGAATTTCCTGGTAAATGGATAATGCCGATTTCTAACTTTCTCGGTAAAATCGATGCCGGAGACTCTGTTTATGAATTTGTGTTTTTGGATACCGTCGAGGTAAATGGACAAGATAGGAAGATTGAGGAAATGGGCCAAAAAAGAATAAAACTACTTGAAAACTTAAAATCAGCGAAGAAGTATATCGTCTTTGGGCATTATCCACTAGTGTCTGATGTTCAAGGAGACTTAGAAAAAAAGGTGGATTTTTTGAGAACATATTTCGATAAGAACTCAAATATGCTAGTGTACTGCTCCGGTCATGTGCACGCATTGGAGTTACTCATAGCAGACAAGGTCATCAAAGGGAAGAAGAATGCCCCCCGTTACGCACAAGTAATTTCAGGTGCAGCTGGGGCATTTTTAAATTTGAAGGGACGTGATGAAGATTACCAAGTCACTAGAGATGGTCTTGTGGCGGCAGTTCCATCAAACAGCCGTGAAAAGAGAGCTAAAACGAATGAAATGAAGAGCGAGGCAAAGAGTGAGGAGAAAACAGAGAAGAAAAGAGAGAAATTCAAAGGGTCCAAACGGGGAACCGGTCTCTATGCTCAATCAGAGAATGGATTTGTCGTGTTCAACTTAGACACCAGTAATCATCTGCTGGATCTCACCTACTACACCTTTCCTAAAGGAATAAAAACGATTCAAACATTCAGATTCTTATTGGGCGGAGAAGAGCGTGTCAAACAAGTAAAACTTTAGGGAGTACAGAAAAGAAGGTGTAAGAGTACTGCAATCAATAAAGCGCATCGAAGTATTTTTTATTGCCATTGAACTCGCATTGTCGTGACCGACATAAGCGAAAGTTTTCTCGATAAACATTTTCCGCAAAATAATCTGACTAGCAAAGCTAATATAGTCAAGAGAATTCGTTTCATATGTTGTCTTCAAATATAAACCACTTTTTGCTTTTGTATATCATCTACATGACCATGCATGAGGGTATGCAACAGGTTGCATTGATGTTGCCCTCTAGATACTCCCGATCTCCTGTCGGTAAAGTAGTTTCTAACTTCAAATTCGGTGAGAGTGTTTGTTTCTTTATGGCATTAGGTACGATCGGATTTAAGGAGGAGTTTGTGTAATTGGGTGGGCCACTATTGTGTTGAATCGGGTTGATTGTGGCTCCAGAATTATGTGTCAGGCTTTTGACGGAT
Source organism: Albugo candida (assembly GCA_905220665.1). Classification (NCBI taxonomy): domain Eukaryota; phylum Oomycota; class Peronosporomycetes; order Albuginales; family Albuginaceae; genus Albugo; species Albugo candida. The sequence continues at coordinate 112,172 of CAJNAR010000173.1, forward strand.
CGTTCGCCCGCTGATCCGGCTTCTGAGACTTTATCTTTGCGGAGAGTTGGTAAGGCTTGTTGTATTTGTCTGAACAAAGAACTTGACGCATCACTTTCTAGGCCACTTTGAACGCTGAGAGCATCTGAAGACGTGAATTGTGGCCGATCTTGGCGACTTTTGAGCCCCTAAAGCAGCAGATAATTGAGAAGAAAATGATGAGGTGTGTTGATGCATGCTCACAGATAGCCACATATCGGCTTCCTCTGCATCTGTTGCCTATCATTTTCTATTACCAAAACCCATTTTTGTGTAAATGAAAATAATCGTACCTTTAGAAAGTACGATTGCTCACCCAGGTCGATGGAAAATTCGGTCGGATCATTTGGGTTTGATTGAATGCTTTGGATTTGCCACAAATCGATACAAGCCAGTAGTTTGTCGCTATCTTGATGCTGAAAGCCAATAAGGATTGCGATTGTGGAGAAATAACGACGTACTTTGTAGCAAGTTAAATAGTGCGTTTTTGCAATAAAATATCGTCGTTGCCAGCGATCTTGACGTGTTTTCTTACAAAGGAATCCTACGAAAAACACATTTAGCGGCTATTCTCTCGCTATATGGTTTAGTTGTAGCGTTGACACCTTGCAGGTCGGGTACCGTCATGGTATAAATAAACCCTTCTCTGAATGCGAACTTAGCTGTAAGTAGAGCGTACCAGAGTAGTGACGCGTATTATAGGGTACCGATTGCGCTACAGCAACGAATTCTAAAAGGACACGTGTGATCGTGATACGGTCGCACTGAGGCAGATAATGAGAAACTCAGTTGGCGTCCAATACAGAACGAAAGGCCACCCTCACTGTGGATTCCCATTGGTTTATCGCTCACATTGCCGCATACTCGTCACCAATGCGATTGCTGTGATTGACTCTATCTACTTATATTGAAAATACTATGCGCTTTGTTGTGTTGTATTTACAACTGGCTAGAAGGATCTCATGAGACATCGAGTTAGTGTGTTACACGCTAAATTTACCTCGCGGTGGTAAAAGACTGGCTATATTTAGTGTACGATTCTTTGACTTTGCATTCACTCACACATTATACAATGTTGGAACAGCTCAAATTGAAATCACTACAAGCGGTGAATATAGCTCAAGAAAAGGGTGAATCGTTGAAATCCGTTACGCAAAAAGGAACCGAAGCTTTCCAGGCCAAAGTCCGACAAGCTGCAGATTCCGTTCAAATCACAATACCAACTTCACTCACAAATCAGACCAATTCATCATCAACCGCAGCAAACGCGACGGGTGAAAAGGACACATCCGACAAGACTATAGATGGACAAGAAGAAGAAGGGTTGTTGTCGGAATTCGGACAGGAATGCAATTTGTCAAAGCGACAACGTATATACGGAGCGATCGGCTGTTACGCGCTAGGCGCATTCTGTGGGTTCTTCTCCACGTTGATGCTATGGGGTGGCCCGAGACACGTCAAGCAATTTGCCTTTTTCTATACCATCAGTAATCTGTGTGGGATTGGGAGCTCCCTTTTTCTGATTGGACCACGCAGACAAGTCAAAGTGATGTGTATGCCGATACGTCGAGTGGCGTGTTGTATTTGGATCAGCGCAATGCTGTTGACACTCTTCATCGCGCTTGGATTTAGGAGAGCTGGTCCTTTAGTACTATTACTTGTTATTGTGCAGTACATGGCAATGCTTTGGTACGGAGCTTCATTCATACCATATGGTCGTGCGTTTTTGAAGAAGCTTTGTCAAAAGGTCACGAATCAAGTCACGTCGATGTAGCTCATGTAGCTAGCGTGCATAATTACACCACTACTTCACTTGTAATATCCAATACTAATGCGAACTTTACACTTGTCCTGTAAAGTACGTCATTTGAACCAAATGGCTGGCCAAAAGCGCAAGATACAGTATTCCGCGCGCCGTCAGAAATGCAAGGAAAATAGGCAGCGTCAAAAGACGGAAAATTCAGAAGAGTGTAAGAACGATGATAGACGGCTTTACTTCCCCCAAGAAATGCATCCAGGCTCTTACGCGGTTGAATATCGACGCCAGAATCCGATAGCTGATGTATCCTCTGCAAAAAGTTGTAGGAAGAGGCGGTATGCTTTTTGGGTTTCGTATTGCGGACAAAAGTATTCGGGAATGCAATTGTATGTATAGGTGACGCTTTCTATGGCATTGCTCACGTTCGTTTTGTAGAAATGAAGGAGTTGCGACCATCGAAGCGGAGCTGGAGCGCGCTCTATTTAAAGCAGGAGGCATTTCAGATGCGAATTATGGATTCTTGCAAAAGATCGGTTGGAGTCGCGCAGCTCGTACCGATAAAGGAGTCCATGCGGCTGGTCAACTGGTAACAGCAAAGCTCTCATTTGACAGTAAAAGCTCAGAGGAGCAAAAGGATGAAGAGATTCAAAGTTTTGTCGACAAAGTCAACACGTTTCTACCGTCCGATGTTCGTGTGATGGATATGGTTACAGTCACGAAAAACTTTAATGCGAAAATGTCGTGCGATTATCGAACTTACGAATATCTTATTCCCACGTTTGTATTCGCAGCACGTCAACAGGATCCAAAAAAAGAGAATCAGTCGGATGACAGCGTCTTAGAAACCACGATGTCGCATTTGCATTTGATTCATCAGCAGGCGTATCGAATGTCTAGCGAACAATATAATGATCTCAATCGTATTCTATCAAAGTTTGAAGGCTCACATAACTTCCACAACTTTACTTCGAAATTACTTCCGACCAGTCCAAAATGCCAGCGATACATCGTATCATTCCAGGCTGATCAACCGTTTGTACCATCTAATTCTTCTTTTGAATGGATCCGTCTGCGCGTCAAAGGTCAAAGTTTTCTGCTTCATCAAATCCGTAAAATGATCGGTACATCAGTGGATCTATGTGCTGGCGTCGCGGAATCAAATGTTATCGAACGCGCAATGTTATTAGATAAAATGGATCTTCCAAAAGCACCAAGCGTTGGATTGTATTTATCGGAAGCTCATTTTGAAAAGTATAATTTAAAACTGGAACAAACTTCTGGTCAGCATAATCAAGTGCATCCGAATTTGAAGCTTACTGCTAAGCAATCTGTTGCATCCACTGTGGAGAATTTTAAGAAAATGTACATTTTCCCCCATATTTTCGAACAAGAAATTACGCAGCGAACGTACGGAACGTGGCTGGAGACTCTGTGCAGCATGCCATTCACGTATCATTCGGAAATGTATGCAGCATGGAAGACGGGGAAGGAAGAGGAAGCGATGCGTAGAAATGGCGTCAAGGCTCCATTACGACAGACCCAATGATTCATACCGTGACTCTAGTTTGATTTATACAATGGTTGATATACGGATGCGATTCATAACTTGGTGATTTGGCTCTTGCCGAACCGAATCCGTGGAATGCGACAAGTGTGTTTCATTGGCAGTATTCCCAATAAATTCAGCAGCAGACTGGAGAATATCATTTAGCATTTCAGGTGGATATACGTCAATAAATTCCGTTGATCTCTTTTCCATTTTGATCGCCTGATGTCGTATCTCTCCACACTGAAGCTGAACGAGATGTTCAAGATCTAATTGCGCTGAAAAGCGATCACCGTTTGACCTTGTAAGCTCATTTGGATGAGGAAAGCTACAGCACGCTTTCTTTCGTCCTACCATAGAGCTGTCAACCTTTTCTCGAAACTGGCGTCGGATTTTGGAGACGGATTTATGTACTGGTCGTAAGCCAGAGATACATCTTGATGTTGACGAATTGGACGTCACTGTGTACCGTTTGTCAGCGACAAGCTCATTGTTTCTCACGATCAAGTCAACTAAACAGTCGGGATGTTGTCGCACGTAAAAGTGGTGACTGAATGTGCATACATTCGACTGCGTTTTGGTCCATTTTCGAAATCCAAAATTATTGAGTTGGCGCTGAAAACTTGCAAATTTGCAGTGTTTGAAATACTTTGGTAAAATCTCACGTTCCAGTCTTTTTGTCTGAAAGATTTGAAAGTATGTACCGTCAGCAGACCAACTTATGATCGACTCATTCTCGTAAAATAAGATCCCGTACAAGCTTCGTAGGAATTTTGGGACGCGTGTAATCACAATAATTTCTCGATCTTGCTTTTGCTGCTGCTGTGATGAGTTCATTTTTCAAGTGTATCGCTAGAAGTATGGATCGCAAAGTTCTTTGATAATGAGGAATGTTCACACTGGTTGATATATGGACTCTTATATTGTTTCAAAATCGAATCCTTTACCTCGTACTCAGTCGCAGATGTGCTAGACTGATGAGCACTTTCTATCTATCTCTGTAGCGCAGTCGTGGTGGGAAGGAGTTAAATTCGAGTGGGATTGCAGTACGTAGTCGGCCAAAAATACTTAGATATGGAGATAATTTCAGTAGAGAGAAAAATGTGATCATTTGGCAAGCTTTATGACAAGCAATACACTGCCCAACACGTAGAATACATTCCCACATGGAACAGTACAAGGTAGTACCGTCATGGGTACGATCGAAGAACCGGAATTAATCACGTTTTGAAGCTGTAATTGCGGCTCGCGAGCTATTTAGATGACGCAATCGACCTTGAAGAAGTGGGAAGTATATGTTTTTAGAAGTGTGATATCAGATTCCACAAGTTCATTTACGTTATAATACCAAATTAGAAGGCAGCATGCGATCAGATGTTGATGGCGTGCGTTTGATGCGAACTCAAACAGTAAATAGTACAAGGTAGGTACAAACGAACTTGATATTAATTGGAGCACACTCTACCGCTCAACCATCGCAATCCAAAGCGGATAGTTTAATCAACTGCTCCAGTAGTGACTGGACGTTTCCATGTCACTTTTATGTTCGATCATTCTTTTAGCATAAATTACTTTTTGCGAATATCTATCCGATGGCTGCATCAAATAGCTATTTCTTCATCATCTTCTGAGCTTCTCATAAATACGGCACTCACGGTATTCTTTTCGGTCAAATCACAAAAATTAGCGTCAATAGAAGGAACCGCTGCGAACTGCTTCATTGTCGACTTGGTTTTTCTGACGCTATCATCTATCTGCTGCTCCGACTCGATGGTCATGACTGGAGCTGGAGACAGAGCTACTATTGGAGAAAATTTCTGAATTGAAATGAGTTTCTCATTCATAGGGTACCCGCATACACTGTTTGTTCCAAATCGTTGACCACATGATTGTTGATCAAAATCTCCCATCGCATCATACTTGTCTCCAGATGGTCCTAAATACCCTTGTGGTGTGTTCTTCTCAGCTGTTCCATGTAAAAAGTTGGAAATCATAGTGGTAGCGCTTGTGACTTCATTCGAGTGATTTGACGAATGGAATACAGGGAGTTCGGGCATCTGAGGTGTTGTACCATTTTGCAACATCGCTATGTGCTGTCCCGAATATGCTTGTTTTGCTTGACTGCGCTGTCTCTTTTTGCGCCATCGCATAGCACCAATTAACAAAATTACGAAAAGGATACCGACTGCAATGGATGTGACAGAAATCAAGCTGACTCCGCCACCGACGGATCGATGGCGAGCTGGAAAATCATTGAATTCTTCGTCCAAAAAGTCGGATTCTTGTCTTTCTTCCGAATAACTTTCTTCAGGAAAAGCATCTGAGGCAGAATCCAATTTCCGGAATAAGAGAAACTCATCGCCCAGTGTGTATACTCTTAAAGTGAGCATCGAAGTCGATAATTGAAACAAAGACAAAAGCGTGCGCAAACACGTCATTTTCCTGTTATCTTGTCAGATGTGCTACTAAGGAATTGTCAATGATCTCTTATTGGTCGACTTAATGCTATTCTTCCTTCCGCTTGACTGATATGAAATATTGCATTGACGTCATTCTGACTCATTCATTAGCCACAGCAAGAAACCCCCAATAATGCAACAATTGGATGAGATACGTGGTGATCGCTGTCTCTATTGGACGATAGAAAATATAATCGCACTCATTGGATATAAATAGCTGCATGGGGCTTTAAACAGGGGTCAAAGACCCTACCAGAATATGGTTCGCAGATTGGTTAGAAATACGTGATCGGGAATGAACGGCAAAAACCTCCCAGGAAGTCGGAACGAGGAATTCTTTGCGTGGGAGATCAGCAACCCACGATCCGAGGCCACATCGGAAAAAGGACTTGCGATACAACAGGCAATTCAGCGCTCCATTCGTGCGCGTCCTCGGGCATTGGAGGAGCTTTACAGCGTACCAGACGACTGCGACACTTATGTATGGCAATTTGAGCATCTACGACAAGCTATGCAGGAATTGAATGTCCTCGTCGCCCGTTTGGATGGTGTTTGCACACGAGAAAGTTGCAAAATAATGAAAGCAACGGATGATTGGGTGTTTTTATGTGCAGCACATAAAGCTCCCCGCGAATGTTGTGCGTTCGAGTACATTCTGCACACAATGGATAATGTCAACACATTATTGACAAGCTCGCGGGTTTTCCCGTCAAGAATCGCGATTTCATCTAATGCGACTCAGTATTTCCAGTCGGTCGCACGCCGGCTGTATCGTATTTTCTCACACGCGTATTTTCATCATGCCGATATTTTCCAACAAGTCGAAGATGAAATGTTTCTCTGCCATCGATTTGTCTACTTTGCGACCCAATTTTGTCTTATTCCAAAAAAGCTTCTCATCATTCCCGAAATGGGTTAAGTCCGTCGCGGTGGACAATTCAAGGCTAAAGATATGTTTGAATGACAATGAAGTACCAGTGATACGAAGATGTATGGTTGCAATTCAAAATGCAATCAGCATCCAAAAGAGGAAAATTTTAAGTGTTAAGTAGAGATTTATTGAGAAGAAAACGACAAAAGTCATCGGATCTGTACGAAATCGATACTATTCTCATTACTTATCCATATCATCCATAAAGGTGGTCAAGTCACTTCACGAGTCTAAACTGTTTGTTGGCTAAAATGTTTGCTTAGGGAAGACTCGCATTTCGGTAATGCCTTAGGGTACTCATTCTCAAATGCTGCCTCAGTTTCAACTTCATCACTATCATACGTGCGTTGTGGTGTCATAACACGAAACACAAACGACTGTGCAACAATGTCGTGCTGGCGTGGACTGCTGAGACTGATTGGCATTGCGACGGAGTACTTGATCCGGTTTCCAAATTTTTCATGCTTCGATATGAGATAGATACCTGATATTACTAGCAGTAACGCTGAAGGGAACATTGTCCATTGCGTGCTGTTAAAGTTATGTGCTTGCTGGAAAAACACCACACCGCTGATATTTGACATGGTGATCCAGAACGCCTGGAAGACTGGGTAGGAAGACATCGTATCACCCGTCATTGTCGCCAAATTCAGTGTGTGCGTCTGCGTAACCAACGTCGACGCCATTCCTCCAATCAGCATATAAGTACCGAGATAATGAAACTGATTATCGCCTTTAAGCGTGCAAAATATCATTTCTGCCACACATTTCGCCAGTAGAACAGATTGTGCGCCAATAGTTCCCGAAATAGCTGCCCAATAAAGCGGTAGTTTTGGGTCGATGACCAGAATCTGTTTTCTCACTTGACTTTCAATCGAGTCTTTGAATATTCCATCACTCGTATTACAATGAATGTCATCCAAATCGTCTTTTCCTGCCATTCGATGCGATCTTGAAGAGGTATCGAGCGAGATTGGACGCACCGGAGAAGGAAATGGTGATGTCAATGAATCACACTTCTTTGCTCCTTTCAAGCTGTTAACTACAATTTGCATCCGCGTACGCGTGTCTTTGCATTCATTCGTCCCCAATTGTCCATCACTTTTCATTGACATTGCTCTGGGTGACGAAACAGCCTCTTCTATTGCTTGCAGCCCATGATCCTGTGTTGCCTGATCCTGCTGATTTTTATTGCTGAAAGCCCTCAAGGCAGGTGCTAGTGAACGACGAGCTCGCATGTATAAAGTCATCACAAAGGAGGTCGTTAAGAAGCAATACAATATAAACGGTGCTGCTTGCATAAGCTGATAGATTTGTTCCATAGTAAAATGTCCTTCCTCCTCACTCGCAGCTGCAAGCACGACGACACCTAACGTAACCATGGTGACTCCGATCACATCGGTAATATATAGATTCTGTTTGAGCCAGAAACGAGACATAAGACAGTTGCCTAAGATTGTTGCACCTCCTCCGAGAGAGGCAACCAAAGTCTGTGGAGCAAAACCGAGTGCCAGAAAATCGCCCAATGAGGCTCCTACCACACAAAACATGCCCAACCACCACAGAGGCCGTAGATGGTACGGACGAGGTTTGGATCGTAATTCCTCCTTATTATGAGAGAGTTTCTGCACATTGACTCCAAATATGGATAAGGTTGAAGCAATTATAGCAATTGCACCGCCAATGACATCACTTTTCATTTTGATTCTGCCACAATCGCTGAAAAGTTCTTGCTTGGGCACAATCTTGAAATAAGTTTAGGGACAACTTGCGAAAAGTGGTAGATGAGTAAAGGGGTAGGGTACGACATGTGGAAAGGGAGGAGCTGTCAGTGGTTGTTGAGTCATTAAACCATCTGGAACCTTTCCCTGACACATTTTGACCAATTGGTTCAGCCGAAAGGGGTGTCATTTTTCGCGCTTTTGTCTGAAATGTGTATGCAGAAAAAGGAAATTATTTTCGCGCTTTTGTCTAAACGTTTCGATCGAATTTGTAACCGATTTGATTGATTTTTGTCGGAAAAAAGTGCATTTTTAAGAGAAAACTTGTGGGAAGTTAATTGTGATGTCGCAAGATACTTGAATGTATTGATAAGGTATTGCGTGTTGGTTGTACTTCAATAGCTCGAAATATGCGTTAGGCCACTTTTTGCTGCTTGGTAGTTTAGCAAGTACTGTCGACCTTCAGGTGTAACAAGTATTGGCGCTTGGATTGATTGTTGGACTAAAACAGTACACGCATTCTTGCATGTTACCGTAAGCATGATGCTGCTGAGTGAATTGGAGGCAAACATGATTTGAACCTCAAATGTTATAGGGAAATGCGTGCGTACAGAAGATTTTAACAATTTTAACATTATCATCACTTGCACCAGTGACAATCAATTCTTTATCACGTCTTTTTTACGGAGAGTTTGTACCAAGTAGTAAAAAGAGTCTTTCTTTCGGGCGATATGTGCCGGCTCTTTGGCTACATTACGCGTTGAAGTTGACCCTATTGTTGATTCTAACTGTATATCGTCTGAAATTCGCACTGGGTCGGATTGCAATATGTCTTTAAATACCTGCGTAAATTCTTGCCTTTGGATTCCCAAAACTCGGCTTTGATTATTCTCAATATTGAAGCTGAAAATTCCCACGCAGAAAAAAATAAGACTAACCAATCCGATCTGACTGCAAGTAAACAAGTGAATAGTATAAGCCATGCGTGGGAAAAAACTTACTGAAAAGTGGACGAGATTGGTACAAATTTGGAATATGGTTGCAAGGTCCTTCCAAGGAAAGCACACAAAAGTCCAGTAGAAACACTTCCAATAATTTGGTAGACGAATCGCGAAGCCGTCAAAATACGAGTGATAGGAATATACAACAACAAAATCGCTGCGCAAATTCGATAAGGTAGATTGGAAGCATTTGTGATGATCGGCAGTAAAACAATCACCGACAAGTGCGTGTCAATACAAGGAAATCCGAATGTATCCGGATCTGTCCGCTTTGTATCGCAAAGAGGAGCTACAAAATCAAGGGGACGACGGCAAGATAGCATATATTGTGCCGATAGAGCTACGATTGCATTTATCACAGCGGTCCAAAGATAAGGAAATCCTGATGCTGCTGCCGACAGAGAAAATACGATCCTAAACACAGTATATCGAATCCTATCACTCTCATTTTGGATCAGACAGTAATTCGACTAACCATAGCGCGATTGAAATATCCTTGAGCCGAGAACGAGATGTTGTCGCACATATAACGCGACGCAATAAAGTATGTTTGACTAGTAATCCATTCAAGTATTGCACAATGTTGAGATCTGCTAGTAGGAGTGCGTGAAGATCTTGACGACCCATCGCTGAATACTAAACATAACGGTAAGAAATGTTATATTGAGCGCTTTCTGCGCTTAACCACAATTCGATCGTTTTGCAAACGCTACCACTCCATTAACTATTTATATTATAGATCGAATTATCACAACCATCGGTAACTTTGGTTCCCGGTCGACTGACTATTCCTATTGACAACGGCTTCACGTTTCGATGTATCAACAAACAGAAAAGCAAAGGACACGTCAAACCATTACAATCTTTGAGTGAAATTGACAGGTTGACACAGAATTCGGCTGTCTAATGGTAAACTGAGGATCCAGTGCTTCAGTCAGCATATGACACGTGTTCATTGCCAGTTGTTTGCATGCGATTCGAACATGCAATGTATAGCTCGTTTATACGTTTCTCCCGGACGAATGACAAATCCGCTTTCAGATAGAACCACTGTGAATCTTGATATGCTGAATTACAGCATAGGGCACTTGTTGATCATTACTTGCGGACAAAAGTATTGCACGTACAGCACGTATTGGGTATAACTTTCAGTCAGTCAGAGCGACTCTACCATACAGTCTCTTACGCAGCCATTCAGAACAAGTAATTTTACCTAGACCGACAGCATGTCTTCAGGAAGAGAAAGATCTCCGCCGTAATGAATCGATTTGCGTCCGGAGTGCTGCTGCATGCTTTTTCATTAGTTATTCGACTTTGTGGCCTCAATGCAATCTCATCTGGTAATTGCTCTTTTTCTCACTATTTTGTTTTGCAGCATAGCTGTACTGGAAACTGCATCAGCACGCCTTGGATATGGTGTCATCAGACGTGACGGTATCCCAAATGGTCCAAAACTTCCTCCTGCCACCAATCATTATAAAAGACCAGAAGGGTAACGCCGAGGGGGTGAGCGAGCGGTGAAGCCTGCATCGAAGTCTGCATCGAAGCCTGCATCGAAGAAAGAAAAGCCACAGTAGCTGTCATAATGAACATGTTCTTAACATGTTCCCAACGGATAGTCGTGTACGTCATCATCCGAATTACATGTCCTACACATTGCGTAAGTACACGTGTTCCCATAACGTCATATACTGGCTTGTGGGAGGAATCGTGCGAAGGGAAAGGCTTAGAGGTAGGGTAGCGAACTAAGGACCTTTCCAAACAATAAATCCCTTCTTATTTGTCACGAACTCCACGTCAAGTGGTAGCACTTGTTGGTCTTCTTTCATCTCTTGTCAGTTCTTGCGGTCATGGTTCGGACTCGATATCTCACCCACACTTTTAGCCAATTGATTCGTTCTTTTGGGTAGTACCTTGGGGGAATAAAGGAGATTAACATCCGGTCAGACGCTACTGACGTAGGAGAGGGAGAGAGGACTTGTATCAAAAAGTAAACAAGGGACAGATTCGATTGGGCGAAAAAAAAAGAGTACAACCGAGATTATGGTACCGTCGTCGAATGCACAGTTGATTCAACAAATGGTGGCGATGATGGCAAGACAGCAAGAAATGCTGGAACAAAGGCATGTACAGCGCGTGACACTAGAGCTAAAGACGGATGGTGTGAGGTTACCAACATACAGTGGTCGTGTTAAAGAATCCGCACAACTGTACTTCGAACAAGTAGACCAGTATTTTTGCGCCAAAGGATTAGCTTGGAAGTCGGAGGTATGGGCTACGCAAACTGGGGAGTACCTTGAGAGGAGCAGCTGCACAGTGGTTTGCAATTAATAAAAACACCATCGCTACGGTTGATGAGTTTTTTATCGAGCTGGATCGGGAATTTGTGCCAGCGGATTTACAACAACGCTTGCGAGACCAGTTCGACGATTTCCAGCTGAGCGATTGTCGAGATATATCGGACTACATTGCACGTCATCGGCACATCATCGTTCAAATACGCAACATGAATGAGATTGATCGGGTTATTTACTTCTAGCGCGGCTTACAAACTCGGACAAGAGAAGAGGTAAAATACAGACTTTGTGAAACACTGAATGAATCAATCAACGTGTCGTTGGATTATGATCGTTCACATCAAAGGGTTCAAAGGCTTGATGGAAGGTATCATCAAGCGTCAAGAAGACATGGTTGGCGTAATGGGCATTAGGGAGCAGAAATTGAATCCGCAAGAAACTTTGCGGGTAATGAGTACCAACGGTGATATAATGAGCCTGAATAAATGGAGATTGATCATGTGAAAGACATTAGCGAGGAAGAATGCAGACGAAGACGACTGTGGTTTAATTGTAAGAAGCCAGGACATTCATGGAGTTAATGCGGTAATACCGTGAAAGAAAAGAAACGACGTGGAAGGGCACGTCCGGTCGATCACGTGAAGGAAAACAAACGAAGCGACGAGGATACGATATTATTTGATCGTATAAAAACGTGCAACGTCGAAACCGTGGATTATAAAGATGCCAGTGCACTAATCAGAAGACCGCCCATATCAATCAGAAAACGGTCAAGGTTCTTGTAGATGGAGAATCAAGCGTTAATCTTTTCGACCCGGAATCGCAACGAAAACCTTGGGTATGCGTCATATATACCAAAATTCGATATAAAAACAAAACTGGAAACGTTCGATGGTAGCAGTCAGAATGAAGATGTGAGAAGGTACAAGCCGACATTATTATGGAATGGCGAACCTTCAAAGACCAGATTTTTATAGAACTGACAAAAATGGGACAAAAGCACGATGTGATTCTATGCAAACCATAGCATTACGAATTCCAGCCCATCATAGACTGAAGAACAATAAAATTACTTTTATGGTGCTTCCAAGGCAAAGTTATGCGACAGTATCAAGAAACCCCACCATACTATTGGATTTCTCGGAAGCTCCAAAGACTTTTGTCAAACATATGCAGGATGGAGCATTTTCTGCAGTATACCTGATCAAGATATGTTCTTTGAACATCAAATCAGCGCCGTCATTCATACAACCAGTGCTGAGAGAAGTTTCTGATGTGTTTCCGTAAATTTCCAGACAAACTACCACCAGAAAGATTGGTGAATTTTTACGGTCATCGATTTAGCTCAAGGATACCATCAAATGCTAGTCGCAAACAGCTCAAAGCAATACACAGCTTTCCGAACGCACAAAGAAACATATCACTACTTTGTTGCACCAATGGGTTTAGCAGGAATGCCAGGTATCTGGTCACGACTAATACGATCTTTATCGACAAATTCACTTTTGTTGTCGTGTATTTGGACGGCATTTGCATCTTTTCAAGGACCAAGCCACACATGTAGAGCACCTTCGAGTAGTCTGTGGAGTTTATGATACTAACACCTATACGCACATCGTGAGAAGTGCTCGTTTGGTCTACCCGGAATTGACTTTCTCGGCCACACTGTATCTGGTCAAGGACTATAGGTTGATAAGAAGAAGACTTTCGCGATTGCACAAATGGCGGCGCCACGAGGTTACTATCGCCGTTTTATATGTAATTTTGCAACGCATGCACTACCTCTCAGTCGGCTTACGAAACAGGTTAGTTCATGGCATTGGGGTCCTGACCAGGAGCAAGCGTTTCTCTGTGTAAAGTTGACACGCAACAAACACCTGCATTGAAGTTGCCAGACTTTTCTGCCAAGTTCTTAGCCACCATTGATACTTCAGGATATTGCGTCGGTGCAGTATTATCGCAAGTATTTGGTGTCGCCGATCATCCGATTGTGTTCTATTAAAAAGTTGGGGCCAGCATGAAATCCATTGGCCACCACATGAAAAAGGGTTATTGGCAATAAAGATGGCACTAGAGAAATGGCGGCACTATCTTCATGGTTGGCCATTCGATGTATATACAGACAACTCTGCGTGTCGTTAGGTGCTGCATCATCCAAAGGTCTTGCCGAAACTGGCTCGATTCCTGAACTTTTTTTTTCCGTAGTTTGATTTTGTTCTTTACCACGTCAAGAGAGTACACAACGTTGTCGCGGATGCATTGTCCCTTCCAGTACCGTTCCCCGCGACTTCTTTGCATCATTCGGTTCATTCGTGTGGACAAGTGTGTTTTGGCGCGGTAACGCTTCTCGTCGTCACTTTCGGGCGGCATCAACCTACCGACAAATCGATAATGCTGCGGTGCACATGATACTCGATGATGTGGACCTTCGGAAGGAGGCGAGTATGCATTTGGATACGTCAATCAAAAAAGTGTTTCAAGAGACGTATGAGACAGATTTTAGTAATGTATGGAATGGATCAAAGCGACTCGATGACGTCAAATTTGTGAAGTTGAAAGGCTTGGTGTATCTGCAATCTGATCACAATATTAAACGTTTGTGTGTCCCCAACAATTACAGAATTCGCACTGACATAATCAGCGAATCGCACGACGGACCAACAGCAGCACATCCGGGAATCCAGCGCGCTCAATACAAGATAGCACAGTGATATTACTGGCCAACGTTAAAAAAGGATGTAAGAGAATATGTATATACGTGTGAAACATGCATGAGATGGAAGTCCAGCAGTCTCAAAAAGATCGGAAAACTCATGCCCATTCCAGTTCCGCACGAATGTTGGGAAATGGTATCTATGGACTTTATGGTTGGTCCACCAGTTTCGAAAGGATATGACTCAATTATGACGGCTGTGGATAAATTGTCCAAACGCGCGCGGTACATACCAACACATGCAAGGTAGACGCCGCAGAAGTGGCTCAGATATTTTTCGATGGAGTCATACGCCATCACGGATTACCACGAGTTATCAGAATTGACAGGATTTACCTCCAAATTATGGAAATCACTTATGCAACTGCTGAGAGTGAAATTGAGCATGACGACTGCCATCGAGCTTAAACCGACGGCCAAACCGAGCGTCAGAACTTGGTGCTCGAAGATGCTTAAGGTGCATGGTTTGTACCGTGGGAACGAGTGGGTCAATCATAAGAGCACCATTGAGTGTGCACACGCATCACTGATTAGCACGTCGACAAAGCTCTCTCCGTTCAAGATTGATACCGGTCGCCAACCATACTCACTTATATAGAATGAGTTAATCAATTTGCAAACAAAAATTCCAGTCGCAGATTATGCCCAAAAGTTTGTAGACAATCGCAAGCACTTGGTTGAAATCGTGCGGAGAAATCTAATTGCCGCGCAGGCACGGCAGAAGCAGTATTATGACAGAAACGTCGGGAAGCCGACTCAAGCGCAGGAGACCTAGTCCTTCTGGATACGAGAAATCTACCCGTTAAATTCTCCATGGCCGGTGGAGCCGAAACAACGTCTAAACTGACTGCAAGGCGAATAGGGCCATTCCGCATCATCAAGATGATTAGTCAGAACGTTGCGAAGCTATCCCGCTCACATCCAACGTTCAACGTCGAGCTGCTGACACATTACACGCCAACACCAAGCAAATTCCGAACGAGACCAATATCGAAGTCAGCTCCTATCCTTGTGGACAAACTGTCGAAATTTCGGAAATCCATCGGTCAGCGCCAATGGCTTGTTAGACATGGTTATCCAGAGAATGACACCACTTGGCAAAATGAAAAGAACATCAAGCACGTTTCGCACTGGCGGAACCGCTGACACAATTCAAACAACGCCAACGCGAAGTCAAGCCCGGGGGATGTCATCATGAACATGTTCTTAACATGTTCCTAACGGATAGTCGTGTGCATCATCATCCAAATTACATGTCCTGCACATTGCGTAAGTACACGTATTCCCATAACGTCATATGTCTGGCTTGTGGGAGGAATCGTGCGAAGGGAAAGGCTTAGAGGCAGGGTAGCGAACTAAGGACCTTTCCAAATAATAAATCACTTTTTACTTTTCACGAACTCCACGACAGTGGCCGAGATGAATTATAGTGCGTCAAGTGGAATGTGAAATTCTGATTTGTTCAATCGAGGCGAACGATACCTTGATAAGAAATCCTGTTTCTTGTTTAGTTTGTCGTCACAATAAGTACTTGATCTTGACTGAGAGATGACTTTGTACACTTGGATCAAGGCAAGGTAGAGGCCTCTGGTATATAATATAAGCTTCAAGGGCTCAACACACCTGTTGTCCATTAACACTTATATGCTAGACTGAGTTCATTCATTTGTTTCTGAGGCTACAGAAAGTGTATCGTTGCGCGAAAAAACAGCAAGAAGCGGTTAATGACTCAACAAAAGACATGTACTTTTTGTTACGGCTAGCTATCACCAGTTCATGCGTGTCTTCGAAGAATCTGCTTCTATAGCTAGTTGTGTAAAAAGATTTGTGACCATTGAACGTGGAACGTCCGAGATACACTGTAGGACCGATACACATATGTGACCTTTAGATGTTTGATCTAGAATAATGGAATTGGGAGATCAACTCAGTCAGCCGCATCTCTTCTTCGCATTTTTCGCCATGGCTGATATTGTGACATTCAAGTGATAGATCTGTGCGAATTGGGTAACCCGATTTAACGAAACTAGTACTAGCTTGCGGCGATGCAAGCAGCTATGATGTGACTGCACAAAAGCCATCGCAAAATCTACTAAACAAGAAGTATTCTTGACTTTAATCGATGATGCCAAAATTTTAATGACACTAAACGCAGGTACGCGTTCTTCATATATGTCATAGCATTGAAATGCGCGTCATATTGTATAGGATAGCATGCCCCCATCCTAAATGACTGAGTCCTACAATTTCGATTTTACACACTATCCCTGGTCTGCTCGTGCTACTTCCATTCGAGTAAAACCGATGCTACAGACGACACAACGGAGCTGCTGTCGCATCCTCCATCCTGTGATGTGCATTAATCAACTTCGAAGAAGACGTCAAATCAGTATTCTCACTCGAGCTGCTCATCTCTCATACACTTGTGATGAAACCCGATAGAAGTCAAGGACTAATTTGCCTGCTCCGAAACGCTTCGGGTGTTCTGAAAAAGCAGCTGCAAATTGCTGTTTCCAAGGCATTGTACTTATGCCGAATTTCCCTTTCGATGCAAAATCGTAACTGTCTCTGCCAAAGAAATTACAAAGTACTTATTGTTCGAACAAACTATTGTGTTGGCTACCCAAATTCTTTCAAATATACCTTACCGAAATTATATACAGTAATACTTTATCGTATCTACTGAACATATACGGAGATGGATGATAATAGTTTACTAAATTGGCTACAAAGTAATAAAAAGCAGTCTGCAGTCAGCGTCAAGTTTTCGTAGAAACAATCAATCTCTATCACTCGAAAATGAAGTAGCTGCGCGTAAAAACTACAGCATGGTATAAGTGCCAATATAGAATCCTTCTTGACAAATGGAAAGTCAGACCAGTTTATATATATTTGTGATGAGAATCGAAATTTTATTTGGTGGTGTAAAGCCAAGTGCGTACATTCCTTTTTCGGGTAATTTTCGGAAGTGGAGCCCGTAAGAAGTGGAAAGCATGGAGCCAATGACCCAATTTGCGGCATTATTGCGGTATATTGCCAAATAGCACAGTCCGTGGCCATCGGTCACAAAATATTGTCGGGCTGACAGTGTAAAGACTTCATGACCAGAATTATCGCTGAACTTGAATACCGGAAAGTTAAAGGCAGACACTGTAGCACAGTGGACTGGATGAGGCAATGAATTAGTCAATTTGTCATGTGCCTTCGTTATTAATTCAAATGCCCAATCCGGGAATAGGCTGTGACCATTTGAAAAGTCGAAGTAGACGATTTCTCTGCTGGGTACGGAAATGACACCGTCACGTACACAATTTAAGGAATCTGTAATGATGTATTGCTCAGCCATGGATTTCGCCGTGACTTGAATTCTGTAATTTTCATTCATATTATACTTAAAAAGTTCAAATTCTCGAGGCATAAACATTTTCATCGATTCTTTAGGCTCGCCAGCCATAGAGATAATTATAGCTTTGCCTGGCATTGCATCCAAGGTACATTTGATCAGTTTGAAGCTAAGCAATTCGTAAACATTACTTCTCAGTCTCTCTTCGGTTGTGAGTGAATTGAATGTACTTGCGTCCTCCATTGTCAATGCAACTGATGAGTCTTCATTAGGATTTCCAAGTTTCTTTTTTACAATTGGTACCTTTACCGCCATCAAAGCTGAGTTGATTGAGCATTGAATATTGACTGAGAGACGTAACCATGACGCTTCTAAATGATGGAATGCCACATAAAGCCAAACGAGTTTCCTTGCACCCAGCATTGTCGAAGATGGTAAATTCGAAATTGAATTTAAATGCATCGGCTCTGCTCCACACACAATGCAAAAGTGGGACATATATTTTTTGGGCAGCTGCGTATCAGATAAACGGGAGAGTTTAACGAGTGATTGTATTTGAATAAAAAGTGAAAGGCTGCGAAAAACCGACTAGGCGAACGTAGGGCCTGAGTTAATATTGGTACAAAAGCTGCAGCAATAAGTTTGCACTCACTTTTCATCATTCGTGCGACTTTCTGGCTGCAATGCAATTTTATCCGCCAATCGGTCTCTTTCTCACTACTTTGTTTTGTAGCATAACTTCTGCGTCACCCACCCTTGATATGGTGCCATCAGACATGACAATCTTGATAAGCAACCTAAAGATCCAGCACCTCATTCAAAGCCAATTCATATAACAGACCACCCGGCTGTCACATAGGGAAGGAGAACTCGGTGACGCTCATGCTCAAGGATGAAAAGCAACATTAGACGAGATGAAACTACTGCGTCAAGTGGAATGTGGAATCATGCTTTTTTACAGCCGCAAACGATCCAGCAAAAAGAAATCATTTTTTTGGCTTACTTTGTCATCACAATGAATACTTGACCTTGACTGAGAGATGACTTCGTGTACTTGGTTTAAGGCTAAAGGCCTATGGTATATAGCTCAAGAGCTCACAACTACTATCCATCTACAGTTATTTGCTATAGATTGAGTTCATTCATTTGTTTCTGAGGCTACAGGAAGTGTATCGTTGCGCGCAAAACTCCAAGAAGCGGTTAATGACTCAACAAAGGCATGTTCTTGTTGTCATGGCTAGCTATCACCAGTTCAGACGTGTCTTTCCAAGAATCTGCTTCTATAGCTACTTGTGTGAGAAAGATTTTTGACCATTTTGATGGTGAAACGTCTAAGACACACTGCATGACCGATACACACATGCGACCTTTGAATGTTTGATGTAGAGTAATTAAAATTGGGAGATCAACTCAGTCAACCGCGTCTCTTCTTCGTATTTTTCACCATGACTGATCTTGTGACATTCAAGTGATAGATCTGTGCAAAATCATTAAACAAGAAAAATTGTCGGCTTCAATCGATGATGTCAAAATTTATTGACACTAGACGCAGGCACGAGTTCCTTTCGTATGTCGATAGTATTGAAATGCGCGTCATATTTATAGGGTAGCCCGCCCCCATCCTTGACGATCGAGTCCTATAATTTCGATCTTACACACTATCCCTGGTCTGCTCGTGCTACTTCCATTCGAGAAAAACCGATGCTACAGACGACACAACGGAGCTGCTGTCGCACCCTCCATCCTGTGATGTGCATCAATCAACTTCGAAGAAGACGTCAGATCAGCATTCTCACTCAAACTGCTCATCTCTCATACAATCGTGATGTGACCGGACAGCAGTCTCCGACTGTTGCTTCCACTCCGAAACGCTTTGTCTATTCTGAACCCAAGCCGGAGAATGCTGTTTCCAAGGACAATGTACTTACTCCGAATTTCCCATTCGATACAAAATCGCAATTGTCTCTGCTAGAAGAACTTCCAAAGTACGCATCATTCGCACAAACTACTATTTTGCATACTCATATCCTTTCAATATAGCTTACCGAAATTAAAATCCGCGAATCAACTCCAAGCACCAATCACTCAAATATCAACGTTGAATTCGGGTTTGCGCGTGATTTCTCAAGAAACTTACGGCCAGGCGGCGACTATTGGATTATTTGTTAATGCTGGAAGTCGTCATGAGGACGGTAGTGTAATTTTAAGAAATTTACGCTTTCTTTTTGATTCTTTACACATTGTCCAACAGAATACACACTTGGTGTCAGTCACATGTTGGAACATTTAGGCTTCAAGACGACGAAAAAAAGATCACACTCGGAATTACTTCGCGAAATTGAAACTATTGGAGCACTAACGACCGCATCTAGTGGTCGTGAACAAATCATCTACACAATCGATCTTTTGCGAGATAATCTGGACAAAGGAGTCGAGTTGTTGGCCGATGCAATACTGAATATCAACCCAACGTCTGATGAAATCCAATCCATAAAGATGATCATGGGCTATCAGAATCAGGAGATGCAACAAAACGCACCTGGACTCGTCCAAGAAGCCATTCACGCTGCAGCATATGGCCCGAAATCTTCCTTAGGGAGACCTGTTCATTGTGTTGATGAACTGATCGATTCACTTACAATTGAAAAAGTAAAGGCATTCCAAGAGCGACATTTTGTACCGAGCAAAATGGTTCTGGCTGGTTCAGGTATCGAGCATGAGAAGCTTGTTGAGCTTGGCGAGAAATACTTTAAATTTAAGGCTGATAGCATCAACATTAGCACACACGACGAAATTCAGCAACCAGTCTACTTGGGACAGCTTGAGGCAATCTCCAAACCAGACTCCACATTTTCGTATGCGGCTTTGGCTTTTCCCACTGGTGGCTGGCATAATGAAGATTTGGTGCCAGTGTGCGTCTTACATACATTACTCGGTGGCGGGGATAGCTTCTCTGCAGGTGGGCCTGGTAAAGGCATGTATTCACGTCTATATACGAGCGTACTCAATCGCTTTCACTGGGTGGAATCCGCATTTGCCTTCTCCTCCATTCATAATGATGTCGGATTGATGGGAATATATGGTGCTGCGACACCCTCTCATACTAGCAATCTGGTCGCTGTACTGTGTAATCAGTTACTACACGTCGCACAAATTGCTGTGGATCCATTGGAGCTATCACGGGCTAAAAACCAACTAAAATCTTCTGTTCTTATGAATTTGGAGTCTCGAATGATACTTTACGAGGATATTGGACGGCAATTGTTAACGTATGGATATCGTGAGTCTCCGCAGAGTGTCTGCGCTAAAATTGACAAAGTGACTACAGATGACATACAAAGAGTGATGAGAACGGCAATGACTGAACGTCCTAGTATGGTGTACTATGGAGACCTGAAGCTGTTTCCAGCGTACGATCAGGTTTTCAGCGGTATTAAAGAAGGATTACGTCATGTATGAAACATTTGATCGTTTAAGTGAAGGAGTAGAATGAATATAATACTTCATCGGTCTTGACAACAGTGCTACGATACAAGGCGATTATGACTTATCTCTAAACCGATCAATTATTGCAACTGATTTGATCATAAATATCGTAACGTTCCAACACATACAACACTACCTAAAATCTAGCAAATAACATTGATGCAACCGCACTTGGCACCCTATTATTCGAATTAGAGGCAAAAAGACCGAATTAGATACAAGGATAAGAGCAACCTTCAAATTAGCATGTTTCCTTTCCAAGTTGAAGTTTGGAACGGCAAGGAGCAACTTGATATCCGCCATTCAGTCGATAATGGATAATTTGTGTCACAAAACGAGGCGACAGAGAGCGCTAACAGCAATTGAGAAAGTGTCCCCAATCAAAAGAACACTTTGTCATGTCAACTTGAGAACTCCCGGAGAAGGTGATAAGACGACTCCTGTGTGCTTAAAACGACGGAAGAAAGCTACTCGTAACTTGCTTTTGGATGAAATACATGACGTCTCTACAAATTCTAACGCTTTTGACACATTTGCTGTGACAGAGGACGACGAAGCAACGGAGACAGAACTTCTGTCGCTTTCGGACGTTCAAACACCAGAAAAGAGCGGTGGGTCTGCACAAGAAAACAAAAGCCAAAGTGAAAGAACCAGCCACGAAGACTTGGAGAAGAAGCGGCTAATGCGCAATGTGTGCAAGCTTACGTCCCCGGATGAAACTATCAAAGTCGACCAGCGGCATCGCACACGACGGAAAGAACGCCGTATATCAATTAATTTGTTTAAACACTCGAAATCATATGGCAATGCAACTCACACTGATGATGTCTGTTTAACAGGAAAGAAGCAAAGGCAGACAAACGCGCGACAGATACAAATATGCGCACTTCAACGCATGTTTTGTTTCTAATTTGTTGATCAAAGACAACTCGTAAAGGAAAGCAATCGGGTACACAGTCATATTTTCAACAAGTCGACGGTCCTGGGCTCAATTTGTTTAGTCCTCAATACACGTTATAATGTGACTCGCTCGTTTCTTATCCTCTCTCACAACAATCAATCTATGGTTCTCTTAATCGCATGAGCATTTCTCACATGCTGATCTGAAGACGTGAAGGAATCATCGATATGGCAGCTTTGTCGGGTTTAATGCCGACACCATGCCACAGTTACGTTACTTCCTTACGTTTCCTTAAGATAATTCGATTATTCCGAATCATGTAATATCATGTAATCTATCTTACGACACATCAAGATATCGGCCTGGATATCGTTATATTCACGTTACAAGTTATTTGGCCACACAGCGTGATCTATTCAGAACGAAAAGCTGCTACAAAAGTATGGAACCTCTACTATTCAGTTCAAGAGACTTTTTGTGCTGAATAAAGCCCTTTCCTCATTCGACGAAAATCAAGACTTTCAAAGTGGTTACAATAATTTTGTCAATGACTTCACCTTCAAACAAGAAGAAAGTGAATGCATTTGACAGTTTCATCACGACAACACTTCGCAATCGATGCCACAAATTGCACACCGACTTTAAATTATACGTGAGAAAGGGCTATGGAATCAGACGATTTTATAGCTCTCTTCGTGCGTTAGAATCCTGACGCACAGGATACTATATTCCGGCATTGATTATCTTTTCTGCCAATGGAAAAGGCGACTAAACGTAGCCTAAAGATTCAAATCCCAAGAATTTGACTACTCTGCAGCAATCTGTATACACGTGAGGTATTGGATGCGAAATCGAACATTGATTCATCTATTAATTTTGCTTGGGGCTAGTGGGTCATTTCCATTCCAAATCTTCGTCTTTTCTGATGCGTATCATACAAGTTCAACGATGCATGCAGAGCGTTTACTATCAGATCGTAATGACACCGATTATACTCTGCAAAGCTTTCGGTGGTCACCGACCTCAAACGCATCTTCAGCATTGAATAACGAAACAGCGGGCTCTTATGTGTCACGTGTCACGCAACACAAAAAAGCCCCACCGTCAACCAGTCATGAAAGCATTGATAATGGAACAAACTCGATGGGTATACAAGCAATCGTAGGACTTATCATCGCTTCTCTTGGACTCACGGTTATCATCGGATTGATATGGCGACACAAACGAAAGGCGCTCGTTTCAAGCAGACTACTAAGCGTGGGATCCAAGCCCTTTGTTGACGAACTCGATATAGAATTCCTTGATCCACAGCCATTACGTAGGCACTCGATCGACGAAAATCAGATCCCAACATTATCGTTAGCAAGTACAAGTTGCCGTGAAAACAACTCGATATCTACAATAACAATCGACATGCAGGATTCCGTATGGGAAAAAGGACCGTTCCAGGAGATTGTGGTTTCGAATTCTGCACATGATGAAACCAAAGCGGATTCAAGAAAACGTTTACACTCCCCGTCAAGTTCAGTCGGGAGTGGTGTGAATGTGTCATTTTTGCAGAGAATAAAGCCTAAAGGCTGCCATAGATCGGTGCAGGAGGTCGCATTATGACAGACGCGTAATTAGAGGAATACATTAAACTAGTCAAATTGTCCATTTATGTGCAATCGTTACGGCGTCATGCAATTATTACGTCAGCTTAAAGAATTTGTCAACCGTGAAGGCACTAAGGCACGCGAAGACACTACTTCTATTTTACAGTCGACGGTAATAAAAAAGATTGCCGATTCTTTGATCGAATCGAACTCGCTGGAGGACACTCAGAAACTGTTTTTTGGTGCGTTTGAGTCATGCACTAAGTACGACTGATGGGTTCAATTCATTGTGTAGGAACGGAAGCGTTACTGAAAGAGTCACTGAACGATGCAGCAAACTCGATCTTACTATCTCTTCTCAAACAGATCATTTCGGTCTGTACGCAATCGACAATCTCCTTCTTAGCATCAGAATTTTTGCAAAGTGCTCTGCATTCGGCAGATGCCGACTCGATCGTGGTGGTGTACGCATCTAATAGTGCGGTGTTTCCCGGTTTCATGAAAGCAATATGTTTCAATGTTTATTGCAGCGAAACTATTTCTCCAGTGTTGGAGACTCTCTTGCCTTTTTTCAGATGCGTTTTCATGAAAGCAACCAATACGAATGTAGACCATCAGCTCTCTGCTCTTGATTGGGTCACTCGCATTGGTTGGATCTATCACTCAAAAAGGCAAAATAACACGACGCTGAGTGTAACCGTAACCGTTTTGGAGCTACTGATCAATTCGGTTGCCATCCTCAATATCAGCTATACGTCCTTGTATACAATCGCTTTGCTAGCAAATGTCGTTGAGCTGAATTTTGCGTTATCAAATGCAAATCTCACTCATAAGCTAGTGGAGACACTCATTCAGTGTGTTTTATTGACTACTCAAAGAGGAAATCGCATGCAGTTGAGTGACATTTTGGTATGGCTGAAACCTCTTCAACAAATATTGCGTGATTTTTCGGTTCTCCAAGCGTTTCCGTCACTGCTGCATGCATTGGGGTAC
The DNA here is from genome assembly GCA_905220665.1 of Albugo candida. NCBI lineage: Eukaryota > Oomycota > Peronosporomycetes > Albuginales > Albuginaceae > Albugo > Albugo candida. Next base: position 136,935 of record CAJNAR010000173.1, read on the forward strand.
CTATTGATGGAAAATGAAGGCTTTCCAGCCGAGCAATGTATCATCCTTCAGATCCTGGAGCAGCTGATACTCACTCAAAATGATTGTGAGGAAAGAGGATGGGAGTATATCTCGCTCAATACTCTGATCATGCCTCTCTTATGCTCGGTGCAAGATCCCAAGAGCTCCAAGCTATTACAATCAGTACTACGAATATCACATGCACTTCAATCGAAAAGTGTCAAAAGACGATCGATAAACGCGGCACATATGGACATTCATGTTCCTCAGGCACTCGATATCGTAACGCACTTGGTTAGTTTTCAGCGTGTCGCATCAGACGAACGTCTCTGTGTAAAATGGATCCAGACTGCAAATACTTTTCATTCCAATCGTCTGGGGCAATTTTTCTTACTCAGTTTATTGTTTGATTCTCGCAAAGCGATACAAAATCAATTGAGGAACACGCTCAAGATTTTGAGTCAACAAACTCCTCAACCTAAAGAAGTCGCTGAAGACGTGAAAAAGCGCGAGAGAAAGAAGTGGATCGTGCGACTCGTGAAGATGCTGACGCTCTACATATCTTGGTACGGAAATAATACAGAAGGGAATGACGTAGAATCAAGTCAACTTCTCGTTGATGCAATGTATTTGATGGCAGCCTGCAGTACAAAGGCAAACGAGTCTACTCGCATTTTCATTCGGATGATTGAAAGTATGGAGAAAAACTACAAGCTTTGTCCATTAGCCTTACGGCTGCTCTGCACAGCCTGGAAAAATGATTCTCGGCTATATCCTCAGCTGGAAGCTGCACTTTGCAAACCTCGGAGTCAAGAGTTTGACGGAGAGAAGTATGAAGATGGAAGTCCCGAGATGGAAATTGTACAAATGGCGTCAATCTTGTCAATCTGCCAGTGTGATCCTGAACGTGGTCTGGATTTTGTAGCCAGGCTTCAGACAAGTCTCTCGCATCCGGTCGTTCCAGTGGTTTGTTTGGCGATCGATTCCATCGCTGCGCTCTGTAAGAATGATTGCATGGATTTTTTCACAGCATTTAAAGCTGTGGAATCGAAAATTCGTCGCAAGAAGACGATTATCGACATTCAGGATTCGCGATTTCAGCTATCGATCATCGACTTTTACTTGTTGGCTCATCTGCACGATATCGATAGCACACAAATAGTTGACGATGATGTTTTTCAGAAGCAGCGGAAACAGCTTCTCAATAGTCTTTGGGAGCATGCGATTAATACAAAAGAAGTTGACAGTGGTCAATCTGTCCTCTCAGAGGACATACGGTCAGCCGCGTGGCATGCAATCCGCTTGCTTCCGTCTGCCTACTTGACGCATGTAGGCGTTGACCGACACTCTGACCTATCGTCGCTGTTCCAGCACGCTGTGCTTGCTATTCAACAACCTCATGATCATGAAAGTCGCGATCATGTAGCGGAGATTATGAGTCGCTTTATGGTGACAGAATGTAAGGCTCTGATCAATGCCCAAGCACACGACATTCACGAATGTATATCCTCACCTCTCAATCAGCGTTCAGATTTGTATCACACTAGAATCTCAACTATGAAATCCAAAGAAGTCATGCGGTCGATCGCAAAATTGGCTCAAATACCAACTTTGTCAACATCTTTTTTATGCCCTCTACCTCCGATCAACCCGCTCGAGCAAATTGACTCAACTCGCAGGAATAAACAGCTTCGTGTGCTTGGTCAACATCTCGATGATGTTCTGGCCGGGATCCAGATTTATCTGCGTAATGAGCCATCATTGCTAGGAATACAATCGGATACTATGAATCCCGAAGCAGATTGTATTTACATTCTACTGCTTACGCTTTGGCTGAGGAACTGGCATGATTATTTTCGAGTCTACGTGCATGATGCATGGACAATTGCACAGCTTCAAAAGTGCCCGACAAAGTTTGTGGACACTATTCTAAAGCTTGTGGACGAATGGACGGAAGAGCAATCCTCTGTCGAATGTCCTCTACACTTCTGGCTAGCGATCTCGAGTGTGCTCAATGAAAGCGTGAAGGTGCACTATGATACGCTCATCACAAAATGGTCGGAAATTCTGCTTTTTTTCCTAGAAAAGCTTGAGATTCTGGTCGATCCGAAATCGACTGGAAATCCAAAACAGAATGAGCAGCTGGTGATGCTTTTGGTATCGATATATCACCATATCACCTGGGTACGCATCGACAATGATCTTGCTTCAAGACTGTCGATCGTTCTGACGCAGGTCAAGTCGAAAGAGTCGAACAATAGGAATCTGAGAGAGTACATCATTTCCATTGTGCTTTTGACGCAAGCACACTTACTCACGGTAGTCGACAATTCAAATGTATGGGTCACTGAAATCAAAGACGCTGTATCATCAAATCTGTCAAATATCGCTGCGACACTACCGTCAAATGCATCGCACACATTGAAATTGCAAGAGCAAGTGTTTCATATTTTCAATTCGCAAAAGATAGAACCTGTGCCTGTGGAGAACTCGAGTGTGTTGGTTGCATGGGCTTCCTGCACCGCATTGATGACACTATTGCCGGGACTCTTATCGTGTGTCGAATTGATCACAGAATTGGACGAATGGCTTGTGACTTATCAGCAGGTTTCTGACAATAATACGCTTAAGGATCTCGTTTTTTGTGTGCGTGGTACAATCTTATCGAGAGGCTTACGCTCCAATATGGTCAATTTGCAATGCATCCAAAAGTATCTAAAGACCTGGAAAATGAAATTGGAGAACGCATTCAGTCAAAATACGTTCAGCGCCATGTATTTGCCGAATCTCATTGCTTCGTATCCGTCAATGTTCATTCGAGATCAATTCGATGAAATTTGGCTAAAGAAAACGTTTTTCACCGCTTTAGAGAATGAAAACGTACGAGTGGATCAGCGTATCGCAGCTATGATTGGACTATGTAATCTGCTTCACCTTTGTGTTGGTGATACTAACGCTTACGCATCCAAGAATTTGGTTACTCTCGATCAATTTTCCGTCATCAAGATTGTCGATGCATTGATGGTCAAGCACCAGTCTTGCGAGCTCGCTACAGCATGCGCTTTACTAGCTCAAAGTCTTCTTCTCGCAGAGCATCCGATTATGATCCCCCGCTCCAAAGACCAATTCAATCAGCAGCTTGCCCAAATGACGGGCAAAGCTCCCATTCTCTGCTCAAATTTGAGATTTTTATATGATGCGTTTCGACACGAAATCGAATCGGAGGAAATGTCTGCGTGTCGGTATACATCAATGAAGACGATTGTGTACTCTATTTGTGTGGTCACACGTGACAGTAAAACACAGTGTGCGTTTCCGGTCGTGGAAATAAACCAATTGCTGCATTTATTTTGGAAATTGTATGGCTGTAGTAAGACATTGAAATACGTTTGCTCTGAGCGACTTGAATTAGCAGCAAGTATCGTACGATTGGCATTCACAATCTGCTCGTGTAATGATTGGATCATTCACGAGTTCTTTCAAGAAAAGTCGAGCATTGACCGGTTACCAGAAGCTGTGAAAGTGGAGCTTATCCGAGGGTTTACGGAATTGAAAATAGTGAAGGATATAACGAAGAATTCACATTACGAGTTCAAGTTTGCTTGCCTGCTTCGACTTACAAAGTTGGCTCTGATGGAGTCCCCAGAGGAGCATCTCCCACCTTTCTATTGGATGCTTATGCTCACAGCGCTTACAGAGAGGGCGGAAGGTGATGATAAAGCGATGGTTAAGAATGCGATCGAGGTCGCAAGTGAGAGCAATTTGTTAGCGAGGCTTTTCCGGCAAAACGACCAGTTTGCATGCGAGCAGAACGTGGTGCGTTTTGTGGATGATGTTCTACTTCGAGTGTGTGACAAGAGGGATGTGCTGGATGAGGATTTCGTCATACTGATCGAAACCAAAGCGATCTTATGGATCTCAGACGTACGACTCGGTGTGAACTTGTTGCATCTGTTTTTAAGTACGTTTTTGAGAGGTCTCGACGAAGAGAAGCTTGCGTTTGCAGCAAAATGGAGCATTCCCGACTTGGAAATAAAGTGTCCTTATCTACTCAAAATAATTTTGGATTGGATATATGCAACAGTCAAGGCGCATAAAGGTACAAAGGAATGCTCTCTCGGGCTTAACGTGTACCAGGTTTTGAATTTGACTCAGACACAACACCAAAAAGGGGATGCATGGATGATGCATCTGCTCGATGTGGTAAATTCATTTCCGTGCGTGATGTCTATAGACGTCCGACATGTGCATATACAGCTTATTTATCAACTTGCGTGCCTCGGTCAGAAAGTATCTGAAAGTCAATTGGATGTATGGAACATCCCGATTTTATCACAACCAATGTGCTCGAATGACAACCACCGGGCATTTGTATACTTTTTGCTGAGTGGTTTGCGGTATACGGGTTCTGATTGCTCCGAGTCGGTTTGCAACTCAATTTTTGAAATTACGAATTATAAAAATGTACGACTCTTGCAGCGTAAACTAATGAAAACTGGTTGAAGCCGGGCCATTCGCATTTGTGCAAACCTCATTTCTCAGCGTTCGTATTGCTCTACGAACTAATCACTTGGATGGAAAAGTTGTCAGTAAGTGATGTACACGAGTCAGACAACCACTCACTCCGCTCTTTGAATGTGGGAAGCACATCGCTATCATACAGAAAGCAATGCATGTATCTGTGCACCTATCACGAAGCGTAACTGCTCGCTGGTGAAGCTTTAAAATCGTCCACGTTACGGTGACAAATCCGGTTGGCAAACAAAGCTTTGAGGGCTGATTTCAATACAAATGGTTTGCGAAGCTGTTGATTGTAGAGCATATGTGATTTTTCATACAATCGTAATGCTGCGCATTCGCTGGTAGAGCATAATGTTACCCGCAGTGGTATACCCGTATAAGATGCTGCTCTAGATGCATCCGATCCTGTATACCTTCTCATAATTACGAGTATCACGCCTTCAATCCACTGCGGAACTTTCGATCGTTTCCCCTCGTATCTAGTCGCTAAAGTGAATCGCGCTCCTTGGTCTCGACTTCCGTATGGCACAAAAGTTCGACTGCGATAAGGCGTACTGAGTAATCATTCATAGCATCTTATCGCATCTTCAAGTGAGCTTGCATGTTTGCACTAGTAGGACATTTGAGCCCAACTTGGCCGAGTCCATCTATCTGAACAGGTTGCCATCTCCACGTCTGCGTCGTCATATCTCTCGCTTGATACCCTCAATCCATTTGATGTAAATAGAGCTGATGGTTGAGAGCAAAGATCCGGTGCTCTCGTCGTTGAAGTGCGCGTTGGAGATCGTAAATACTTCAATCATCGCATACTTCCTCAGCTCAAAGCCGTGCGGATAGATTGATGGTCGGATCCGTCAACATCAACCTTTATTCTCGAGCAATGCGCAATATTCCACCGCGATTTCGGATATATTTCTGTCGCTTTCAAAGGGACCGATTGCTCCATGTGATTATAAAATTTATGATGCAATAAAAAGCAGGCGCTCTTATGAACCGAAAAATAAACTCCTTTGAAGGGCAAGCCTATCTATATAATTGCTATGACCATATTACAGGGCGGGTGGATGTGCTGCTCGGGCTCGGCGCAGCGAACGCTTTGCATGTATTTCAACCAATTAAACCGATTGGTCGCTATTGGTTTGCGTGTATTGTGCTATTTTGTAGATTTCGATATTGGAGTACTCAACATGGAGTAGAATTACTGCTAGCTTGACTATTTATGTAAATGCATAGGAGCATCAGTCACATATGAAGGACGTGTCACCTAGAATGACTACAATCGCAATAATCTAAGGCTAGTAGCCTTACAATGTAAGATATAAGAATGAGCCGATACCTCAGAGCATTCTAAAATAAATAACTACCGGAATAGTACACTTGACTTATATTTATTACACTTAATTACTGCAACCAAGGAGAGCTAATTGCATGATGACGTAATAAAATCATCAAATTCGGGACTTCGCAGTATCCATAATGACGTAATGAGGTCATCAAAACCCAGCACTTTTGCATTCTATCCATAATGACGAAATGAGGTCATGGACACATGCGTCGGGTGCTGGTTTCCAGTTGCATACGACGTCCTACTAGCTCTGCTGACTGTCGACTTAATTTTGCATCCGATCCAATTGCATTTGCAGTATGTGATTGTTGTACTCGCTGTTCTTGAGCTTCAATTCCACCATGTGTATATGCATCTTCAATGACGGAATGAGGTCATTTTCCGAGTGCACTTGATGCACATGGACTGCCTCTCCTTGAGCGCAATTAGTATATCCATCTTCTTCATATTCCATTGAACGCATCATTCTTTCATCAATATCAGTTTTGATACTTCCCAAATGATTGAGCTCATTCTCCATAAACGCTTTGAAATCTTCAAGCATTGCACGTGACTCCACCACCTCCGCTTTGAGCTTCAAATTAGCTTGCTCTAGTTGCTTCATCTTTGATTCGTCGCATTGATGTTGCTTTTGGTAAAGAAGCTCGGTCGAAATACGATCCGTTTGTTCATCCGTCAGTTCTGAGGTCTTCAAATCACCTTCGCGCTTGAGCTCGATAATTTGTTTCTGCTGATGCTCCATGAGAACTTTGAACTCCTCCAGCGTCGCCTTGGATCTTGCCAACTCTTGCTTTAGTATTGTGTGTCCTTCCAATAGCTCGTTCAGGTTGTAACCATCCTCTCTGTGTGTCTTTAAAGCATGGTCGAGCTTGCGTTGACAAATAGCATTGCTTTTACGGCTAACTTCCAGCTGCTTTTTCAGTTCTTGCGCATCCGCTTTAAGTAGACCGATTTGCTCTTTAGCGCTTTCAAGTTGGTTCGTCTTGACCTCCAGGGAGCGCGATAACTGTACGTTCTGTTTCTTGAGCTGCGCTACCTCCCTAAGTCGCGGTTGGGCTTCGGATGGAGTTGCCGGCATGACTGGAGTTCGTGTCGCTGACGTCACTCTTGTTTCGGGGACCGCTGCCGGACGCGCAACCGCATCTGCACGCATTGCAGGGCGATTGATGCGAGTCGCTGTTGGGGTTGCTCGCGGGGTTGAGGCTACTCGTCGTGTCGAAGTCAGCCGCGGCGCGTTTGTACTGCCGACGCGGGTCACATTGGTCGCTGCTTCATGTCGCCTTGGGCTAATTTGGGACGGCGTTGGTGGCGTCACGGGCTGTCGTGTTGGACGCCTTGAGGTTTGTGGTGGCGTAGACGCCTCTGTTGGTTGTGGACGCAATACGTATCCACCGCCGACACGCTTCATGGTTGCTGGTGCCGCACTACGGTTTGGTCCATTTCTGGTAACATTTGCGGTCGCCTTTCTTGTTCGCTGCATTTCAAAATGATAGTTATTATGTATGAGTATGAAAAAGAACGACACAGATACATATTGACCTGACCTCGCAAGTCTCTTAGCATGCTTCTGCATGCTGATTGGTGACATTGTCGTTGGAAAAAGGCCGCGCTTGCGACCGATTGAAGTCGGAATTGGACTCGCGATCAGCGGATGACATGAAACCAATGGGTATGTCTCATTTCGTGTGTCTTTTGCAATGCGTAAGTTGCTACAAAGGACACACAGAATGAGGCGTACGCATTGATTTCATGCAACTCATGCGGTGGAAGCGCTATTATTAGATATGGCGGTAAGGTGTCCGAAAATAGCGGTAGCGTGAGTATGCGTGCGGTATGACACGGCATCCTATTAGAGGTCCATGATGCATAGTCACTGTATAATAATACGAGATGGATAGTGTAGATGGGATGTGATAAAAAGCAACATGATATTTAACAAACACGGTTACAAGGCAACAAGATATGTATGCATTATGTATATTGACAAATGTAGTTGCAGTCTAATATGAATGGCCCTACTTCACGACCTTGATCCATTCGAACAGCATCTTGCCTATACACTTGACCAAGCTTCCACTAGAAGAGTGTACTTGATTGCTCCAAATACATCGAGACCGCGTTGAGTATCTAAGCAAGTCGCTGTAGTCTGTATGCTGAAAGTACGCTTTACACATATTGTATATACATCATCAACCATGCTCACAGCTTTTGATACTCTATCGCGATTAGCAGCTTCAAGCGATTGGTCGTGTTTCTATTAAGAACATTTGGCGGTGCAAAATAGCACGTTCTTCTTTCAGACTTGCATTGCGAATCCTCTTGGTTTCTTTTCCTCATCGCCTGATACTGATGATGCGGATGGCAAGCAGTATTGACAGAGCTGTGAGAGACGAGCACGGATTATGAATGCTGTTGGCAGTCTGACTTAACAAAAGCCTCCACAGACACTCCTGAATTTCCACACAGCGCTATGTCATCGTATCTTTGGAACGCTTCTTGTTAAGTTCGAGATCACGTTGCGTATAATTGCACGGCAACGTGCTGCGATAACACAATTTTTATATGAGACTAACTAGCCGATATGTGTCGATATATGGCAAAGTGAAGAACATCACCAGTAGACGTGATTTAGAACAGGGAGCCTGCTTGATAATGTTTCAAATATGTAATTGTAAGCAGAAATGGCCAATTCTTGAGAATTTAAAAATGTGCAGCACGTCTATCTTCAAGTGCGGTTCGTAGCAGCCAAATATAACGACAAATAATTGCGTTCCGACGCGCGACGCAGTACATCAAAGAGAGTGGTGGTCAGCACAATATTAGTAGTGAAGATACCGTTGAGTCAGCGAGATACTGAAGCTCGCAGTAGCAATGAAAATAGCACGTATCTTTGATCATAGGTATCGATACTAGAGAGAACGAGAATGCTCTTACGTGAAGACCCACACAATATGAGTATGGTTGTCCAAGACACTTTTCCTAGGTTGTGGTGAAGACTACGAATGCGCGGAAGAATTCTGTTCTATACAAATCGCAGTCTTTTCATCGAATCATCCACTCACAAGTGACGAAAAAAACGCGCTATGATTGTCATCGGATAAAGATGTACCATAGATCTCGATCGGTGTACAAAGCGTAATTTCAGCGGAAAGTAGTGATAGGGGTAGCGATCGAAGCATTTGCTTGGAGTAGTTGAGGGTTACAAATGTGAAACATCAGCTCATATTCTCGAGGTAATCTCAATGTTTTATCCTGCGTTTCCTTAATTTGCCACCGGTTGGCTGAAGATGATCTCGGTTCGGTTCTCAGAATGAGTGCAGTTAAGTACGTCAAGTAAAATGTTTACTTACACGCCAACTTTTAAGTCTACTTAGATTTTGTATGGGATAAATGGTTGGTTCACATTCGTGTTATTGGGGAAAACTCCACCCATCGATCATTACATATTTTTCCTCACTATTCAAATTAGCATAATTCCCAAAAACGCGTCAGTTGATTTGGGAAACCAAATATACCATTTGCGATGATGATTCAAAAGCAATATTTCAGACTAGAGTTTCTGAATTTTTTATGTCGAATATGCATGATTCTGAGCACTTCAAGGAGAAGGATGAACACCTTTTAACAATACAACCATCTTTCGGGTCTGATCTTAGGAGATGATGGATATTGCAAGGATTAACTGACTCCATTTTGTACGAATTGGTAGAGCCATTCAACCGCGCTCCCCACTCAGAAGCCAAATGGCTCTGTTGTGCGTCTTTGCTAGATGAAACCCCGATTCACGCTCTCAGTATGCGATGCCGCTTGATACGTAGTAGTTTAAGGATAGCTTTTTGCCGCCAAATTTGTAGTAATAAATTCGGGTTAGTAATGACCCGTATAAATTCGCTTGACTATCTACCCACACGGTCGAGCACGGTCGAGCACGGTGCTTGTAAACTCGGGTAGAAAAATAAAGATACGTGCACGCTGATGTTTAAAAAGGTAAATGGATTTAGTAACTCTAATAGTACTTTACAATACGTTGCGACCCGCTCAGAAACAATTCTCGTTCAGAAGTGCGATCAGACGCATTGCACCACAGGACGCAGTATTTTGCGAGAAAAAGCTTTTGATGTCGCGAAGTAAATCACGCCACAGAACATGTGATATGTACAATTTGATAAAGACCATTCGACTATATACACTTGACACCTGACAAAGCGCTAATGTGGCTGCGCAGGTGAACTCACAATTTATCGAACATAATCTAGTGCATACGTCTCCAGTTCATTCGCACGACCAAACAGATTTTTGATGCTTGATAAAAGCGCTATTGACCCGTTCACAAACACTCTGCTCGATGGAGAAGCAAGGAACGAACTCCGTCGCCGTGATGATCCTTCATTCAAGTCTTTTTTCTGAGTCGGTAAATATATCGATTGTGGGTCATTGCAATCTTTGGTCGAAGAGACAAACGGATCAATCGATATAGAGTGTGATCCCGATTCTGGACTAAAATCAGGACTTTCCGGTTTTTCGAATTTTGCTGCGTTGCTCTCGTCCTGACTTGAAGGCTCGCATGTGGCGTCTTCTTTGATAACGGTCGCAGTTATGGCACTCGTGACTTGTCTAGAATCGTTTGATGGACCGACAAAAGCTTCCCGCGGTAGTTCACCACTTGCTTCTTTTGTAGACCCATCGAGTCTCAATAGCCTGATGAGTGCTTTTTGAGCGCGTGGTGGCAATTCAGTGCAACATAATTCTTCAAAGTAGGCATTGAGCTAAGTGAGAATTCGAAAAGTAAGCGAGGGTGATTCCGAAATTGATAAATAGTACCATGAATTGACGCTTAATAATGAAATCCGTGGAGGCCTTCTTGCGCATCCAAGTGAGCGAAGGGAATTTAGTTTCAACAACGCGTTTCCAGAAACCCTTACTCTGTCGATGAAAACGTCGAAAATCACGATAGCGAATGAGCTGTTCGTGGAAAGAGCTGCCAGATATGATGACAGTGCGATATACCTAAAAACAGGTTACACATTCTGAATCTAAAGTCAATACGGGAAGTATACATACAACATGTGATGCGTTTCTTTTAGGTGTTTCAAATGCTAATTGCCAACCAACCACTTGAACGGTCACTCTTCCAGGTAAACGCATCGCTGTGATCAAAAGGTTATCACTAAATTCTACGTTTAGCTATAATCAAATTGTTATTTGGCATCAAGGAATGGTATCACAATTCTCCGTCTCACGTGCTCTGTTGATACAAATTTTCTTACAAATCGTTCTAGTTTTACGTTTCATAGGGTTGAAACCTCAAGAACGTCACATTTTCGAATGGTAATGGAAAATTTAGATTATAGAAAACGTGTGTCACATTTGTAACTTGTAATTTGCTAACTATCTTGTATCCGATAAGATGTCGAACGCAGCGCTTCCTGACGACTTTTTCGAAAATGCTCCAAGAAATTTAAGTGTAAACATACAGGAAAAGGATCCGGATGATACAGTGCGGATGGAGCAAGAATTTCAAGAGTTTCGAGATACAGTTATTGCTCAGGTAGAAGAAGAAGATGCAATGGAGGTGAAAGAGCGCGATGCATTGGAACAATTAGACAATATGACATATTTAAACCGGTATCGAGGTATTCTTGAGAAGAAAATTCTGAAAGATTCAGCTCGAGAGGAAAGCTCGGTGGATACAGCGGACGAAGAATCTGTTCACTCCAAACGAGATCTTGACTCACTCGCAGTTGCCGTGTACTCGAGGCGGAAGAAGAAAAAAATTACATCAGATAGTGCATCACAAAATTCTAACTTGTTTGATTGGCGTGCAAAAGCATTATAATCGCGTTACAATTGATATTTGATGACCAATCGCTTTGCTTGCTCCCAAAGCACAAACGTTAATATTGTGTGGGGTCCTACACGTAGGTAATGCGCAGTCCATCCTTTATAAAAGCCCCTAAAGCCTTCAGCTTTGTACGTTTTCCGTATACTATCTGTCACGCTATCGTACAATTCGCCTTTGCCGTTGATGACCCGTTGACTGTACAGTCGGGTAGAAATGACATCCAATGGATTGATCGCAGTCGTAACCGCCAAACCGCTCACAGTACTCGCTAGATAGTACACATCAGTATACATCCGACAGGACCGTGATAAAATACTAACATCCTAAATGAACCATCAATCCGTCTTCAAACCCTGCAGCGGTCACTACATTTTTCGTTTGTGCGTATGTACTTAATTGTATGGCAGACCCAATCTACAAGACAGTATCACACTTTGTTGCATGTCAATAAAACTGAACATTATACCGCAAGACGCGGAACCGTAGCAGTCAATCCTCTGAAAAAACCGGTGATTCCTTCTGCGCGCAGTATCTGGCGGAATCCGTCAATCTACCAAATCTGAGTCATGCACTGCCAGGATAAGGGCGTTCATGTACCATTCCCGTGTAGTGATATTTCCCATTCGTGTTGGATGAGCTTGTTGCTTGGATACGGGTTTTAACTATTGAAAACGGGCTTCCAAAAATCGCACCCACGACACCTTGCGAGATATGTTAAATTGATGCTAATCGCGTTCACTGTCGTATACATACCGGAAGACGCTCCTGCCAGGATGTTAAGAACAGGATATGTTGCTCTAGACGGGTCGGCTGCTCCGAATAAAGTCTGTAATGGCTCGAAGAGACCTAAACGAGGACCGTTCATTGCCGCCTGCGTTTAAGAATAAAGAATTTAGAGTAAAAAGAAAAAGAATGCGTGTGAATATTACCTGATAGCTGATTCCAGGTATAAGACCACGTTGTATCCCTCCGAGTCCTTCAGTTTGACAAATTGTGTAGAATGCGTGCGCAAAATTGCGGTAATGTATGTTCTGGCCGCTTTTCATGGCCAATTCACCCTATCGATAAATGCGTTGATTTTGAGTTCACATATAGGAGCAAAGGTATACCTGGAGCTGCATGCGCGTCTTCACAACTTCCATTGGATTAGAACCAATGCACGCGGCGCCTGTTGCATACGCAGCGATCAGAAGTTCTCTAACTAACACTGTAAACTTGTTATCATCTTTTAGTCTGGAACTTGATTCGGAGGCAGTGGATGTTGCTAAAAGTGCGAACGACGTGCTTGTGACGCTTATAATTTGTGGGGAAGTGTGGGAGCGTCGGTCGTGCGTATACATCTTTTATAATGGACCAATTAACGTATACCAATTGGCAGATTGTCGAGTGAGACACTTCGCGACAAAAATGAGAGTTTCACTGTTGCTGGCGTCATGTGAGACCTCGATCCAGTACACCTTTACATGAACCCTTCATTACTTTCAACCAATTAGCGTAGTATTTATCCAAGCGACGCATGCGACAACATTCTCGTTAGAATTTCGCATGTTATCAAAAATATCCATTTCCATGACAATTTCTGTTGTGCGAAAGCGATCGAACCAAAGATGGGTGACCGCATATCCAAGCAATCCTCAACAGAGGTGAATAATCAACGCGATGAAGGAATGACTTCGTATCATGAGATGAGTCGTGATCGGAAGCGTCGGCAAAGTGCGAGCGTCATCGAACCTGGCAAGCTTCAACTCATTGATAATAACAGCGATGTATTTTCGGCGGATAGCATGCAGCGAACGTTACTTCGTCGCACTACGCAACAGCATTTTAGACCGCATCATGTTCCCCAAATGGAGTCTGGTCTTAACCGTCAAAGCAGTTTAAGAATGACTTTCTCCGCAAAAGATGATCCTAATTCAAATATTGCTACAATCAGTACTCCCTCCTGCTTCTCTGGGAAGGAGTATGAAGAAGATATGAATGTTGAGGACAATCAAGAAGAAGAGTCATATTCCGGTTCTGAGTCTGATGATGAAGATTTTATAACAGAGACATATGACGAGATTGAAGTCAACGATTGGCTATCCGAGCCATTCACTGGTAAAGCTCACAATGAAGCGGAAACCTTGTCCTCATTGTTATCTCCGGATGCTGGGCAAACGAGATGCCGGAAGACCCAATGGAACAATACGACCGCTACTAACTCGGAGGAAGCAGAGGACGATACGGATGACGAGCTGAATGAGGTGCAGTTGACGCCCTTTATTCGGGAAAATATGCCGATTTATGAAATAATGCAACAAGTTCAGATATTTCGGAATTTGAGTCTTAATCAGCAAGAACAAGTCTTGAAAGTGTTGAAACCCGCAAGATTTCCAGATGGTCAAGTGATTGTAAAGCAAGGAACACGCGGCGACCGCTTTTACATGATCGCGAAGGGAGATGCAGTGGTGACAAAGTTAGCTCCGGATTCGAATGAGGAACGAATGGTTACGCATCTACATGCTGGACATTATTTCGGAGAGCTCGCTTTGATTTATGACGATCCTCATACAGCCACAGTTCGAGCTGTAGGCGACGTGGAGCTCTTTTATTTGATGCAAAGCGACTTCCAGGGCATAGAACAGGTTCATCTGAGTTTGATGCTGCAACAAGTTCCTCTTCTGGCTCGACTCAATGCCCGTGCGCAAGATATCGTTCTGTCGCGTCTTCAGCCTGCAAATTTTTCCGACAGGGAGTTCATTGTGCGGCAAGGAGAGGAAGGAACGCGGTTCTACATGATAACCAAAGGCGAGGCGATTGTGACGGAACGTGACTTGAGCGTCGCTGATTCGGAAGAGAAAGAACTGACTCGATTGTACGAAGGTCATGTTTTTGGCGAAATGTCGTTAATATACCAGGAACCGAGGACTGCGTCAGTGCGAGCCATTGGGGATGTAAAGTGCTTGTACTTGAATAAAGAAGATTTTGACGAATGTTTGATGTCGGATAATTTCCAACGGTTTGTGCGTGAAGAATACATGGAAAAGGCGCGACGTCGAGCCATGAGAATTCGTTTAAAGCAACAGCAAACCATAGTGCAAGCGACAGCTGCAACCGACGAGCTCAAAGAAGCATTGATTCCTTGCGTTCAATCAATTTCAGCTTCTCTTTCATCTCCTTTGAAAACCACAGAAACACGGAAGCTCGTGACTCATCGCCTCGCAAATGGACAAAAAGTCGTCAACAAGTATGTCATCAAAGGTGATTTGGGTCGAGGGTCTTTTGGACGCGTCAAATTGTGCCAAAATGAGCAAGACGGACAATTGTATGCTGTAAAAATAATGCACAAAAGCTTCACACAGCGTATGGCTGGGAAGGAAGATTCTTTACAGGACGCTCTGCGTCGAGAAATTGCGATTTTGAAGAAGTTGAATCATCCAAATGTTGTCAAGTTGATTGAGGTCATTGATGATCCCTCGAGTGAGAAGGTATACTTGGTTCAAGAATACGTTCAGCATTCTTTGATGGAAGAGGTTCAGTCGGCTTCCGGGCTGCCTCAAGATACTGCACGGATGTATCTGCGGGATTTGTTGGCTGGGCTTTACTATTTGCATTATCACAATATCATTCATTTTGACATCAAGCCAGAAAACATTCTTATCACTTCAGGAGGTATGGCCAAAATTGCGGACTTTGGGACTGCAAGAATGATTCTTCATGAATCTGACACGTTATCAGATGCCAAAGGAACACCAGCATTTATGGCACCAGAAATGTTTAATATTGGGGCAACGTATCGAGGGCCGTCAGTTGATGTTTGGTCGTTAGGAGCAACGTTGTATATGATGGTCATTGGGCGTCCTCCTTGGTTGGCCGATAATGAGATCAAATTGGCGGAAAGAGTGCAACAAGATGAGTTGTGTTTCTCATTCGAGACGAGTGAGAAAATGGATCCACATTTGAAGAATCTTTTAGTTCGCATGCTTACGAAAGAACCAGCATCTCGAATTTCGCTGATGGATTGCATTAATCATGATTGGGTGACCAAAGAAGGAAGTGATCCACTTCCAGTGCATCTTTCATTAATTCTTGGAGATAAAGCAACTGGAAAGCCGTGCAATAACGATGAGGATTCCGTCATGACCATTTCGCTGGATGAGAGTGATAATGCAATCCAACGGATTCCCGAACAGATCGATCAGAGTTTGTCAGATTGCTTGATGAAAGCACATTGGATGATCAAGAATCGTCTACAACAAGATCAGTACAAAGCCCAAACAGGGGCTACTCAAAGATTTGATTCAGAAGGGGACACGAGGATGAAGCAAACTTTCAAATCCACATCCAATGGTTCCGATTCCTCTCATTCAGTAAGGGCAGGATCGAGTAGAGCTTCACAAAACAACTCTGAAGAGGTTTCGAACTTCATATCGGCATGGCGAGATCATAAGCGCGTTCTACTCGGCGTAGGACATACCAATTTATCTGACCGAATTCTAGAAGTACTTCTTGAACAAAACCGTATGGCCATTTCAGCTGATCGGGCAATGGTCACAGAAATTATCATGCCATCAGCACCAGGATCGGTATCGATGCATTCTAATTCTTCCCTCTCATCATTCGGTAACGTGACTACTGTGAGTGATCCAGCTGAGATGAGCACAGATTCACTGGAGGGACTTGAACGAGATGATTTTGTTGCGCAATCTCTGCCAAAACATTCATTCAATCGAGGATCGCTTCTGGGTCACCATTATCAGTCTCTTCCGAATATTAATAGCTTAGATGAACATGGGAGCCAACCAACGCTGAGGCGTAAACGCAGCTCTAATTCCTTTGTTGATTCCGCCATCATCCATCCAACGCCGACGTGCTTGCTAGATGGTAGCCCTCGGGCACTCACTCGACATAAATCGGCAGTGCATCTTAAATGCAATTCCAGCTCACCACTACAATACGAAAAAGAAGGAGATAATTTTATTGACAAATTGCACTTGGATTCATGGTGCAGTAACTCCAGCGAGGCGCATTCTGCCAACAGCATCATGTCGTCCGAAAATGACGCCAAGTTGATGAAACGCTCCCTATCCCGCAAAAAAGATTTTCTGATGGTCACATCCGAGGTACTAATGGGCCAGGACGGCGACTATCAAACTAGAAAGATCATGTTCCAGGCACGAGACCACGATTTCTCTGTGGCTTCTCGAGCCCCAGTATCATCCAAACGCTCGCTTTCGCAATTGGTCATGAGCGAGACTAGCGGATGCAGCAATCCCTCTGCAGTTTCAATAGGCATTTCGAAAAGCGCTTCTCAAAACTCTTCTGATTGTAAATATGGTTCCTCCCATTCATTACTGAGTTCCGCTCTCTCCGAAAGCAATCGAAGCTTCCGATCCGAAATATCCAGAACAGCGTCGCAAGGAAATGCAGACCTCACAGAGCTGCGATCCAAAGAAACCCGAGACGGTATCGACCTGGATGGTCTTGGAGTTACAGAAATCAATGTTGAAGATGTTGGGGAGATCCATTGTGCGCACGATCTTGCAAATGAAGAAATGAACGTTCGAAATGCTTATTCGCGCGCAGGGAAATGTTTGTCCCCAAGAAGCCAGTTTTGGGACAAGGACGAATCCGACTCTGATTACAGTGAAGTTGAAGATGCCGTGGATGTCGATGCGACGTTTGAAAAATTGGTTGGAGGCCCTTCTGACATCGAACGGGTTACTGGAGAAGATGAAGATCTCGCTCCTCTCCCAGAAATAACAGAATGTTGCAAACCCGAGTCCTCTGCGTGTTTGGAAAATTCAGTAGCCAGTTTGATCTCATCGGCTTCATCGTACTTGACGTGTGATCAAACAGTGCAAGTTTATGTGAGCAGTCAGATTCGCGAGAATTTGATTCTGGGAATCAGATCTGGGTACGCCGAAGCAAAAGGTGCCAGAGCAAGTATGGAAGACCGAAGTTTAGTACGAGCAGCGTGTAATTTAGAAGACTTTGGCGCGGGTATCAACAAGCAATTTGCGTCTTTGGCCGTGTTTGGAGTGTTTGATGGACATAACGGGTTTGATACCGCAAGTCATTTACAGGCTCATCTAGTCGAAATCATGTTATCCAATAAAAAATTCGTATCGAATCCACGGGATGCTGTAAAGGAAAGCTGTCAACAAATCGATGAGACAATTCTGAGAAATCAGAATCAGAGCTGGGCACCAAGACGGCTATTGAGTTATGCTCACCATAAAGAGGTGATGGGAAGAATGCAATCGACTCAAAATTTACAGCCCATCTCTTTCTCTGGTGCTACCGGTGTTTTTGCAATCATGATGAAAGATAAAAGACAAGATTGTGGTAGTCAAAGTGGAAAAACATTGGATGATGGTATCTCTACAAAGATACTGATAGGGAATGTCGGCGATTCTCGTGCTGTTCTAGCACAATCAGATGGGTTAGCGCGAGATATAACAAAGGATCACAAAGCTTCTGATGCGTTCGAAAAAAGGCGAATTGAAGCCAGTGGAGGTTTTGTGCATAATGGCCGACTGGACGGAATCTTAGCCATTTCACGCGGATTTGGTGATTTGGCGCATAAACAAGACGGCCATTTGATCAGCGACCCCGACGTGTTTGAACACGTAATTGGTGTGAAGGATGAATTTCTCCTGCTAGCAAGCGACGGGCTGTTTGATGTTCTCAACTCTCAACAGGCTGTGAATCTCATTCGACGTAAATTGCGCCTTCATGGAGACGTACAGTTGGCGGCGCACGAGCTCATTCTCAAAGCGCAACAATTCTTATCACACGATAATATCAGCGTAATTATTGTCGTGTTCAACCAATGTGGCACATGACGCTCCCAGTATAGGCGTAATAATTGGGCCTGCTGTAGTCGAGCCAGTCACAGACAACCCGAATATTTCACAATTCCATCCATCGAGCAAGCGATAAGTTTGTGATACATCATACTTATGCAGAGAATGAACTCCTGGTTCCTTGTACACGTACTGACTTCTATGCGCGCAGTCGATGTTGCACGTAGGGTAGCTGTATACCTAATCGTTAGTTCCGGCTTTGGCCGATTTGAGTCAAGCTGTAAACTCAACAAACCGAACCCTACATATCGCGTAATACAATTTTCTACTCGTATAGAGCACGCACCAAGTGGAACCTGCAAACTGGGATCACTCGAGATTTTCTTCCACAACACGATTACTGTCAAATGCAAGGCGTCAACAATTACATATCCACCAATCCTTTTGATCCGACGTTCTCTCCATTAACCACGTCCGCACCGCGAAACCGTCTTGCACATTCAGATTTTACATATAATCGTGTTCACGATTTGAATTCGTCAAAACAAAATGTTCAGACAAATTTAATTCATTTCGAGAATAAAATGCTGGTGAAATCAGCGAAGGCTCAACTAGTAGGGAGACAAGTAAAAATCAAAAAACGCATTCCCACGTCTGTTATCGTCGATGGAGTCCGTCGGGAGGTCGCTTCCCTGCAAGACGAATTGAATCGATTACAAAACCAACACAACAAGCGTCAAATCGCACGAATGGATAACAAAATCCAGCAACGCTGGCAAATCGCGCTTTCTATAATGAAAAATCATTCAATGCGCGCATGTCGCGAAAACGAAAATCTCATCTCAGCGCGTGAAGAATATCAGCAAATTATCAACGAAATGAAAAAGTATGTGCAACGTTGCGTGAAAATGGAGTCGCCTACTCAAGATGTCATCTTACAGAATCGTGTTCAATCCGATCAACTTTCAGGATGCGATTGGGATTCACTTCGTAATAGTGTGCACACACAATTATTGGATTGTCACCAAATTTTAAGTACATTTGATGTGTCCAATATGAAGACACTGACTCCGATCGTCCGCTGCAAAAAAACGCTCAAAGTCTCCTGCGAGCGACGTCAAAGCATCGTCTATCCCTTTGGAATGGATCGCGTAGCATCAGCATCCTGGACAATGTGCGAGAAAGATTGCAGTTCATTTGATCGGCACAAGGTGCGTTGATGCTGCTAAGTGGATGTCGATGAGGCCTCACTTTTGTTTCAATGTAGACCCCTGAAATGAGTGATGGAGAGATCCTCCAACAAGGAACTTTGCGTTTGGAAATGCGTCGAGTGCAAGTTGCGGTTCCTTGTAGAATAGTCAAATTATGTCGTGAGGTCGACGGGAACATTTGCATTTGTGGCGTGGTTGTTGGTCGAGTTCCTAGCTCGTTAGTTTCAATGCACCAAACGCCCGAAGAAAGCTCGGCTTTTATCGAATTACACGCACGCGTGTGGTTTATCTACCGCAAACTCGACGGAAAGCTAGGAAACGCAGCAAATGAACCAATGTGTCAGCAAGTTCAATTCAGCACCATTGAGCTTCACTCGGATGGAGATACATCTCAGGATGGGAATGGTTCAGTCGATTCGGATTCCACGTCGCGCATGAAAATTTTCCGTCGTGTTGGCTTGTTGGCCGATCTCTTCCGACACGCACACGACGCTGACATTGAGAATTACATCCAAAACACTGAAAATCAACTTATGGATGAAGCAATTCGCGGCTGATATCACTAATTCCACCTTCGACTCTCATGACGTAGCATTAGGTAACAATAGTAAATCGGATTCTCCCAAAATTCCGCTTATGAAGACGAATGAACCGAAGCCTTTGCCGACTCGAACAAACTTTCGGTTCCTTCGTCCACTTTGGTGTACGTTTGCCTCACTTTTTCAGCAAAGCATTGTGTCACAAATTGAGTCACTCGAGTCTTCAGAACGTCTTTCAGGCTCACTTCCTGTTGTTCCATCGACAGATCGCAGAGTTTTTCAGTCAATTCCACGAGCATTGCCAACTACAAAGCGAATTATTTCCAAATTTTTGACACATTCAATGGAAAAACGTACTTTTTCTCGCAATTCCGTCAGACTTTGTTCGGCCGTATCGATCGCCAAAAACGATTGCTGATTGAATGCATTTCCACGCGTACCTTTTGGCGTCATCTTATCCTCACGAGCGATCTCAGGATGCCGCGTTTCATCCTCAGCGACCTGATTATCGCAAGGCGTTTGTTTTTGAACGCGTTTGTCCACAATCTGAAGCGCTTCCTGCACGCGTTCGGCCAACATCGCGTGTTTATGGACTAACGATCGACACAAAGTCTGTGTCGAGAGATTGTGTTGTTGAGCGATTTTCTGAAGTTGTTCCAATTCAATTGCGAGTTTTTGTGTTTCGGCTTTAGCGGCAAAGCGCTTCTTATTGGACTCTTCGACTTGGCGTTTCGCATCGGCTAATTCTCTGGCGCGTTGTTGGCTCTTTTCCGATTCCTGGAGTACGTGGAGCGTTTGTTTCAGAATTTGGATTTCATCGGTGAGTTCGTGGACACTGCTGGCAGCTTGTACCAATTTCTGCTGAGAATTCTCATTCAATTGTTTGATACGTCGTTCATTTTCGACGTTTTTATGGTTCAATTCCATTCGTAGCCGATCGATTTCGCACTGTTGTTGAGCTTTTTCATCCAAAAGCGACTGTTTATCGGCTGAAAGCGCCAAAACGAGCGTTTTGGCTTTTTGACGCTTACTCAGTTCGTCTTTATGGTTGGCTTCCGATAGTGTTTTGTGTGATTCGAATTCGCTTTGCAAAACGCGATATTTTGCGTCGAGCTCTTCCAATTCGCGGGGATCGATAGCTTTACTTCGAAGTCGATGAATTTCGCTCTCATTTGCGAGAAGAATGGATTCTTTCGCGCGTATTTGCTCGTGCATCCGCATCATTTGGATAGTGTCATCTGCCAATTGTTTTTCAAGTATTTCAATTCGACTGAGTGAATTTTGAAGCGCTTCCTGAAGCTCCACGAGCCTCCGATCATCTCGACGATGCTCCGTTTCGTTCGATTGCGACAGTTTTTCCAATTGAGAGCGTAAGGCTCCATTTTGTTGCTGCATATTGGCTGCTATTTCTTCCGATTGAATCAGTTTTTCACGATACATTTGAAGCTGTTCGAGTTGAAAATCGCGATCCAAAAGCTTTTTTTGAAGATGTTCGATTTCGATTTCGTGTTGCTGATGTTTATCAGCGAGCATTTTCGAGTCAATCGCAAGTTGTTGAACGTCACCAGAGCGCTGAAGCTGGTCGAGCTGCTGTTGGAGACGTTCACATGTGATTTTAGAGGCTTGGAGATCGTTTTCAAGCGCAATTTTCGCGGTAGCATCCGAATGCGATGAAAAATGTGCCACTTTGGCTTTTTCAGCGGCTAATTCCTTCCGCATGGAATCGACAAAAGCTTTGGTTTTCAATTTGAGCTGATAAAGCGTCTCATCTTTGGCCTTATTTTCGAGTTTTAATCGATTGACTTCGGTCTCGAGAACGGCGCTATCCATTGCGATAAACCGATTATGCGTTTGAATGCGTTAAACATTAAATAATAAAAAGCGTTTCGGAACGACGTCCTCGAAATAGCGATCGTTTCGCGGTCTTTTATTGCGATTGAATGAAGCGTATCGCCCAGAATCCATGGAAGCGGATGCTTGCGATTGGGAAAGGCGGCTCTGTGGTCATCACAACGCAAATGGGCGATGAAAATACGGCCGTGATAGACATTGAAGCTGTTTTATTGAAAGGTGATTTCTCGATGGGAAAATGGACAGAGTACGAGGCAATTTGTGTGGCGTTTGCAGCCTCTGATGTATTGTTTGTCGGAATGACGGGTGTGCATGCGAATTCTCGCGATAAATGTTCGTTTCTATGCGGAATTCGATTGTTTTCTTCTTCAAAAACAATTTTTCCGCATGTTCTTTTCGTGGAATCGCTGGGGGAAGAAAGTGTTTGGGAGCTTTGTATTGGCGTAAGCGACTCGATGTCGTATCTCGTGTTTTTGATGGAGAATCACATTGGCGTATTTGTTTGGAAGGAGAGATATAGCGATCGGCTCGTGTGTGTTGCATCGATTCCCGGCGCCAAACGATTGACCGCGGGTTCTTTTCTTTGGGATCGGATGCTTGGATGCGTAGTGGATGAGAATGGATCCATTTATGTACTCGATATCAGCGGCTGTTTACGGGCGCTCGAAGAAACAATGCGACAATCGTTCAATGTGCGTTCTCGGAAACGAATCGACGAAAATTTGCATTGTTTGAAGGCAATTCAATGCGTTCGGGGTGGAGCTTGCATGAAGGAGAACCCGATGGCTCAGATTCAGATTGTAGGCTTTCGGAAACAGATAGAGGCGTTGAGTATGCGGATCTGTTGTGCTCGATGGATCAATTTGCCGAATATCTCTACACAATGGCTTATTGTGGCGTCGGAGAATGGATCATTGCAAGTATGAGCGACAAGTTTTTCCGTCAGATTGAGTGATATTGTGCTCGATAGATATTTAAATGCAATTCGAAGGCACGTGAAATCGTCTTTTTGCAGGTACGCTGACGCTGTTGATTCAATTTTGTCTCATTTTTTTTGAAAGGAGTATCCATCGTCAACGTTTTCGACCAAAAAGCCGCATTTTCTATCGCCGGCAAAAGTGTCGGAACATCAAATTGTGCTCTTCACGATTTTTGGACAGAGCGTACGCGAATGGAAGCTTGGGGTATGCATGGAGCCGACTGTGGATCTGGTGCTTCCGTGTGTGAAGAACGCCTTCGAACTGCCACAAAGAGCTGTAAGTAGCATCGAAGCTTCCAGGCCTATTTATACTTGATTTTTGTATGCAGATTGGGTCCGAGGTCGTCGCGGTCGCTTGGAGTTTTGAAAATCAGCGAAAGGAGGAGCCAAATGCAAGTTCTTTCGATGAGAGGGAAGGAATTGGGCTCGAATATGCTAGCCTGATCACCGCGGATGGAAAGCTTGAGCATTTTCACTTGGTTCGAGAAGAATCAGAACTAGCGAATCAGAAGGATGAGCTGATTCTGAGAACATCGATGGCACCGATACCTGAGGAAATACGTTGCGATCACTTTTGCGAGCGAAATCAGGCGAACGAGAAGGCAGATATGACAATACAAGAGCGATACAAGCTTCCTGAAATGCCATTGACAGATAAGAAGGCCGTAGGCGAAAGACGAACGACTCAATCGACGAAAAAGGAGTATAAAAGCGTACGTTATCAAGAACTTGTATCTAGCATTGTTAGTGATGAGATTATGTAACACAGCGCTTGGAGTGCGCAAGTGCACGCGTGCATCGGCTACATCAAAATGTAGAAGCAATGCGTGGATCCTTCCAGCTATTTTGCGTCGATGTGCAGGAGCAGATGAGTGAGCTAACGCGGATGTTGCACGCGTCGCCGTGAATGCCTGATTGCATGTACCACGTAAGTTTAGGCTCATGTAACACACCTAAATGTTGATTGCGAGCTATATAGCGCGTATTACGGTAATTTTGTGTCTCACGCGAAAATGGTAATGATCCAATAATCTTCTCAGCGCTGCTGACATTTTGCTGCTCTCAAGGATGATGAACTTGAAGACGATGTGCTCGCACCATTTCACAATATACCTAAATCGCCCTCTATAGTGCTGAACGTCTCTCAAGACGCTCAAGTACCTCTCAATGTGATAAACCAAACTGCATCCTTGCAGGACGATGTCGCATCAGAAACAGACGAGCAATTAGGAGTCGACACCAACTCTACCTTCGAAACGAAAATGGCGAAGGAACAAAATCCTGTGGATGAAGAAGACGACGAGGAAGAGGAGGAAGTAGCAATTGTTCTCAGTAACAATAACAATGCAAAGCCAACGCTTCGATTCACAGGCGGATTCAATCGGTACATTCGGAATACTTTCACAGGCTTACCGCAACATAATCCTGTCAGTACTTCGTCACAAGAGTTTGGAGAGGTGAAGCAGATTTCCCTATAAAGCGATCTTGAACAAAATGTATTATTTGTAGATTGACCCTATTGATGACGCGATGATGTTTGGAGCGCGAAGAACCGCTTTCGACGTCGATATCGATATGCTGGAAGAAAAACCTTGGCGAAAACCTGGGATTGATATCGCAGATTACTTTAATTACGGATTTGATGAAAGAGGATGGCGTGTACGTACCTCATCTGTATATGACATGTTGCTTGAATGTGGGGATTTAGGAATACGCAGCGAAACAGCTCAAGATTCGACGTGAACTTGCTCTTGAAAAAGCAAAAGAACAGGCAGCACGTCAAGTATCGACCGCTGCGGTTGCTCATGCAAATGCCAATGCCGAACGAGCATCGAAAGCCTCACAAGAGGGTGGGAAATTCAATGGAAATCAAGCCAATAATCCGCCTAAAACAGACGTTGTGTCGGATACACCAATGGATCAAGCAAATGAATGGATGCCTGGTTCCACAAATAATGCTTATGGAAGGGAGGGACATGGAATTCATCCAGGTATGAATACATTCATGCAACCTCCACGAGATTGGCATCCGAATATGGGTCCACCACCTCCCTTTATGCCCAACTGGATGCACGGTGGACCTCCACGCGACTGGGGTGGTCCAATGCCTCCTCCATGGATGCCTGGATCAAATACACAAGATACTGACGATGATCGCGGGAAAAGAGGCTCTCGTGAAAACTTCCAGGATCGTAAGGAGAATTCACATGGAAGACGAAATAATCGGGAAAATAGACGTCGAGGCAATCGAGACGATAAATTTGGTGAAGGTGAATTCCACTTTAAAAGAGAACGCCAAAAAGACAGAACGTCGGTCGATGTACATCGTGATCGTAGTCGACAGCGTATGCGTGCCAAGGATAAAGACGAATCAACTGACGCTGCTCGAGGTCGCGGTCGTGATCGACCAGAAGAAAAAAGCCGTGATCGATCTCGCGATCGACCTCAGGATCGCGAACGAAATCGAGACCGTGGTAAAGATCGTGATCGCTACCGAAACAATCGAAGTCATGAACGTGACCGAGGACGTGATCGTGGACGAGATCGCGAGAAATTCCCACCTCACGATCGTGATAGCCGTAAGCGTAAAAATCGAGAATCTAGCGCCACCAGCAAATCAAGCTCTCGTCATAAACGTCGAGATTAAAGCTTTTTCCATTTCATGGCTGAAAATAGGTTGATAGGTTCATAAAAGGTCGTAATAATATCTTTTCAATGGAACGCTGGGCTGGCGATATCGTTGAATTGAGCAATTTGCTTCACAATGACTGCGAGGAGCCTAATCCATCCATTGGGATCACACCCTCCACACTCACCATTACTGGCTGTAAGGAATCTGATCGGCCAATTGGGCAGATTGCGGTGCACGATCCGAAGGCAATTTGGCTTCCACATGAAGTTCCAAGCGACGACGAAGACGATAACAGCTTTGATATAAGAACTCGTCCACTGTATGTATCTTTTGAATTGATATGATCCCTGCGCTTAGTCGAACAGCTTTGAGATTTTGTACAAACAAAATGTGATGACCGAAGATGTGTTTCTTGGGCTGAGCGATAAAGATCCATCGTCCGCGCAATGCGAAGCGATGCTCGTGCGAATTTTCTGTCCAAAGCATAAAATCGAGCAAATCGAATTGGAAGTAAAAACTCAGAAATTGCTTATGAGCTCTTCCACATTGTACGTGTCGAAATGTTTGCGATAGGATAAAAACGTTTCATGTAGGAAATTGGCGCTTTGTTTACCGTATCCGGTACGTTATCAGGACGGGAAAGCAGAATGGGATGCAGAAAAGTGTGTTTTGGCAGTATCTCTTCCAATAATTCGAGCGGAATGGTGAGGTATTCGAACATCATGTAGAGTATTCAGGCAGCTTTTTCGCGCAATTCTTATACAATGTCATACTTTTACGCAGTCTATCTTTATATATTATGAAGCTGGGAATCCTACGCGTCGATCAACTCGGAGATGAAACAGCAAAGAAACTTCCGCCAAATTCGTTGCGTTTCAAGAAGCATTCAATAACCTCTATTAATGTATATCGCCGTGGACGAAATGTATTATCACTTAGAGGTTCAATCATTAAGCGAAAGAAGGCGCGCGCACTTTTTTCTGATACTCGACTTTGTGCTGTAATTTGCGCTGCGATAATGTCCAATTTGCCATAATACACACATAGTCTCCTTCAAATGTTGCTTGCGTGTGTCCTCCCCGACGTCGATACGACTGTTCGTCGTCCAGTACCACAATATCTTTCTCGAAAATCTCCATCTTTGAAGTTTTCAATGCGTTCTGATCGGCAAACACATTGACTGTGAATTTTCCAGGCTGAAAACATCGAACCACATTTTTCAAAAGCGAATCATAACACCGAAGACGCGCGTTCGTTTCAAAACTGACATAACTG
The DNA here is from genome assembly GCA_905220665.1 of Albugo candida. Taxonomy (NCBI): domain Eukaryota; phylum Oomycota; class Peronosporomycetes; order Albuginales; family Albuginaceae; genus Albugo; species Albugo candida. The sequence continues at coordinate 163,918 of CAJNAR010000173.1, forward strand.
CAATGCGATTCCGGTGTCACATGAATCGTATAATACGCATCGAATAGAATGCCGTTCATCGAGTACCCGCACGGTTCAAATGCAACTTCGTCAAGAATAGCTCCGGGGACCAAATCTCGAATACCGCTTTTGATTGTGATTTCGCGCGAACTGATGGCCGGATCCAAATTTTTGCAAAATTGTTTCGCGATATCCTCATTCATTGCTTGCATCATAATATGAAGTGTACTGTCCGAATTTTGCATCGAACGGGTATCAGAATACGCAGATATTGATCGGATTGGGTCACTTATAGTCCAGCCATTGTCTTGGTGGTGCTCGGCATCCCATACATATATGTACCAATGATCATCATTTAGTGGCCCCAAGACGTGAGCGGATCCGTTGGGAAAGTATTGGCTCAAATATGCGACCTCAGTAGTGAATGAAGTGTGTGGAAATCGCTGTTCTTCCGGAAATATATAATTTTTACGCGAATACCCAACCCACTGGATGTCCATATCTAGTTTCTTGGCGGCGCTTATAATGATTGGAAGACATGCCAAAAGTGTTGTTGTACCACAAGTTTTCAGGACTAATTTATTCACGTACACAAATAAACTCGATTCCGATAGGACGTATGCATCAAGATGGGAGTTTTGTATCTTGGAAAGAATTTGACATTTTGCAGCTTCCAGCATTGTATCCAGCTCCTGTCGTGAAACCTGGCGAAATCCGAGCGGCGATGTAGAAGATTTGACTCTAAAGTCGATTTCCAGGTTTTTTTCTGGTCCTTCAAATACACTGCCGACGAAGAGAGCAGATGACTCGGATTGGGTCGAGCTTGTTTCTTCATCGGGAGTACAAGGACTTTTAATTGGTGGGGCGTCTGAAAGTGTCATATTGCACTCGAGTTTTGATAAGTGTTATGCTGGCTCGTCACAAGCACCGACGTAAAAGAAGCCAGTGAAGATAGACCGACGATCCACGATATATTTGAGCTTGTTGTTTGAAGAAAGTTCTTCAATTAACAGCATTAACGACGCAAGAGAAAATGTTTGACAATACAATTTGCGTCTGACTTGGTTATATAAAAATCGATCAATGGTAGGCTAATAGGACAATCGAATGTTGGTAATTTCAGTGTACAGCTTTGATTCGATGCCAGCTAAAATGACTGGCTCTTATAGCTCGCATGATTCTGATCATTTTCTGCGCTCCTTTTTGGCCAATCAAAATTATCCAATCATACAATTGTTTCAACTCTTTGAAATGACTGCTTTTGTAAAGAGCAGCCGTGAGGCTTGACTGAATGCGATCGATGTATTGACACTCTCTAATTACGGATGGGTAGATGTCTGTATAAAACTGTTAAAATGATAACTGAAAGTAATCCCAGGGAATTATTATGCGTGTGTTACTCTTAAAGTTTCAGAAAGTTTTCATGTGCCACGCGAGAATCGTATTACATTGATCTGATAAGGAATTGAGGATGCGTCCACTTCCGAACCCACAGACACAAAATATGCGAGGTGTTGACACATTTAACAATTCTTACATTACACACTACAAGCATCGTAATTGTATGTCAATCGAACGTCTGCTTTTGTGCCACAACTCCGGTAATCAGTCGATATGATTCAGTCAGGTGAGTATATTGTAGAAGTAGGTCTTAGTTCTGACTGATTATGTACGGTTTCGCAGCTGCTGTGGCACTGTATAACGTTCGAAATTCGCGCTTACATAAAGTACCGGAGTTGACGATTCAATCAGCGAGACATAGTTGTCGAGTGATTAGTCTTAGTAAAGTCATGGAATCTTTCTTTTTCCGTATTGAGGCTTTGATTAAGTGCGTTCTGTCGACTTTGACCCCCAAAGTGCCTCTACTACTGCCTTCCGATTGAACAAACATATTTTTCGAGAAGCATTTATTCAATTAAGTAAATTCTCAGGTCATCCGCACTGGACAGATATTAGCAGAGCTTGCCAGAATCGCAACATATTTGGCGACTGCGCACTGCCTTACTTTTGAATTTCTGGAGAGATCACGAGCGCGTAATACCGAGCAAATACGAGGGATGCAAACATAAGCGCGTCAATGCGATCGAGCATGCCTCCATGACCCGGAATGAGTCTTCCTGAATCCTTCACAATCGCAACTCGTTTGAGTAAACTCTCAAATAAATCACCCAATCGACCGATAATAACAGCCAAAATCGTAAAAAGCACTTTGACCGTAGCAGAGCCAGGCATTTCCAATAGACCCGATACAAGAAGCATGGACCCAACACCAAAGAAAATAGCCCCCAACGTGCCCTCATAATCCTTGCTTTTGGATATATGAGGCGCTAAAAAATGATTTTTATGATACTGTAATCGAGAAAGAATTTTTCCTGTCAAGTACGCTCCCGTATCGGATCCCCACACCACGCAAAGCAATATAATGAGCAATTTACGGTAATGAATGCGCTTGTCATCATCGACAAAAGCGACCAAAACAGACAAGCTCCCAATAATGTAAAAGAAGCCCATGATATCGAGAATGAAGTGAACCAGCGCGTCAATGCAATTCGGACTGGAAATCCATCGGAAAAAGAATGTCAACACAATTGAAAATGCAACGAGGCAAGTTGGATTGATAAGAAAATCGCAGCTGATTTGGTTGATTGGACACATGACCGAATGCATCGTGAGAAACGTGAATACCAAGTCTTGAAGGATGAGAATGAAGCTATGCTGCCACGTTGGGCTGTAACAAGCGCTCATACAAGCTGCAAAATTGCTGAAAATAGCATATATCCAACGATATGCATACAATTCCGTCGTATGAAGCGCATTGATGAATCCTGTAATATAAATGAACAGTAGTGTCATTATTGTTGACAAACAAGCGGATACCGATAGTACTGCCAGCCAATTCCGCTCTTGAAAATATCGAGAAGCCAACCACGCAATGGAGCAATCATCTTGCTGGGGATGTGCGGAAAATGTGAGAGTATTTGTCGAAAATACCATATTCAAGCTTGTTCCTGTCTGAGGGTACTCATTTTGGTGGTATTGGGTCAATTCATCCAAATTCGGATTATGGCCAATCGTATCAGTGAAGGCGTCCGTTGGGGCAGGATAAGCACAAGACATCGCACAGGTATCACTGGAGCACGATGGAAACGATTGACGATGATGTTCGTACTCTGACGGACTCAATTCAGGCTCGTGCTGAGCATTTCCTTGTGCAATTTGCGCTTGATGTTGCAACTTCATGATTCGATGCATGAGCTGATGATGGATTCGGTAGGAGAGCCAAGCGTATTCGCAGTTACATACATTTGCGACTAATCCGCAAATAGTGGCAGTAGCAAAAGCGGGCGAATGCCAAATCACGTACGTGACGGCCGGCGCCAACACCGAAGCTGAAAGGATTCGCTGAATATAATTCTGATGCAGCCAATGAACGCAGTGGTGGATGGACTCATTTGGCTCATTGACTGTCGGTGAGGTGACTTCTACGTACATGGGATCTTCCGCTTTGAGTCGGTTGAGTGTATTTTGAGAGGAAGTATCCTCCATAGTTGCAGCAACTGCTTGATCGTGACTGCCATATAATGTCTTCGATACTTTTTGCCGCATGCGCTAGTGAAGGCTTTTAACCAATCAATTTGCCTGCAGAAAGCTATGCACCAGTAGTTGGACGGTATTCTGTTGCAGCCATTTATGCATTGCAAGCGATTATAGTCTTTGTATTATGTCAACATAATCGCAGAGTGAGCTCAGTCGGTTCGGTTTTTTATTTGTATAACCTCTGATCCATAATGCGAAAGGAAATTATGTGTAATTGAGTCGAATTATGTCGACATTCTGCGTCAGTGACTAGCGCGAATGTTTAAAGCTGCTACTCCGCATTCCTAAGGCGAAAATAAGTGCATCATGCACGCCTCGTGTTCACAGCAAGTTGGTGATTTATGAATCAGTACATGAACGATAACACCGGACGGTGGATGGATCAAGAGGGACGTTAGAAATGATACGACATGAAACCGAGCATGTAGTGTTTGTAGACAGTCAGAGCCAAACGATGAGATACTTTGTCCGTCTTGCTATCTTTTTTCTAATCAACTCAATGCTGTAGCTTAGTTGAAGTTGTCTATATTACTAGAATTAGACGTAAATGACTTCTCTAATGCCTAAACTACAATAAATAAATAAATTGAATGCTATGTTGGTCTAGAAAGCCGCAGCGAGGCTCAGCGACTGGAATAAGATAGTACTAAGTTAGAAACGCCACGCACAATGCTGCAGCTTATCTGCAATAAGATTTCCTAACATTTACTATACGTTAAGGTAACATGTTAGGTTATCATCGTCGAGGATGAATACTTCGCCAGCAGAGTCTGACGATGCAAAAGCCGTCGAGCGATTGTCTGGTGCGATTATAGGTTCCCGGAATGAGCGAGGAATCCCTGCAGCAATTTTCATTGTATGCTCTTTTCCTTCCACACTCCAATATCCTCTGATCGTTCGCATAGGAATCAGCGGATGTGTTTCTTCAATCACTTGACATCACAGATGCGATGCCATTGATGGGCGCAATGCAGCAGCTATACAGAAAATATAAGTTTATGGAGGCCAATTTTCAGAAAACTCACGCGTCTTTGAAACTAAAATTACCTGACACTGAGAAAGATTTGGAGATGTTGCACCATTTGATGGCAAAACAGGTAAGTATCCTTCATGCGTCGGAATGTGGCTTTAATTTGGACGACAGGAAGCCAAGGAGACGATTCGCACAAAGTTCAATCTAGCGGATAACATTTACGTAAAAGCTGCTGTGGACCCGTCCATAGGGAACGTCTGCATTTGGCTTGGTGTAAGGCTCAAGCTTATTCACTGATTGATGTGCTCACCAAATAAGGAGGCAGGCCAATGTAATGGTGGAGTTCTCATACAACGAAGCGCTGGAGCTTCTCGAAAAGAATATAGCAACGGCAAAGGCGCAAATGGTACGTTCAACGATTTGCAATAGACAAAAAGTAAGTATTTTACGATAGAATCAGCTCGAATCAGATCTGGGATATCTTCGCGATCAAATCATTACAACAGAAGTTAATATGGCGAGGGTCTACAATCATGATGTGAAACGTCGGCAACGAGTACGATTTTGTATGAGAGATCAGTGATATCTGGTGTAAATTTGTGTGGTTTAGGGCACAGCGCCGGTTGTCCAGAGTACTTAGTGCCATTCAAAGTTGATGAGGAAATTGATGCTTGTTTTTGCGACTACGCTTTCCGTTCGTATCGTTGCCACTCATCGAAGCATCTCAGCCCAATAGCACCGGTGTCTGCCATCTATCTTGCCTTCGTACTTTGGAGAAGGCTTATTCTATGACATAACGCTTAGTTGAGAATGTAGATAGGAATGCTGAATTGTTGCTACAATAAACGTATTTGAAGCCACATTACAAGAAAGAAAAGCTTGGCAGGCAGCATGAATAATCACCGTCAATTGGGTAGCAGAGCTTTTGCAGATGGATTGATCGCTTAGTTGAATAGAATCAGATAAAACTGATTCCATATAGCGCCATTACATATCATCAGATCTGATTCGATATAACATATACGTTTATGGAGGCACACAGGTCTTAAAAATTAATGGCAGCCATCAAATTGCTTTATTACTAAACTAAGCATACTCCGTCCATCAATCAGAAATGCCGCTGGATACGAGTAAATTCACGCTTGTGAAAACCGCAAAGTATTCGGTCGTTCATCCGATCAAAGGATGCAAGCCGATGAAGCCAACTGTGGTCTCTGTTAAGAAACCAGCGACTTCTGTTGCAGCACCGTGTAAAGCCAAAGCTGAAGATGATGATGATGACGATCTGTTCGGCGATGACGATGATGATGACGATCAAGCCGCAAAGGAATCGGCCAAAAAACGCGCTGAAGCCGCTCAAGCCGCCAAAAGTAAAAAGGAAAAAGCCAAGCCAGTGGAACGGACCTCTGTTGTAATAGAAGTGAAGCCATGGGAGGCAGAAACAGACTTGGAAGCGCTCGCTATAAAAATCAAAGCTACCAACATTGAAGGACTGAAATGGGGCGAAGGTCATAAACTCGTCGATGTCGCTTTCGGAATAAAAAAATTGCTGGTTCAATGTGTCATTATCGATGATTTGGTCGTATTGGATGACATCACAGACGCCATTGAGAAATTCGAAGACGACGTTCAAAGTGTCGACGTTGCGACTATGAACAAAATTTAACCTTGAAATAAATAATTTCAAATATGATCATGTTGCATTCCGCGCCAAAATTTGAGACTTTTTCTTTTTTGAGCAAAATTGGCCATGACATTTGTCCGATCAGAGTCGAAATCGCCGAATGGATCCACCAGAGTTCCGAGCAGAAAGCCTCAAAAGACGATTTTGACGTCCATTTTGGTCTTTTCGTATGGCCGAGTGCTCGAATTCTCACACAATTTCTCGCACGAAATCTTGGAATTCTTGAAGGGAAAATTGTTTTGGAGCTCGGATGTGGTCCAGCTTTGCCGACAATCTTTGCTGCTCGTCATGGACGCTTGGAACACGTACGTCGCGCTTGAAACACGTCCAAATGTCAGTTTTCGTTGTAGGCGTATGCGACGGACTCGAGTCGAAATCCAGATGTTCGATGTAATGTGAAAGCGAATATTCGAGAGAATCGATTGGAAGCAATCGCGTCGTATTTCTGCTTGGATTGGGGTCTGCCGTCGTTCTCCCAACTTGAGAGATTTCGCGATACAAAGCCACCGGATATCGTGTTGGCAGCTGATTGTATGTATGAACCTAAATGTAAGAGCTGCGATGTGATTGTCGATTCGCTGACTGTGATGTGAGGAGATTACGATAGGATTCTTGGAACGATTGCATTTCTGTTTGAACTCAATCCATCGTGTCAGTGTTTTCTGAGCTATCAGCTTCGTGACATCACTGATTCCATAGCGTTGTTGCTGACACGATGGCACATGGAAGCTGTACAAATTGATATCGAAACATTTTGGAGCGAATCCGATCAGAAACTTCATCCAATTCCAAGTATCGATAGTTTGTTCCTATACAAAATCCAAGTGAAATCATAGCCATTTGCTTCAGTATCCACGCTCAAAAACGCTCCAAAATGCATCGGTCTCTCTTCCGTCGTGTTGTATGATCATTGGCGATGTGATACCATACTCTGTGCAATACTCAGTTGTATCGTTGCAAAGTTTCATAATGGGATGACAGCATTGTGCTCCGATCCAAAGAAAACAAATTTTCGCGTCCATAATAATCGCAGCTGTTTCTGAGCGCAAGTCATTCACATCGTAATCACTTACTTGCTCCCAATTGCTTTCCAGGACGAACAATTGCGATAAAGAGCTTCGTTGATGGCTCACTTTGCTCTCTTTGGTGATGGTAGGTCGTTGGAACCACTCGAGCTCGAGATCATACTGATACAATTCATCGCGAAGAAATGGTGTGAAGCGTTGAACAGCTGCGTTCTCTTTCGCATTCACTTGGTCTTGGATGAAATGTAGCCTGATCTCATGCCGCTTTTCGCGGTAATATGTCGCCAATATCGGCTCAAGCAGCTGTCGAGCTTTAGCATGTGGGTTCGAAATGACACAATTCGAGCTGGAATAGATTGTCACGGTCACTTGTTGGGTTTCAAGAATGCAGTAGACGCCACGAGTGAAAGGGATGCTTGCGTTGGCTTGATTTGGACCATCCATTTGACTGCAAATTTGTTTCCTTGAATTTGGATATAAGCACGGTTTGAGAAGCCAGCAATTCGCGTCGTGAGCTGCGTGTGGTGCCAGCCGAAATAGCATTGCTTCCGCATTACTCAATCGGTTGTGTCGAACATCGCGAATCCTCGCAACCTCTCGCTGCCATTCCATAAGCTGACATGTGAATGCTGCGTTTGGATTGCAAATTGCTCGTTTCTTCTTCACGATGTCCGCGGAATCTTGGTAATCCGAGTCGTTCGTGTACATCACATATGCAATGGCCAATGCACAGGAGCGAGAAACACCTTGATGACAATAGATCAGTACTTTGCTTGCTGGAGTCTGCTTCGCTTTGTCGATGAATTGCATCACAATATGGAAAAACGGAGTCAGAATTTCTTCCATATTGTCCTCTAATGCGAGTCGAAGCCGAACAAACGAATTTCCATCGTCGTTGTCAGCGTCCAATTCCGAACAGCAGCTGATAACGTGCGAAATTCCCATTTCACAAAGCCGCATGACGTCTTTCGCCACAGTGAAATTACTCACATACAAAAATGCAGGAAGTATCTCACTGCAGACATCCTCGTGTTCCAACAAGACAGAGGCCTTTCGAGCGCTTTCGGATGCTTGAAGGATGCCACTTTGATAATGCAAATCGACTTTATCCAGTGAGAGAAGCTCCTTCTGAGCCACATGAAGATTCTCTCGAACGTCAAAGGCGGTTGTCTTTTGTCTTTCGGTCGAGTTGTTTGGGAGGATGCTGTCGTAAAAAGTCTTCCCACGTGCTGCAGCATTCCCCATCGTTGATATAAATAGACAAAAATACATCAAAGGATTTTTATTACGTTGCATACATCATTGTACCTGTCCAACATCTACAACACATTAACTGATTCGGTAGCGATTGATTTGTACCTCCTCACCGATATCCACATAGTTTCCTTTGACTCGTTCCATCAGAAATTCCAGCCATACAATCGGTCGATAATGCGGTTCTTCTCCATTGACGCTGATCGGTTCGATGGTGGAATTCATGAACGGATGGTAAAAGTAAGGTGCAGAGTATCTATCTTTCTTCTCAGTGGACAGCACGCGATGCATCGGAGCACGATACTTGTCATTCGACCATACTTGCATCATATCACCCAAATTGACAATAAATGTATTCTGAATCGGCGGGACTGGGACCCAAGTGCTAGAATCCGGATGGTATACTTGCAGAGCCGAGATAGCATCATCTTGCAAAAGTATTGTGACGGCGCCAAGATCGGTATGTGGATGAACTCCCAGAGCCGTGCTTGTGTTTGACGAAATCGGATAATGGTTCAGTCGCAAAGTGCTGCTATTCCCTGAACAAAAATCGATTGGATCCTGCACTCCAAAAAACTTGTCGAAAAAATCGAAAGGCTGACCAAGACCAACGGCAAGCATCATGCAGATCCTTCGAGCAATGTTCTCCATTATCAAATTCATCTGGATGACTCGCTTTCTAAAATTTGGAATCAACTCGTCCGGAGGCCATTGATTATGAAAATTACTTGGAGATGGCTGTCTTTCCAAAAACTGCGCGTAATCAAACATTTCTTTCCAATCAACGACGTTTCTCGTGAGTTCTGCATCGAAATATCCTGTCGGATTGGTTTCTTTCCGTCGGATGACATTCTTCACATCTTGTGGCAAAGCGAAGAAAGTTTTCATTGTATCTTGCAAGCCTTGTAAGAGCTCTGGTGCAACTCCGTGATTTTCAATGTAGAAAAACCCGCATTCTTCGGCAGCATTTGCGATTAGCTGTACTGTGTCATCCAAGCTTGCAATATTCTCTTGCACACTTTGATCGTCTTTGCATTGCATCAACTTGCCAATATCCACAGTCCGCACAATTGGAGTCGTCATAATTCAAACGTTAATTGCAGCAATTGCTTGATTGAATTGTGGAAAGACGAGTGAGATCCAGAAATAGGGTGCACGCCTCGAGTTGACAATACCCTCTATATTCCGATCTTCAACTAAGAATTGATAGATACAATTCATGATGATTGCTGTCAATACCTGTCAAAACGTATACAATGCAACAACGGCAACTTCCGTTGGAAAACAGAATCAGTTAAAAGTGACAGCTGTTGAAAGCATGTCACAAGCACATCACCAAACTGTAGCTTTACTTTCGGTCTTTTATCCTTCCCGCTCTCTATATCATTCAGTTTTTCCTAAATCCGCGCTGTAAAAGTGACGTTGTCGTATACAGCGGATCTTGAAAAATGACTTTCAACGCAAGTGCAATCGATGATAAAACACTTAACTGTTATCGCCTATGGAAACAGTCGAAAAATTCGAGCATGTCGTCATCAATCTGCGGGTCAATTTTAACCAGTGCTTGGTCAAAATGACGCATTTCCACATGTTTTGCGTTTCTATTTTCTGTAATTGCAGTCATTGCCGCCTCTCTGCATAACGCAGCCAATTCAGCACCTGAAAAATTAGCTGTCTTGACTGCAAGATCGTGAAAATTCACATTTGGATCGATTGGCATGCGGCGAGAATGGATGGTCAGAATCGATTCTCGCGCTTGTACATCAGGTGGACCGACATATAATATCCTATCAATCCTGCCTGGTCGCATCAACGCTTTATCGATGAGATCCGGGCGATTTGTTGCTGCTACAATCACAACTTGCTGAAGCGGTTCGATACCATCGAGCTCGGTTAGAAGCTGACTGATGACCCGTGAAGACACTTGCGATCCGCTTTGTTGGGTTGATCGTTGCGCTGCAATTGCATCAAATTCATCGAAAAATATGATACTAGGGGAAGCCGCACGCGCTTTTTTGAAAAGAGACTGAATGGCTTTCTCTGATTCTCCGACCCATTTGCTGAATAGCTCGGGACCTTTAACGGCTAAGAAATTCATGCAACTTTCGGTCGCAAGTGCTTTGGCTGTCATTGTTTTGCTACACCCTGGAGGCCCATAGAGCAGCACACCTTTGGGAGGACGAATACCCATGCGAATGAAAGCTTCTGGATGCGTGAGTGGCCATTCTACAACTTCTTTAAGCTGCTGCTTGATGCTTTCTTGCCCACCAATTTCATGCCAAAATACTTTTGGAACGTCCACAATAATTTCCTGTATTGCACTTGGTCGTGTTTTCTGTGATGCTTCTTGCAAATCGGAAAATGTGACACGAAAATCTTTGATTGAGAATGAGAATGAGTCAAGCCAGGCACGTTTGCTGGTCGTTTTGTCGATGGTACAAGCACGACGAAATGCTGATAATGATGCTTCCTTGCATACTGCACTGAGATCAGCACCCACATATCCGTGAGCTTGACTGGACAGCTGGAAGACTTGATCGGAGGTGAGGGAATGACGAATAGAAGAAAGGATGATTTTCAGTATTTCAAGTCGTTTGTGTGCATTTGGTACTGGAATTTCAATTTCTCGATCTAGACGACCTGACCGACGAAGTGCAGGATCTAAAGCATTTGGACGATTTGTAGCTGCCAGAATTATCATTTGCGTTTGGTTTTTCGAATCAATTCCATCCATTGCTGTCAGAAACGTCGTCACAAGTCTTCTCTCCAAATCAGAGCTTCGATCATGTCGTTTTGGACAGAGTACATCGATTTCGTCGATGAAGAGGATGGACGGGGTATTTTGTAAAGCTAATTTGAATATTCCACGCACTCGAGCTTCATTTTCTCCAATAGTATGTGTGATGAGCTCGGGACCATTAATGGTGTAAAAGGAAGCTTTAAATTCGGCAGCCACTGCTTTCGCAAGCAGCGTTTTACCAGTACCGGGTGAGCCAAACAGAAGAATCCCTTTTGGAGGAGGAAGACCATGATCTGTGAAAAATTGAGGACTGTACAATGAGCTTTCGATTACTTGACGAATCGCTGAAATCTGTTCATTGAGTCCTCCGATTTTAGAAAAGCCCAGACGCTCATGAGATGGCGTCGTTGACGGTATCGAATCCTCATCCAGCATAATCGAAATTTTGGTCTTTTTATTCACTTTGTAAAGCTTATGAGAAGCTTTTTTGCTCGTGTCATTGGAAGCCGCCGTCAGCGATTGCACGCGACATTGTATCCGTTTACCAAAGAGCGGAATACAAATTATAGATCCGTGGAAAAAGTACATTTGAAGCGTCATGGAATGAAGATATTTTATCAAGAAAGCTTTGTATTCTCTCAATTTCTCCAAATCCAAGGTGGAATCGATTTTGATTTCAGCGAATGTCGCGCAATGTAATGCGATGTTTTCATTCTGCGCGTTGACAGCCTCTAGTGTGACTCTTTGTGGAAGTGTGGTGGTGTCTTCCCATACAGCGCTTATCCCAACAGAGGAAGGCTTGAGTGATGGCAATGGCCATGCAATTCCGCTTGCAAAAAATTTCGCTTCGTTTACGTTTTGATTTATTTTTTTCAATAAAATTAGTGTGCCACTATCAAATGGTAATTTCTTGAGGTCTTTGGGGTTGAGATATATCCTGGAAAGTGTCGAATTGTTCTCAGCATTTGATCGAAAGAAGTGGATGGCAAACGTTTTCTCATTGGAAGCCATTCCAATTTGCTCGATACGGATTGGGTAAAATTACTATGATCCATTCTGAATTGGTGGAAATCATTTGCTTTCACCTTTATAAGGCAATCTTCAGCCAGTGTCTCGTTTTGAATCGCTGCTGGAAGAGTGAGAGGTTAGAGAGTGTGACTTTTTTTGATCGAATGGTCCTCAACTCGCAATCTAGCTCTAGTTGGTCGTGATCCTGCTGCAAAAAGTAGAAAGTATCATGAGCTTTATGGTATAATATAGTATAAGTCTTATCAGCCTTGTAAGGCTTCATGCGCTTCCTGTTGCTCAAAGACCGTCAGATCTTCACAAGGCTCTTCCAAAGCGCATCTCGTGTCACAAAGCCGACGAGACGGATCAACTATGATTCCTCGGTCGTGTGTGCTATTTTGAGCCTCTCCACACAATCGATGTCGTCACGCTTGATTGAGGCCAAATTTCGAGCTTTGGATGAGGCTATTGAAGGAATGTATAAATCCAAACAAGTTGCGCCAGAAGCTTTTCGAAAGGCTTTTTCGCGACATCGCAACATTCATTTAAATCGTCTTCCGAATTCAACGCTGAATTCTACGAGAGCCGATAGTCAACGTCCAGAGCGACCAAAGAGTAGCTCATGGTCCCGAGAAGGCAACTTGAAAGTCGGAGGACCAGCCTCACCTCTGATTGAAAGCGCACGCAATTTACCAAAACGATGCACTTCTGCTGGTCAGAGGAAAGCTATAAAGAATTGGTTCGCACCCAGCTCCAACAATACACCATCAATGAGCTCGCCAATAGTAAAACCAAAAACCGTCATTGAAGCGTTCCGTTCATCAGAACTCAACGATTCCATAACGATATCACATGACCACCCAATATCAGACCCTTCCTTCTACCATTTTGAGATCCGTCTGGACCATCCACGTAATTTACAAGGTTGGCTGTTTCATGGGCGCTTCACCGATACTAGCGATCCAAAGAAGCCGACTGTAGAGCTCTGGAACCTTGAGGTACTATCCAAATAACACTCTGCCCCACTCACTTGAATCTTGTCCAGGTTGATGAGTATAATTTCGTGAAATTTCATGATCGATTTTTAACGCAAAACTTTTTCGATCCATTCCGATACTTTACGCACATCAAAAGCAACGAGCAAGTACGAACACCAACTCCCTTCCATTGCGCGGCCGCTGAGGTCTGTTCTTGTAGTTGTATATGCATGAATTGCACGTGGAGCTTTACGCTACGTCACCCGTCCGTCATCGCGTCGTGGATACGATCATTTCCTTTACGCACGAAAAAGACATTCATTCATCACGCATCGATTTTGATCAAATTACATCCACGGTACAGTCAAACCGGTATGGGGTGAATAGGAACCAAGATGCGCACATTGAAATCACTGAGGACGAACAAGACAGTATTGGCGAATGCGCAGAGATTGTGATTGGTGAATGCTCATCGAATGTGATTCGTGAACATACCGTCCATCATCCTGTGCAAAAGAGCACAGTATTCTCGATTGAGGAGGCAAAACTTGAGCTTGTCAAAATGCGCAATAGTATAAAGGTACGGTACCCTTTAGAAAGAAGAATTCTGATTGGTGCAAAAGCAATCATTGTTAGACGAGCGAACTCGCATTCAGCGTGCTTATTTGTAATTGGTTGCTTTCCAGCCAATCAGGAAGATATCAATTGCTCGTTCTAAAAGGCGATCTGGAAGCTCGGCGGAAACGAAACTGGAACGTGAAAAATGGAAAATCAGATTGTTGAAATGACGGAAGCTGAACATGCACAGCATCATATCCAACTAGAGCAACAACTCAAGACTTTTTGGACAAAACAACTCGCTCAAGTACGAGTACGATGTTTACAAGTAACATTAACTCACTTGTGTTCGTTTTCAGATGGAACAGCTCGAAGTCGGTAGTGAACAAGGTAAAAAAAATTTTATGGAGGCTCCAATTTTTTCAAATCTGTTCGAAATGGCCCGAATTTCTGAGAGTGTTTTTGTGTCAGATTTCAAGAATCACAATGATCTCCCACTTGCACGGATCAAGAGAATCATGAAATCAGACGAAGATGTTCGTATGATTAGTGCTGAAGCTCCTGTTCTTTTTGCAAAAGCGTGCGAGATGTTTATACTAGAGCTCACATTGCGCTCATGGAGTTATTCGGAACGCAACAAACGACGCACACTCCAGAAAGAAGACATCCAAACGGCGATTCGAAACACGGATATATTTGATTTTCTGGTCGACGTCATAAATTAAGAAATAGTACAGCACAACGTGAAGAAATCCAAAATTACTGATCGCGTCCAACTGTGTTTCCATCTTCTCGCAGATTATACAATCAAGTCACTGACCTGAAACTGCATCGCGCTCGTTCTGTTTCACCATATCTCCATCAATTTTAGCCACTTGTGGAATCCTTGTCAGCACATTGAGTCGCTGTTCTTCTTTGGAAAGGTTTTCGTAAATCGGGTTACCGGTAAACAAAACGTCACGGAGTTTCGGTAACGCGGCCAATTTGTCCAATTCCTCCCAGTTTTTGATCTGATTGTTGGACACATACAGTGTTGTCAAATGCGTTAAACCCGATAAGCCATCCAGCGTCGCAATCAGATTGTACGAAAGCCACAATTCTTCCAAAGTTTCTGCAAAATCATCCAATTTCTCAATTTTCTTGATCTGATTTCTACCCAACGATAAAATTCGGAGCTTTTTCATGCCGGAGAGCGGAATAAATCGATCGATGCAATTCGTCGATAAGGAAAGATGTCTATCACATTTCACAGTGTCCAGACAAACAAGTAACATTTCATGTCGTAATATCTATTATGACAGGTCTTTCGTACTCGCAGTTCTTCAACGCGTTAAGCGAAGTATCGAGTTTATTGATAGGAGGAAGCTGACAGTACAACTTGATGGCGATAGCGTCCTCTGCGACCGCGCTGTTCTTCGCCTCCTACAAGCTATCAGATACACTTTCAAAGCTCTTTCCACACAAAACGCACCCAATTTTTAATGGCTTGCGCGCATGTCGTCTACAAACACACTCATTAAAGCTCACAATTACAAGAGTAATCAATTTCCGCGCACCATAAGATCACTTCAACTCTTGAATTTTTTATTTATAGAAAGCAACTGTGACTCTTCAACTGCAATCTTTCCCGCACTTTGTGCTCCGGTAAATCGCCGAATCAACACGTTTTATATGCGGTTTCACAAGATCAATCGATGCGTCGATATATTCGCATAATAAGCTCAATAAGTGCTCATAAGGAGCATGGTAACAATCTCGCAACACGCCCGAGTAATACGGATAAAAGAACGCCGTTTTCTCTTTTTTTGACCGACGACAAACTTGCTCGATGACCGCGTCGCTGTCGATACAAACGCCGCGCTCAAACTGACCGAAATACGCTCGCAAAGGGTGCAATTGAGGCTGATTTTCAACGTCGCATTTTCCTTTTAGAGCTCCATAAATCGACCGCAGACTTGAAACATGATCATCAAAGTGTGGAGGAGGCGTATTTCGACTTTTCAAGAGCGCTTGTTGGCTAAAATCCAAAAAAGAGTTTAATTGCTCACGAGGAAAGCTCGTGACGGCCTCTTGGAAGCGTACGGGGAACGAATTTGACGCATGCACGTGCTCGTAAATCCATTTGTGCCAATTCGGACACATTCGAACTGCGACGATGAGATGCGCTGCAATTTCGGCGCTCGAACAAAGACATTCATTCTCGTTGTCGTCACTGAAACAGACGGCTTTATCGGGTACACTGAGATGCCCAATGAGCCACTGGAAATTTTGGAAGACGCCCGGCGGGAAGCCCAAATTGAGACAGATATGATGAGCGGCCATAGAGCTGTTGAGAGGCGGTAGATGAAGCTCCAAGTGATGTTGCAAGTAATTCGCGTGGAAAGAGATTTTCGCTGCATTGAACGTTTGTGAGAACCATACATTGGTGTCGAAAAACAATGCAGCATCATCAATAAGACAAGTGAGTTTTTGTGGGCATTTGGCGAGCAAATTGTGGTACGGAAGCTTTCCTTCCTTTATCCAGTATGTAAAATCATTCGGAAGGACTCCGGTGTGCAAAATGCGACTTGAGAGGTACAGTATACCGAGCAATGTTGCAAGTGAGAAATGCTCCAATTTGGACCAGGATTTCGGAAGCAAGGTTGATCGTTCTTGATGACTAAGAGTATCGTCTATGTGGATAGAATCAATGCCCCCATCGCACTCCTTGGCGCTGTTCTGACTTCCGATAAAAAGCTCATCCCATTCAGCAAGCAGATCGTCCTGGACATCGGAAGGAGCAATTGGATTGGGTCGCTGGTCTCCAGTAAGTCGTTTCCTTCTCAGCCGCAACGTATCAATCTCTGTGAAGCACGTGAGCAGTGGTTTATCACTTTTACATCCCCAAGCGTCCAAAAATCGAAACCAAATGTGCTGAACAACAACGGCGTATTCTTTCGGAAAATCCAAATCCTTTATGAGCGCGTTTGCCTGATGTTCGAGGACGTATTGGACAGCTTGTAAGCAATTTGTAAGCGTTGTCTCGTTTTCCGCTTGTTTACCAGTTTTTTGAACTTTTTGATCATGAGACACTCGTCGTCTCTTTTTGCTTCGTATCTTTTCAAGTGTTTTGACTTGTTGTGTGAAATCCACAGTCATATCTTCCATGTCCTGGGTCTCATTGCGACTCTCCTGGAAGGACTGTGTGCCACAAAGCTCGCAGACAACTTCACCGACGTGATTGACGCTGAAATAAGCGTCGCCAATAGCCCCACAATTGACGCATTCCAACATCGCTGCCCGCTCCCAAGCAATCAAACTGTTAAATAGCAGTTATAACATTAGACAACGTTACGGGTTGGAAAGGCGTGCGTAATGACCGCCTCGGAAGCTCGTCAGAAAAGCATTGCTCTCGTGGGGGTATGAGTCAAGCAATTCTCATATGACCCTATAATTACTTTTTTCCACCGCGTATAGAGACACAGGCGAAAATTTAAAAGTGTGGTAAGCACTGAATATAAAACCTCAGTCAGAAAAAGAGCTGCCAGTGCGCCCAGTTTATGGGACCAATACGATCGCCTGACTGTCAGTCCGTACTTTATTATACGGCATAGAAAGCCAGTACGATTCTGTGGGCCACAATTTGCAACGTGGCTGATCATTTGTATACAAAAATCAAGATATATATACTTCTCCTTTACTAAAAATATAGAATCGACTTTTAAATACTTGGAGATTCTTTTACCTGTTTGAAAATCATTTTACAGCTCGATCGATCAGAAAATCAGTTTTCTTGATGCATTCACTCACGAAATTGCTACAGCTATTTGCATTCTTCTCTCACGTCCTCTTCCTGCGAGGATCCGATGCTCCTGCACCAAACACTCCCGCGAAAGATGACGCCATGAGAGTGTTCCAATTGTATTGCAAAATGCATAACATTTCGTGTACCAATACAAATCTTGCGATATTTAAGCGAGATGTTTACCCAAATATGTTAAAGAAAGGGAAGACATTACTGAAAAACAGTGGTCCTCGGAGTCCCTCAAATTTGAAGAGAGGGTCGAGTACGAAATTGAGTGGTAGCGGTACCTCAGAAGGGAATGGTGCGAGTGAAAATGACCTCCCGGATGGAAAATTATCCAATCAGAAGAGCGGTAGAAGCTCAGGAAAAGCTTCTGAGGGCAAAGAAGTTTCTGAGGGCAAAGTTATGGAAAATGGAAAAATCAATTCGCTTTCCGGAGATAAAAATGATCCAGAATCAACGACGCTTGTGGTTGGAGCGTCAGGAGCAGGAGCTACTTCTTCAACTCTGACAACTGTGGGGAAAGGAGCTTCAGCAGTATTAGCAGGAGAAGCAGGAAAGGGAGTTGGAGGCCCCGGAGGAACAGACTCCGAAGAAGGAGGGACGAGCTCATCTGTACGCGGAAGCAACGGGAAAGCAGCACAAGGCTCAGTCGGTGGATCGACACTACCTAGTCTCGGTCCAGGGTCGCTAGTCGTCACAAGTGGGAAGACGGGAGCCCCAGAAGGAGAAACACAAGCGTTTACGGGAGGTCGATCCGGGTCGACTATTGCAAGCCTTAGTCCTGCCGTAGGAGCGGAAGCATCAGGAGGAGCTTCAATGACAGCAATTGGACGCTCAGCATCAGGAGGAACGTCACGGTCGTCAATGGGAACGAGGGGAGCTTCAGGGAATCCATCAACGTTCTCCTCAAGTGTCACATTCCTTACCCAAATCAATGCGCCCAGTCTCGCTTCCAATGTCGCGCTACTTCAAGACAACACGCTCAACATGCAAACAATCGTTCATTCCTCACGTGATAGCAGCAGATCACTAATGCAAAGGTCGAAACTGAGTGGACCTGCAATTGTGACAGGACTCGATCCACCTCAAGGACGTCGTAGTTTGGCTGCAGATGACCAGGATTCAACGACAATTCTCTTTTGTGATGTTCCCGGTAATGCATTGTGGCGATGGAAACGCGCGAATTCCCCCAAATCAATCGCAAAATCCAATTTCAATGACTCCAAAATCGATTCCAGTAACGATATCTGTTCGGATGCGACAATTAGTTTGGATGTTGTCGCCTATCAAGCCGGATGCTCGCTACAAAATCACCCGCAAGGCTGTCATGACGTTGAGCATGCGGGCTGTGGAGGTATCACAGTGAATCCATTGACAAATCGCGCGACAATCGCACGAACGGGAGGAGGAACTCTCGGCACTTTACAATTCAAAAAAATTGGAGACGTCTGTCAAGGTCAAATAGTCGATGTGATCTCTTCGTACAGAGGTCAACCGCTCAAGAATCCGAGCTCTGTGGAGTACACGAGTAAAGGTACACTCTACTTTACCGATAGCGATGAACCGCCTGGCGATACGCGTCGGTCGGAAAGCACATCGAACAACGGCGTCTATGTGCTCGGTAATGGACCTTCGGCTTCCGTGGAACTGCTTGATTGTGGAATGGCACGACCCAACAAAATCGCATTTTCACCCGATGAAAAGCATATGTACGTGACGAATTCCGAGCAGCAAAATGCGTATATCAAAGTATTCGATTTGGGACCCGATGGTTCAATTGAATCATCAAAAATGCTTTTCAATATCTCAGCACATCCGCAAGTATCAACCGGGAAAGGCTTTGCGGAAGGGATCAAATTGGACGCCAACGGGAATATCTACGTCGTGTGTTATCAATCGATTCTCATTATCGCGCCGTCGGGCACACTCCTCGGAACGCTCACAAGCGATCAGGAATTGTATGATCTCACTATCGGACACAATGCCATTTACGTCACTGGAGAATTTGGTATCTCCGTATACGACACCATTGTCGATCCCGCTATTCCTATCCGACAGACTGTCATCGATTGCGAAGCTTTTTGAATCGATAGAAAGTAATAACAATTTTTTTTTCGTCCAAAATTTTTTCCGATTTCCAAAATGTTTCCTCTCTCACGAATTCTTCCAATTCACAAAACTTCGACGGGATCATCGCTCAGTTCCAAGTGGATATCTGCTTGCACGACGTATCGAATGGCTTCCACAGCTCTACAGCATCGATTGAGCTTCATATCGCGTGAATTCTGCCATCAAACCTCTGAGCCTCTAATGCAACTCGACGAGCTTCCCGGACCGATAACTCATCGTGAACGACAATTGTGACATCCACAAACGTGCCCAACGCATTCTCTTTCGTTGGAGCCCAATGTGTGCCGACATGCGTAATCCCAACGAGCTGATTCACACGCTGAAGCGCGTTCCGGACATCCTGTTTGATCTCGCGATACGAAGGCATTGATGCATTGAAATTCTCTGTAGCGTCCGGGCGATCTACCAATTCGCATGAGAATTGAACGATATCGTCGAATGCTCACCCATGACGTCAATATGAACCGATACTTCGGAGATTGTTGGCATTTCTCGAACGATTTCAGCCCGAAGTCGCGTTGTTATCTACAGCCGATTTTCATCGCTTTCTAACGGATGGAAATGCTTACCTGTTGCGCCATCGACACACTCGCTCGTGCGTGGACCTTTATCGAACATTAGTCGCGTGGAAACTCTTTCTGAAAACGTACATAGACACGCAAATCCACAAGCGTATACGGCCCCATCCTTCGAGCTCGAACGTGAGACACATGAAGCACATCCTCGACATTCCGCGACTGAAAAGAGTGAGTCGAGCGATGCAGTACCACGTACGAGTTTCCGCACGAGATCCAACACATCATCTTCGACGTTTTTATCGGTTAGTTCGCGAACGCTGTCCAACGACACACTGACACCAGTTTTAGCGATCATCGCAGCCACAATGAGCCCAGCGGCTACAGATTCGCGTCATGAACGTCGTGAGATTCCAATTTGGTACCTGGATCGAGAAATGGAGCTCCAGCAATGGATCCCATAATTCCGCCTACCATTTGCGTCAGAAATCGACTGCGAAGAGATTCCAACGTACCCAATGCGACAATCGATGACAACGCGTCGGTACGGTGATGCCACGCATTGGCAATTAGCACCTAACGCTCTATTCAGTCTCTTGCGTGATACTATGACGCAGAAGACCTTGCTGTTGATTCGTTTTCCTATGCGAATTGTGACGCGATAAAGCAGCTCTTTGGCCGTAATGGAGACACCAGCGATCGATGCGGCTACTGCCAATTGCGTCTCCTTTTCCAATGAACTAATTCCCCAAAAGCACGGAATGTTTGTCTCCATCCAAATGGACTGCAGACTGTGGAAGCTATCAATTGCAATTCCACCGCCACAGAATAATAACAGCGTTCCCACTGTCAATGAGCCAACAGCTTCGTATTTTCCATATCCTTTTACAAAGTGTCAGAAAAGATTTACGATTTGGTTGTTGCGTACCATACGGATGCTGAGGATCCGGTGGACATCGAGCGATTCGGACGCTCCATAGCGTAACGAAATCCGATAAGAGATCAGAGAAGGAATGCGCTGCATCGGCCATTAACGCATTTGACGGAATAGCGGCTCCTATTGCGCCCTACGCTATTGTTATTCTCTCATGAAAGATGAGGTATCGCGTACTTTGGACACCGCCATACTCAAATTGATCCACATGCCTAAACGTGTGATTCGGATGGCTTCCGACGTTGGGCGCTCGGCAGTAGTGGACAGAGCCTTTGGAGTCTTTAGACACGAAAGAGACCGATACAATTGCGAAGAAATGACGCGAATATGCGGCAGTTTTTGCATTGGAAATCTACTTATGGTTTAAATCAACGGTCTTAGATTGATGGAGGAGGTGGATTCCCGTTCACAGCCGCGTACGGGCTTTATTTCGCTGTCGAATGACTTTTCCTTTAGGCACTTTTTCCCCAGTGACAGCACACGCTTCAGGCTTGTTTTTCACGTCGTTTGTCTTGTCCTCTGATGTGTTTGTTATCGCGTCTTCCGTTCGAATATGCTTTTGAGATTGACGTTCGAGCTTCCGTACGTGCTTGAGGTCTCTTTCTTGGGCTTTTCGAGCTACATTGGAATCCTGTTCCTCGCGGCGTTTACGCTTGAGATTCGAATGCTGCTCACGTTTCGCTTTGGCTTTAGCGGCTTCCTCGGGGGTTTTCGACACTATTTTCGAGCAGAATTGAGATAAAGACTAATCATTGTATCGACAAGGAGCCTACCAAAAGCATGGTACAGAATATCGCCTTCGCAGACTTCCCGTTCGACTTTAATCAGTTTGAGTGTGAGACGCGGTCCGATTTCCGCGAGTCGAATTGCGCTTTTGGTCTCTTTCTGATGTCCGCGTCCGTGAAACCCTTCCGTCATCGTAATGTGTGTGCTCTCATCGTCGATTTCGCTTTCGGACGTCGCTCCTCCGTGTGCTCCCAAAATGTATTCACTGATATCGTTCAATTTCGCTAAATTGGGAATTTTCGACTTAACCAAAGTTTTGACTGATTTCGTGAGACCCATTGGAGTTGCTCGTATTACGTATTGCCGAAATTCAATCAAATTCGTTTCTTTATCGAAATTGAATAAAACCACGCGACGACATTCTGACAGCTTTACAGTTTGGATATCGATCGGAGGAAAAATACTTTGGAACATGACATTAAGGAGCTGTATATGGTCTTCAGGCGATGCGAAATTGTTCAAAACGACCAGCGGTTTGTGTTGAAGCGCCAGCTGCATACACGCGTAAGTACGTCGTTTGCATGCGAATAGAGAGTGAGAGTACCGATGGATCGACCGGATGGCGTTGGAATTCGTGCATGTGGCGCATCAGTGTGAATCCTTCGACGTGGAACGAAAGCGTCGGTCCTCTTGGAAGTCGCGCGATTTTCAGATTTGTGTGTTTTTCGGTCGCTGTGAATATGAGAAAATGAGTCACACCCAATGGAGCGCCAACGTGAATAAAGTCTTTGAGCGTGTTTTTTCGATTGTCGCGCAATTTGTCGGCAGTGTACGGCGCCATAGTGCGTCTCATGTCTTGAACGAGTGTTTGTATCGCCGGTGGGACCTGATAAAGCGTTAGTGAGTGTCATACGCGAGGAAATAATTTATACCTTGCCCATTTTGAACACGAAACTCTTTGGCAACTTGTCAGATTCCGCATTCGGGTGGTCGATCACGTGTGTACGTCGCTTTCTCTAAAAGATGGAACGTTAATTTATCGCGTAGACGTCTCAAACAGTGCGGCCGTTTACGTACTCGTCGTCCTCCTTTCTTCGGCATGATGAATCACTGGTATCGAACAAAGTATTATTTTCGGTATTACCGGTATTTTCTACTAGCATGTAACAATACAAAAAGATCGCAAAGGCAACCAAGCTTCTGACGTTCATTCATGGACTACCATCGCAAGAAATCGCCACTACACGCGCCAATCGTTCTTCTAATCGCACGTGCTTAAAATTTTCCTTTCCGTTGCTTCGCCATCATCTGAATTGACCATTTTTTCTGCTCTTTATTCAACGTCAATGGCGCGATTTCCTGTCCGGCTCGCTTCATAATTTTGGGCATTGTCAATGAATTGGTCGCATGCAACGTATTCCAATCGTTTCCCAATGGATTTCGCATCGCCATTTCGTATTCCGCGCGACACGTAAATGGATATGGGACTTCTTTTGTCATAAATTTTGACACCTGTTTGTCTTTCTTCTCGTTAATCAGTACATTGGCCAATTTGCTGTCTTTGCGCTTGGCGAGGATCTGTTTTTTCGTTATTTCCACAAGCTTTTCCGCTTCGCGCTGACGCGATTTCTGACGAGACGACACGGGAACTCCTTCGCCTGCCCAAGTGCCCCAGCCATTCATTCCGATCAATTTCGCGATTTCAGCTCCTTTGATCGCGTTCGAGTCCTTTGACGCGATCAGATCCTTCTCACGAGCGATTGTATCGTCTTCATCAGCGAATGCAAACGCTTGACGGACGAGTTCTTGTTGCGAATTGGGCGTTTTGGGGCGTTTACTTAACGTTTGCTTTGGGGAATTTTCATTCATTTTGCGTTTGAGAGCGCTTTTAGTGGATGGGTGAGTCGCCACTGC
The DNA here is from genome assembly GCA_905220665.1 of Albugo candida. Classification (NCBI taxonomy): domain Eukaryota; phylum Oomycota; class Peronosporomycetes; order Albuginales; family Albuginaceae; genus Albugo; species Albugo candida. The sequence continues at coordinate 187,740 of CAJNAR010000173.1, forward strand.
GGTTGACAGAGCGTCCATTGCGTTGGAAATTGCGACATCTTTGCTTTTCACTGGTGTTTTGATGTGTTTATTCAACTTTTTCGACTTGGTATTGTGTGTGGCCAGCCATGGATTCTCTTCCTCGGGCTCGACGGACGTCTTGTTCACAGACTGATGAGATTTTGGAAGAAGTGAGGAGTGTTTTTCAACAAGCTGAATATCGGTTGATGGAGCAATTTCCGAGTCCGTGAGATCCACAGCAATTGTCAAAGCGGAGCATGCAGTTTTACCTTTTGTCATCCTCATGTTTCCCACGTCCGATTTCCGCTCAACGGGAGCCTTGGAGACATTCTCCTCTGTATCGGAGACATCGTCAAAGCCCGAATCATGATCTTCTTGAAGTTCCAGCAACAATCGCTCAGCTTCGAGTCGTGCGTTATCTCGCTGTTTCTGTTGGGCTTTTTGCATGAATTTCATCCCGTGCAATCCCTTCACTTTCTCAGTACATTCCTGGTCTTCCTGGATTTCATTCAAGATCGATCTCGCATTTTTCTCCAAGTCATCAGAGCTTTTCTTGCCCGATGACGCATCTTCGTCTTCATCTTCATCGTCAATGTCGCTGTATGCAGCCTCCATTTTCTTCCGTAGATTCTGTCCGCGTTCCAATTGCTCGGCAATAGCTGTTCGAGTGCCTTGATCGGTAAGTACACCTCTTTTCAAGTGATGTTTGACCCATTTCGATGTGTTTGTGTGCTTTAAACTCATCCGTTCTTCAGCTCGTTTTTCAGCCATTTCTTGCTCGTTTACGCTCACATTCTCAAGATGGCTTTTTCGCTCTTCTTGCTTGTTTCTGATTTTGTGGTAGAGCTTACTTTTGATCTTTTTGATGCGTTTTTGCTTCTGTTCTTGGTAGAAAAGAAGTGAGCGCATTTTCGACAATTCTTTTTGACGTTTGGCAATCTCTTCTTTGGACACGCGATTATGGGCCAGCATATCCTCTTCCTGCTCCATGATGCTCTTATCGTCCATTCCGCCCGATTTCAGCAATTCGTGGACTTGGAGTTCCATGCTCGTGCGAGGTTTGAAGTTGGTCACAAGCATTGCTGGAGTCATTTTCGTCATTTCTGGTGCTTGTAATCGCAAATCCAGCGTTTCCTTTTCACGATTTGCTTTCACAAGAGGTTGAAACACATCCAATTCCTTCTTTTTCGACTTGTATGCGATTTTACGAGTCTCTCGATCAAGCAAAACGGAGCTTTCTAAAGGCCGTACCACTTCTTTGGAACTCTCATCTGTTATCAATGCAGTCTTGACTTGCTTTTTGATCTTATTCAGATGCAGATGACCGGTTATATGAGGCGCTGAAGCTTCCTCGAAGTTTTTCAGTGTGATCGCTGAGGCTCCGAGTAGTGAGTCCATTGTGAGTTCGTCTTCTTTACGAGAAATCAAGCGCTTGGCAAACACGGAAGATGGTGCAGATATGTTCTCGTGAATCTCTTCTCTTCTTTTTGGCTTTTTGCTCGGGTTCAATTGCTCCGCCAAAACGCGTAGCTGTTGATGTTTGGACTCATTGGCTTCTTCATCGGAATCATCGACGAAATCGGCTCTTGTGGTGGTGAGACGTGGCGCTGGAGTCTTCCCAAGGAGATCAGATAGCAGTTCACCGGATTCCAAGGCACACTCGTCATCAGATTCACTTTCTGGAGCGCTTTTATTGAAGAAGGAGCCATATAATTTTTCATCTTCCGAATTAAAAGCTTCATTTTCGTCCAGTTCGGAGTCATTTCCACCGGAAAATTGATCCTCTTGTTGCCCGAATGCTTCTATGTCGACTCTGGCGTGCAGTCTCTTTACAACTTGTTCATTCTCTTCTTCAGCGTCCGAGTAAACGTCCTGAGTGCTGGGAATTCGGGTTCGACGCTTTGAGCGAGTCATTTTAACGGGTTTGGATTGGCTGAAATAAGCGTATGTTTAAACCAATCATATGCTTTATTTAGAAGCGGATTACATACAGTGTTCATGCTGCAATGTGAGCCTTACGGGTTGCCTTTGCCCGCACATTTCTTGGCTCTGGGAACATGATGGACCATGAGATGTCGATTGTATTGAAGAGGATGCTGGTAAAGGTAATACTATTCATTTTCTGCTCCTTTGCAGATCCGTAAACCAACAGCAGGTTCCCGCAGAAAGATCCAGTATCATTCGGATTGCGATAGTTTTCGTACTGCTTTCTTGCGACGCGGTGTATTTGATACTCCACAGAGGTCTGTGCGGTTGCAATGAGATACGAGTGCCAAATTATAAGTACTGAGACCATTGTTGCAACTAGACTGCTGATGGCAAACACAAATTGACAAAGTTTTTGCGAGAGGATGGTAGAGCCGAAAGAGACATTCAACAGCGGATACTAAATGGCAGAAAACTAAGCATAGCACAAAATGCATAAATGTTGCAGCACTGACATTCACTAGGGGAACGAAAGCGAGCCTGTACGAGAGAATTACTCCATATATACATCCAGCTGCGACCCATAGCAATAAACTGACGAAATACTTGAATGCTGTCAGAGCCTTCTAATTTGATGTACTCATGTTGCTTACTCGATAGTTGTTGTAACCAACGCAATTATTGATCCACGGACAATGATGATCCATGCAGTTGATGCATTGACGACAAATGCTGCAGTGATGTGCGCGTTTTGATCTCCACATGTCACATTGAGCGCAATACGAAAGCTGTTCTTCCAGATATCCGTGCTCAATATCGAAGTCGTATGTACCGTTGGATACTCTTTTACCGCGCGGTAGCCTTCCCTAGAATATCCCAATTAGGTATTAATATATCCTGATTGACCTAAATGTGCGTACCGGATCGGTACTTATGCAGAGAACGTAATTGAGATAGATATTGAAAACAAGGAAGAATTCGATAGATGCTAGAAGGGAAGCCTGCACTTGAAAGTACACCGGTAAGAAAATTTCAAAATTGCGGACACAGTTGTTTTCCTTTGAAGAAGAGTGCGTCAGGAGCGGTATCACCGTGTACAACAGCGCTCCGGGAATCGCAAAAATCAACGCTATACAAAAATCATGAAATATACGTTAGATTTAGAAAATCGATATCACCGACTTATTCCGATAGTGATGAGCGCTCGACCAGAGTGAAGCACTAATTCATGCGACACTTTCAGCGCTACATTGAGAGAAAACATTTGCATCGACACAAGCCGCGTCTTTTGTCGATATCGTATACTTTAACGTGGTGCACATAATTGCAATTACGCATTATTAGCAATAACCAGCTGAATACAGGCTTTTAAATACATAATTGTCCTTCAGGTAACCATATTCGTGAGGTGGCATGGAATCTGAGCCGAGTACAATTGTTCCTGTTGAAGTAAAAACGAATGAGAATGTGAAAGTATCGAGCGATTCTACGTTTCGTCGACCTTATTGCAAGTGGTTTCTTGACCGAGCGTTCTACTGCGTCTGTAAGCAATTCCATCTCAGCCCACATGTATCCTTCTGAGTCTGAGTCTGAGTCTGAGATGTAGCTCCAATCAATCAACTCACTCAATATTATCGACGCGGTGAATTGGATTCATGCAAAGGAACCTGGAATAATATCTACCACTGCTTTCGGTCGTCATTAATGGAAGAAGAACGAGCCAAGGTGCTCTCGCACTCACGTTATTAGCCCCAACACGCACTCATTTGCCTTGTAGGAGTATCTCAAGATCACCGATATTGATCCTAACAAGCCTCAGCCTACCGCAAACGTATGGGAACTGAAACAAAAACCAGGATGGGACTGAAGTACACATCGAATAGATTATTCTTTTTAGCTTAGTGCTTGCTCTTCGTACATTGTTCTAGTCACACCTGCTCGGATTGCTCGGATTGATCTCCATGATTTCCTCGACAAGCGCGTCCAGCTCATCATCATCGAGGTCGAACGTAGGAGTGTCTGAGTGTCGGTGTATTCGATCGCATTCCGCGGTACGCGGTATCAGGTCGAGTTCAGCTTCGAGATTCTTTGTGATTGATTGAAATTGGGACGAAAAAGGCCCAGATGAGCTAGAAGGTGTCCTCTTGATTCTCGTGTCGAGAGATAGCAATGTAGTCACATCTCCCGTTGCTTCGTACGTTTCAAATGCCGACAGTAATTTCGAGCTGTCCGACGTCAAGAGTAGTAATTTCAGCGAGTCCTTCTGCTCGAGACTGCAATAAAAAATTAGTAAAGCTACAACACGGTAATGCATACGCACGAGATGACACCACTTGCGGCTAGTTTTTCAATAAGCCAAAACTTGGAGGAGATGGACCGATTCCTTTTTTTTGCTTGGAAGACCGTATCGGTTGAAGGAATAGTGTTGACAGAATTGAATGCGTGCTTCATGCTCTGACGTTCTTTTTTGAACTCTATTGGACACAGAAGCTCGTTTTCTTGTATTCCGCCAACGCTTAGCGGATCCTGGAGATTTGAATGTGCTCCTAGTTTTATGTCGGAATTGATACACAATCCAGTGACAGACAGAAGGTCGCCATCTCGAATGGATCGATCCAACTGCTTTTTTCTGATCTGATGGAGCAGCTGTTTAAGTAAAGAGTAAAAGAACATCATTTTTTCCTACCATAACGCCTTCTTCAGTCCTCGATTTAGTAGGGTGAAGCATAAGTTTGCAGCTTTGATATGCATCCTGATGCGGTAATTCGTCCGTATCTGTGATAGCTTGATGAATCTCGTTAATGACATTGTTCCATTTCAAAGGACTTCGCAAGCAAACAAGCAAAATTGAGTCCGTATCAATAGGATGCATCACCAAAACTCGCATCATGGAGTTCATCGTGAACAAAACAGGAACTACCGTGGCCAACTGTAGTTGTAGACCGTTATCAACAAGTCGAATTGAAAGTTGCATTGAACGGATATTTTGCGACGTAAATGGAGACGTACAGGAATGGTTGTAGGGGACTGGGAGAATGGTTTGAAGCATAATACTATATTATCATGTTATCAGTTGCTACTAACGACACTACAAAAGTTTTGATTTATAGCTTGGAAAGCATACTGACGATTTCCTCATTGATTGTACCATCTTCTTCAGTCTCAGTTGATATCCTCAGAGCTTTTTCGGCCCACTCTTTCGCTTTATTGCGGTCGTTTTGCTTCATGTACACTTGTGCGATCAGATACGCATTCTTCTTCCACGTTCCTGGAGAAATTTCCTCACACTTGAGCAGATACTCTAGGGCTTCCTGGTACGAGGATTCTGGTGGAGTGCCAAACAAGAGAGCTGCTGTTTTACGTTCAAGCCAAGACAAATCCGCAATCGCCATGCACCCTACAAAAACATCAGCACTCGTGCTACATCCGCTTGACTGCTTACATCTTCCCAACAGGTGGTACGTTGTTGAGCGATTCGGATCAAGCTGTAGTGATTTCTCCCAGTGCTTTTTGATTTTATACGAATTGGCAATCGATGATTTAGAGCCTTCATAATCTCCGACAGAAGACAAGATGATCCCGTACCTTGCAAAGCAAGCCTTAACGATCCGTTACATCGAAATAACTGAAACATACCAGTTATGAACTTGGGGATTGTCATCTGCGAGTTCGACGGCTTTCTCAATGATTCCTTTGGCAAAGTACAAGAGTTCTTTGCGCTCTTCCGATGATGTCGCTTTTAAATTTGCGACGTCATAAGATGCACGAGAAAGTCTCCAAGCTATGCCGATATCCTCAGGATGCTTTTTGTTTTGCGTTTGTAAGAATTGTAGCAAATCATATCGACTGAATGTTTTGTCATTATACATTTCTTCTGCTTCAATGGATACCGCGGATTCGATCGGGAGATTCGAAGCGCATGTAACAGTGCTCATCATAATTCCTGCACCAGTCGTTGAGTATATTTGAATGCGCATTGTAGTAAATCGGCTTTTAGCGTTATCATGCGGCCGTTTATAGCGTGGGAGAGCTCTCCAAAAACTGGGAATCGCATACTTTGACAATGTTAAAGAACCTATGTACAACAAACGTATCTATCAACGGTCAGATCACAAGTAGAAGACGCAGCAATCTAACGTGTAAGAAGAGAAAACATAGTTTAGAAAATTGGTCTGCGACAAAAATGTTCGATTGGTGATAAATAGCAGTAAGCGCCTAGCCAGCCGAACATTCATTTTCAGCAATAATCCGAGCAAATGAGCAACAAACTCGTCCTCACAGAGACAAATGACATCCATAAAAGGTCGTCTCATGTCAAAAGCTTTGGTTATATTCCTACAGTTTTCTATAAATCGACGGCAAAGGAAAGAAATCTTCGCATCATTCTGCGTTAGATTCCAAAATCCAAGAATTGTGAGATACGGTACGCTCACAAAATGATCAAAAAGAGAATGCTTGTATCCTGGTCGCCTCATGAGCCGTCTGTTTTCGCCGTTGGAGATGATAATATACGAATCTGTGAAACAGAAACGACACCGACTGCTCCGACTTTAGTCAGTGACAGTCACTTTGCATTTTTTCCGGAAAGAGATGAAAATTCAAATGACTTTGTTACTGCATCTTCACGAGTTCCTACTTCTTCTATTGTCAAAACAACGCAACGAAATCGAGCATTTCGCTTGCTGAAACTCAATGCGCAAGTAAATCACGTTAAATGCCTCGAATGGTATCCTGTATCCGTCAAACCGATGCTTATAGCGGCAGGCTTATCGGCAGGGAAAATCGTTCTAAACGATTTCCAAGGACCACAGGTGCAGACATTATGCGAGTTGACCCCTAAATACGCCAGACCATGCAACTCCATTGCCTGGAACCCTTTAATAACGCATCAAATCGCCGGAGGATTCGATAAAGTACGCGGAGATTTCTGTACGCTTGTTTGGGACTTGCATCGAAATGGCGATCTAATGACCAAATTCGGATCTTCCGCGTCCATGGAGCCAAATTGTCCGTCTTTTGCACGCGTAGACACTGGCAATCCGACTGCTAACGCGCTACTAACAGGTCTGCGCACGAACAGCGATATTGCAAGCGGTATCAAATCGTCCAATTTGACGGGTACCACCACTCCAAACGGAATGAATGTAAACACATTTTCGTCGAAAAAAAAATTGAGCCCATTTGGCACTGAAAATAGCAACCGATCGGGCGATTTGATCGATTTCAATAAACCGAGTCACGAGCTGGCGAATTCGGAAGCGACAGTAGCAGTCTCGTGGGTCCCGCTTGAGCCTTCCCTTTTGGTCACAGGGACCGGTTTCAAATGGCTTCGATTGTACGATTTGAGGATGCAAACGCACATGGCGCCTCTGAGTGTTGTGGCGCATACAAAAGCGGTATTTGGCGTCACATTTGATCCCCAACGCCCTCATTTATTAGCGACGTACTCGGACGGGTTACAGGAATGCATCAAAGTGTGGGATATTCGTCGAATCGATGGAACGACCAGCCCTTTGGTATCCATCCAGCCATCAAGTCGCAATATCTCTCATATCGCATGGTGTCCGGCTCGCGCGTGTACGCTTGTGAGCTCCTCTTCAGATGAGAAATATATTTCGTTTTGGGACATTAATGGCTCATTGTCATCGGAATCTCTGACAGTATCCAATACGGAAAAAGCGACAACCGATACCGTCAAAATTCTCAAGAAACCGTTTAAACGCCGATACACTTGCAAACCTGTGGCATCGTTCTCGTGGCAAAAGTCTCAGAGAAAAGCTTTTGAAGCGAATTCGACCAATGCTTTGGATTTATCGATTGCTGCATTTCCGGATCGTATTTTGATCGCTTCCGTGTCGGGGGAAATCGATTACATCTCCGTGCAGGACAGCATGCCACTCACACTATCACCACTCAATACGCTTGCATTCAGCTCTGGGCAAGTGCTTTTCGGGGATTCTTTGCTGGAATCGGATTTTCACAAGCCAGACAGCACAGTAGCGTCTCAGGATGTCTCGGAGGAGATATATCGAATGGCAAAACAAGGCTATTCGACAGCAATTGGGAACAATTTGGAGCTTTTGAACAAACATTTCAATAGTGCGAAATCGGATTTTGCTTTGCGACAGAATTTTCAAAGCTCCAAAATGCGATATCAAGAGCTCGGGAATGTGTGGAAATGGATACAACAGGTTGAGATGCTCAGAAACGATCAAGTCTCCCGACTTTCAGAGCCGATTGACGAAAGTGTGCAAGGCCAATCCTTACGAAAAATCCAATGGCCAATTAATCCCAATATTCTCGAACATATTGGCGTTCGGAATTTGCTGAGTGTACAAGCGGAGACATTTGTATTGGGCCGAGAAAACACTTTTGACGCCGGTGCGTTTTCGCTTCCTGAAAGCACTTTGCTTGTGGATCCCGTGTTAGGATGCACATACCACGAGTCATTGGGTCGAAAAATGGCTTTGTTAGCGTGTCATTGGGATCCAGAAATGAGTTTCTCGTCGATTAAGGATACGAATGAAGTCGGCTATAATGGGAATGCTCTCCCTTACAATTCCAACATGTTGACGATCCAGGATGTCGTCGACGATACGTCAAAGGATCAAGCTCATTCATACAAGAGCGCTTTTACGTACGAAACGGAGGCGGAATGTTCTCGTGCGGCTGCCATTGCGGCATTCCACGGAGACTTGAATAGCAGTATTTTGTATCTCCAAAAAGCAGCCAAATTGAGCGGACAACAAGCGTCAGCTTCTTTGGAACATCGTGACGCGTATCCAGTATTCTCAGCCGATATCTATCAGCTGGTAGCAATGGCTGTCGCCGGATATTCTTCTGACAGTACTCTATCGAAAAAGCCCAATGCCCAAACTTCACTGTGGATGAATATGTGCCAACAACTATTAAAACGAAGTGAGATATCGTCTCCGATCCGACCGCGTTATTTACACGCGCTTCTGACGTTCCTTTGTGCTTGTTCGGTGTCTGTTATTGCGAGGAATCAGAATCGAGGCTTCATGTCTTCAGCAAACCTGCGTCAGGGAATGTCAATAAATCAACGGAGGCGTTCATGGGGGAGCACGGAAGGATTAATGAACGCGACGTCGAAAGGCGATGGGAACGAAAATTCAATCGCTTGTTTTGTATCGATTCTGAACGATGTCACATTATTCTTGAGCGATCGTATTGCTTTCGCCTGTCGATTTCTACCAGCAGAAGAGCTCGGGGCCTTTATCAGATACAGTGAGACAGAGTACACACAGAAAGGATACCTCGAAGGTCTCATTATTACCGGAATGGATGTGAAAGGACTGGAATTGATGCAAACGTACTTGGACAGAACCAGCGATATCCAGACAGTAGCGCTACTGGTGGCGCGCTTACCATCCAAATACGCCACTTACTCGCGATTACAAAGCCAGTGGATTGCTCAGTATCAAGACCTCCTGAATCATCTTCGTTTATTCCATGAACGAGCTCGATTCGATGTCGGTCGATCCCAATTACAAGCGTATATGAACGGAGTGTCCAATTTGCTTCACGAATCAACAGCCCCATTGACATTGGAGCCGTCTTCCGCAACGGTACCTCCACATCTCTACGTACGCTGCAATTATTGCAATGCATCATTATCTCTCGCGAGTTTACTTCGACTTGGTGGATCACATTCATCGTGGCTCAATCGTGCAAAACCAAAGCTATCGTGCTGTCCGAGCTGTCGAAAGCCTCTTCCACGATGTTCTTTGTGTCTTTTACCGTTTGGCTGCCTGAATCCGTACTTTGAAATTGCACGTCGACGCTCCAAACAACTCGCAGAAAATGTCAGTAGCGTGGTCACTCACTCTCTATCGGCCAGCGGGATACCACAAGAAATATCCACCGGATTCAATGCTCAACCCGCATCCAATATCGTGGGGCAAAGTGTCATTCCCGAATCGGATCTCGCAAGCAAAAATGGAGAAAATATGGCTCAATTAGCGAGTATCCCGTTTGTCGAATGGTTTACGTGGTGTCAAACGTGTAAGCATGGTGGACATTCGCATCATCTCGCAGACTGGTTTGAATGTCACGCGATCTGTCCCGTCACAGACTGCCAATGTCAGTGCAGAGAGCTCGATCAGCCGCTTCTCTCATCCAGCATGGACGATCTTCCCAAGTCAGAAACAGATCGAAACAGCAATCCAACGAGTCCGGATCCAGTAAAGCCTTATAAAGCCCGAGGAGAGAAGCATTCGATCGCTGCATTAGCGGACACAACTCGTCATCCTCAATCACACAATCTACCTCGAAAAAGTACGCAGGACGAACGCACCTCATCGACCTTTTCATCGTTTCGAGCAGACGCCAAAGTACCCGCTGCGATGAACTCCATTCCGGAAATGAGGATGAGCATGAAACGAGCGGCATCACATTACGTTCCGTCAGAGTCACAGGCTTTATTTTCAGACATTGTGCTCAATTCGAGTCAATCGACGCAACGGTTATCGGCACTTTCTCTGAATGAAGCGATATCTCGAGACAAACGATCCGGCAAGTAGCAATACAGAAGCATTCAAAGTTTTTGGTTAGGAGAGAAATCTTCCTGTAATCCGAGCGTGGAGACTCGTCGAGCAATATCTTCAAAAACCTCGTGTTCGGATGTCCCGAGCAATCGAATCGCTTTGTCGCGTACCATTTGCTCGCAAGTGAATCCAAAGACAAATTCAGGTTTTGTGGTTTTCTTCCGTCTATACATTCCCGTTAGTTTTCGGAGTTCTTTCTCGCGAAATATATCCAAATCGCAGACGCCGAGTTTCTTCATTCCTTTTTCTTTTTCTAATAATTCGATATCGACACCGAGACGACCCAAAGCACGAGTGTTGGTCTTTGTGGCGGGAGTTCGTATGACATTCATTCTGGTCGGTTTGACTTGAATGACGCGATGTGGAGCATTGAAAGACAGCGTCTGGACTGGAACTGATACATTTGAAGTCGATTTGGTCATTGTGTCGGCCATCCGACTTGAACTTTCTGTGCTCTGTTCTCGTTATAAAAATGCGTTCAGCTCATATTCCTGAAGTTATTATCGTATCTGACAAACAACGAACGTCGTTACATCCATAAATAGCTCGGTTTCTGTCGGATAGCTCTCCTTCGCGCATTAACGGCGATGCAACATGTGCGAGAATCGATGATTTTAGACTGATTTTTAGTTGACAGCAGCGATTAAAAAGGTTGTTTGAATGTCGCATATCGTTTATTGAAAATTTCTGAATCAAAAAGTATTGCCAAATGGCGCAATTATTTGACTCTATAGCATCACTCTACCTTCGTTTCAGATTCATCGGTTGCGAACGTTTTCCCTTTTTTGACAACAGGAAGTATGTTGATAGATTTCGTCTCAGAGGACGAGTGCATAGATCCGATAGTCGCGTTCGATGAGCCTTCAAAGCCAATTGTTGTTGTTCCAATCGTTTTTTCTGTAACAGTGTCTAGATCCCAACCAAAGCCCTCGCGAATTCCATCCACTTTTTCCTTCAGTTCTACATATATCTCAACATGTTCAAGCAGTTTGGTCTCGTCTGCTGAGAATTCTCTCTTCAGAAGCGCCAAAAAGTCTTGCCTAACTGAAGCCATCGTGTGCTTGATAAAGAGAAGTTCCAAGTCGGGGTCTTGACGCTGCTTTCGTTTACCCTTACCATGTGCACTTGACTCATGTTTCATACTGGTTGCATCAGTGTTATACCGCGGAATGCGGTCTTCAACAAATGACATGATTTTCGGACAGCATTTTCCCGCAAGCCGATGTATATTTTCAGCCATCACACGTCCTGCCAATACGTAATACCTGAGACCTTCTTCCTCTAGCCTTTGACGACTAAGCGAGCTTCCCACATTTGCTGGGTCTTTTGGCTCCGTTTCTTCATCGAGCGGTGCTTCAGTACTGGTAGCACCTTGATCCAACTGCACTTCTGGCTGAGAGGGATCTTGATATATACACGAGATCGCAAGACAGCAATACAAATCAGCGAGGGGTGTTGTGTCAGAATCACGAGTGATCTTTAGTATCTTCTTATTCAAGACAAGACTGTTCTCGTAATCTTGTTTTGCCCGAGAAAAATTTTCTGATTCCATACTCAGATCCCCAAGGCGCATATACACTCTAGCAAGCTCCTTTTCGATTGAAAGATCCTCTGGATGACGAGCGTAAATCACACGAGCGACTTCAAGCATTTCCCATGCAAGCTCTAAATCATCTTTGGCTACATTTTCTTCATTGGGGGTTTCTTGCACTTCATTTTTGCATTGCGTTTCCTTCTCTTCTTGTCCCTGCGCGGATCGCTTGTCCCCAGGATCTTTCTCGGAGCCATCCAACGCATTGCCAAAGACATTTGCTGTGCCCTATATCTTCTCATCAGAAAAGGCGTACTCAAAGCTCATGTGTATATACCTCTGCCAATGACAATAACGCATTTCCGTACTCGTAATAGATTGGTGCCAATTCCAGCGCCTCCGAGGTCTGTTTAAGTTCGATTCTATACAACATCCGGGCCATTAGTTTAGAAGCAGTAAAAGCAGCTTTTCGTACTTTGTTTTGAGCAGATCTTCAAATATGCTCACTGCCGCCTCGTAGTCATGCTCTTTCAGCAAAGACAATCCACGCTGGAAACGCGGATCTTGCTTCGCTGCCTTGATAATTATATCGGTCCGAGACACTTTTTCACCTTCTTTCATATAAACCGCGTCTATTGTGCAGGGTACGGTGCTCGATACCAAGCAAGCAAATTCGACAAGATCGGAATGGATGGAAAAGACTTCATCTTTAATATGGATTTAAAGTCGACATGAAACTGGCAACAAAAACTACGATACCGATCTTAGATTTCTAGAAATCAGATGATGCATGGTTTCCCTGGTGCACCTGCTGGGACAGGTGGGCTGCCCCCTACCTCATCGGGGCAGAAAGTAATAGTGATAATTGCAGGAGCATCAACAGCAGTAGTGGCAGTATCCTGATGTGGAGATGAATAAAATGCCTCGCAGTGAAAGGGGTCAGAGCATTTACGATCTGGGATCCGCTGCCCGGTCCTCAAACTCATAGCTGAAATTTGCATTCCGACATTGAATCCTACCCCACCACAGTCGGTCGCGTCAGTGCAATCCTTTGACGTCAGCGTGGGCGCTATGATACTGCCGTCAAAAAACACCATTGAGTTGATTTTGTTTTCACCTTCGCATGTGGAAAACTCAAAAACTACACAAAAATTGTATGAGAAAGTGCTGATTGCATATAAAACTAGAGACCGTACGCGTAGCTTCGAGACTTGTACCAGCGCGGACATTTCCGTGTTCGCACACTTCATTTGACACATTATACACGTATTGCTCGAACGGTTGTAAATCTTTCAATTCATGGTCTCCTTGGTCGTTGATCCGAGCAATCAGACTTAACTCATTCTTGCAATTGTTTGTGAATGTAAATTGGGTCCCTTTATATTCATTGTCTGTTCCTGACACTCCAACGAGTACACTCAAAATCGCTACGCTCACGACGCCATGAAGCATATTTGCTAATGATTAGTTACAGAAGCGGCAAAGAGGTACTCTATGCATTTAACTTTTTATAAGTTGTAAAGGAGAGATTCTGTCGCAACTTTTGTATGCATGTACATCATACATTTTCTTCAACACAATCACGTAAATTCTACCAGATGGTCGCATAGGTGTCATCGCGCTCTATATAGAATCCGCATAGTGCCATAGAGCTCATAAACTTCAGTCAAAAAGTGCTATTGCATACAAAAAATAAGTATAAGAGACTCTATACCAAGATGAGCACGATCATGCAGCTGAAGGCAGCAAATCAGAGTCGCTTAACGGTAACGTATTGCAAATATCTGAGCGGGATTTGTCCCTTCCATTCTCTTACGCGTAAGATGTGCAGGAGGAGAAGAAAATGATAGATCGCAGGCGCAATATTCTGATTCTTATCGCACAATTTTGTACAGAATATGGCTATCTCCAAACCGCTGAAAAACTCCAGCAGGAAGGCGGAATTGCGTTCTCTAAATTCCATGTGGTTGAGAATATAAATCTGATGAGAATCGTTCAGGTGAATACGAGCAAACCGAGAAAGAATGGATGCAAATTGCCATTTGAATCGTAGGAATTCGAAGAGTATGAAGAATTGAAGTTTGGGAAACGACCAAAATTAGTCCGAAAACTCTCCACAGAAGAACAAGACAAATGCAAATCGTTTGCCGGTAAACGTGCAGCCCGAAACAGATATTCTTCTCCGCAAATGGCGTCTGAAGCACATGTGGAGAATAGCGTAGCGTTCAAATCACTAAGTCATTTGGATAGTACCAACACTCATAATGTGACGCAGCTTCCAACCGCGGTCAAAAATGAAAGTACAGCATTAGAATTAGTCGGTCATAAGCCAAGTAAACATACGGGTCATTCTCTGAATAATACCAGTGTAGGAGAAGGATACGATAGCGCAGAGGATCGATTGCGAAAACCTCTGCCGGTGCTTTTACATGACTCGGACTTGAGACCGCTCGCAGAAACGATTTCACGAGAGATTTTTCAGCAAAATCCCAATGTAAAGTGGAACGATGTTATCGGATTGGAGGAGACGAAACGATTGCTTAAAGAAGCTGTAGTTATGCCATTACGATACCCTCTAATCTTCCAAGGCTTATTGTCTCCGTGGAGTGGAATCCTGCTGTATGGGCCACCGGGAAATGGAAAGACAATGTTAGCGAAAGCTGTAGCGACAGAATGTAAAACAACGTTTTTTAACATCTCAGCGTCCTCGATTGTAAGCAAATACCGCGGAGACTCGGAGAAATTGATTCGAATCCTCTTTGAGCTTGCGCGATATCACGCGCCCTCGACCATATTTTTGGATGAAGTCGACTCGATCATGGGACAGCGCGATTCGAGCGGATCGGGAGGTCAAGAGCACGAGGCAAGTCGACGCATGAAAACAGAACTGTTGATTCAGATGGACGGGCTGTCAAAAAGTAGTGAGGTCGTCTTTGTGTTGGCTGCGAGTAATTTGCCATGGGAATTAGATATGGCGATGTTACGTCGTTTGGAGAAGCGTGTGCTGGTTGATGTTCCTTCGGCTGACGCAAGACGAGCTCATCTCGAATCGTTACTGGAGCCATACGTCCCAACCACATTTGATTTCGAAGAAGGCGTCAGTAAGACAGAAGGGTATTCTGGTGCCGATCTCAAGCTAGTGGCCAAAGAGGCTTGTATGGCTCCAGTTAGACGGCTCCTTAAAAAGTTGGAAGAAACCGAATGTGATTCGAGTCAAGTTGGCGCATTGGAACAAGTACATGAATCGTGGCAAGATCTGGTTGGTTTCGTTGAGCCAGAGGACTTTACAAAAGCGCTAGAGAAATCCAAACCATCGACACAACATTTTGTGAAAAAATATCAACATTGGCAAGGAAAATTCGGCTCCATCTAATGGGAAATAAATGCGATTGCTTCGTTGACTATTGCTCGATAGTAATTTCTATCGTCCATCTGAAGCTTTGTTGCGCGTGGAACCGTCTGCTTCACAACAATACGAGCATTGATTGACGCTACGTTGATCAACACCTCCATTTCAGATACACTCCCAAACGTTTATGACCTTATCAATGCCTCCAGAAATGAGTAAAGGGAGTGTTGGATGAATATCCAAACAGGTGACAAAATGAGTATGCGCGTCGGACAATGTTCTCACACAACGGCCAGTCTACAGAATCAGTGAGATGTGATCAATACGAGCATTCAACACTTGCCTCGATATCGAAAACGCGAACACTTTTATCTTCCGCAGCACTGATGACGTACTTGCCGCTTGGGTGGAAGCGTACCATTCGCACCCAGTTTTCATGTTGCGTAAAGTTCATGAGCAGCACACCGCTAAGCGCTTCCCACAATCGAACTGTACGATCTCGTGACCCCGAAAGCAGATAGCGAAGCTTTTTTGCTACCTCAGCATGGTCCAAGTGCATTCCATTTTCACCTGCGCCTCCACTTTTTGAATCTGCGAGATTCAGCATAGCGGCTGGAGAGTTCGCAAAACCAGCTAAGCCTGATTTCCTCGATACCGCTTTCTCAGTGCCTCGATGCTCCACCACATTTCTAGAGAATGTAATACTTTCAATGACATGCTCATGCTCCCGAATAGTTTGAATTGGTCTAAATGTCTGCAGGTCCCAAATCACAATGCTTTTATCATTACCGCAAGATGCCAGCACTTGACTATCGTCAGTAAGCGCGATATCACGAATCCAATCCGTGTGCCCGTTCAAAAGCGTTTTTGTGCAGTAACCAGTCGAGATATCCCATAGTTTAATATGCTGATCGCGAGAACACGTGAAAATCCGCTCACTTTGAATTGTGTCGAAAATGACACAAGAGACATTATGATCATGACCTCGAAGCGTCCGTATGCATTCGTAATTCCCTTCTGCTGCGAAATTCCACAACTTGATAGTCAAATCACTCGCTGTCGATGCTAACAATGTTCCCGTTGTATTGAATGCGGCTGATTGAACGGAATTTGTGTGCCCTTTGAGTGTTCGCTCGTATTCTCCAATCTCAAAATCCCATACTTTTAAGGTCGCATCTTCGCTCCCGGAAACTATAACGCTAAAGACGGGATGGAAAACCACACACTGCAAAAAAAACCCATCAATCACTGCTACCCGAGTCGATAGAGCACGCACCGTGATCGGACTTCGATGTCCTGATAGCTCGAATTTTCGAGGCGCACGCGGTAAACACGCTGAACGATGGGCTCCCACAACGTCACGGCGACTGATCACATTGCCCAATTTCGCTGCTTCTTCCATTTGGTGCACTTTTGCCTCCAACTCCAAAACTTTTTTTTGCAAGCGAAGCACCGATGTCCATTTTTTTTCGAGCAATCCAGCGTGTGTTCCTAATGTATCTCACTGACTGAGAATTTCGTGTGCAAAAAACACGAGCGATAACGCACCGTCTGCTGATCGAAGAATATTTGCTTCGCGTTCAAATGCGGTGGAGGTATCTGCAAATCGTTCGCCCATGCCAATGAGATAATCCAAAATGGACTGATGCCTTAAATATACACAGAGCGGATCTTTGATCAGAAAAAAAGCAATTAATGATTTTCTATAGATATTTAATAGAAAAGAAACGATTCTATGGAGTAGTTAGCTATTCACATACAAATCTTGCTGCTGTTTATCGGTCAGCACCATCGCTTCCAATTCCAAATTTACAGTTTATGTTTATCGGAGAGTACATCGGAGGCGCACCTTGAATTCGATGCTTAAGTACGAGATGGTCAGGGCGGTTTCGATGCTTCAAGTTAAATACGTATATTGAAGATACTGCTCACTAGGAATTTAAGTTGCATCATTTGGTAGCAGTTTATAATGAGGCTATTTTAGTTGAGGTGTCATTGGTATCATGCATATTTGCGCATAGTTGAACGATGTTTTTAGGCTTGTTTTCATTGGATTTTGATGTACAATGTGATGGAAGTTTTATGACACATTGTATGGCGATGCAAATCGCTGCGTAGAGCACAGTTGCGAAAAGACAATTGTAAGAGGCGGTATAGGAGCTGGTTTTGAAGCCGTGCATGAAGCCGGATTGCAAGTACAGAATTAATGCAATAACTGGTAGAAAACAGACGCCAGCGACCGACAGAAGAAATATCAGTCGGACACACTCCATCATTACTTTTCTTTTCCAGATGGAATAATGTCACATTTTCAACGAATCAGCTGTATCCTCGATGGATATTCAATCAATCCAAATGCATCAATCCGAATATTTGTACCATTGCAAATGCTCTGTGGGCGGTAAAATCCAATCGAAATAGCCAAAGGAATGAATTATACCCAATCCGATTTAGTCTACAGCAAGTTTCTTTTCAACGGGAAAGTACATGCAAACAGCAAGTGTTTCTACATCGCATTGTTGCATCGAGCACGTGAGAGACGAAGCACTGCACTTTGATGAAGCAATTTGATGCCATCGAACTTATAAACCGATACGAGCTACCTCGCTTACGGGATATGGAAGAAGGTGATGATGTTTTAGAATGGGTTGCATCATATGTTGGAAGTGAGGCGTTCCAAAACCGAGTTGAAAACTTTTGCGAAAATCACGCCGATAAATTCGTACTACTATCCTCCACAGAAACAGATGAGGAGGAGCTACTTTCAATAGAAAAGTGAGTGATTTAGTATCTCTTTTATGCGCTCTGAAGCCTGCAAATTCTAATACGTAGGAGTTGGCGTGAAACTCATCAGTCATTCCTCAGTCTGTGTGACTCGAGTATCGAAGGTACACGTCACGTTTGAATGAGAATCGCCAATTCTGTAACTATTTGATAGAATTCTTGAGCGGAATCGGATATACTATGGAGCATTATCGGACAAGATGCCAAGAAGTAGGCGACTGAAAGCAGAGTGTTGAACGACTTACAGATAGGTTTGATGTAGGAAACATGCATTTCTGAGTCAAGACAACGACATACTCGACTTTCGTTTTTAGTACAAATACTTCATGCATGCTTGGAATACGATCAGTTCCTGAATCTGATGCGGCGTGTCGTGGATCCAGATTACGATTTGAAGAGAGAACTCGCTTTGGCGGCTGAACAGATTTTGCAGGAAGACTCCGCATCGTCGAAGAAGGATCATGCGTCTAAATTTCTAGATTATTACCATGCCAATCCCAGCTCCGATTTCGAAGATCTCGAACGGATGTTTTCAACTTTTGCATCGTTTGCTTGAATACTGGCTTTCATTTTGCACAAATTAATAAATTACATTCATGAAATTACTCAAAGTTTGTCATTTTCTCAGTCCAACATTGATTCAAATCACCAACATTCTCAGGCTCTACTGTGATACAAAATGCCCTTTTCTAGGAGCAGGAAGAAAGCTGCAAAATTGGCTCGGCTTTTATTGCTCAGTTGGGAAATCTACCGAGATGCTCGAACGCAGTCATCACAATTGAATGGCAATCGCAATACAAATCAATTCAGAGAAGGCGAAAATCTTGGACAAAGCTTCGTGCAGCCTTTTTCGAAAGCTTATTTTTTCCAAACAAAAGCTCGGCAAAAGCTTCTTTGTTACTACGTTGTGGAAAGTCGAGATGAGAAAGAGTATCTCAAGAATCACGCACTACCACTACCTGAACATTCTCTAGCAGAAGCATCGTGTCCTTTTGGAGATCTGGAGCTGAATACCTCGCTGGTAAAGAATTTGCTTCATTCTCAAATGTATGGCCATAACTGCTCACGAAGAACACAACTGGGTCTCTCTTTGCATTCGTCTTCGAATATGACGCATAATAAATCAAACTTACAGGATGCCCCCACAACGCAAATCAAATCTTTAGGGGCCCCATTTGGTGCGGAATTCTATCCAAAAGCACTTTATGATATCACTTTCATACCGCTGAATGAGGAAAAGCTGAATGGAATCACGTTCGAGTTTGTCTTTCGACGTCACTCCACATCCAAAGAAGTTCTTTTCACGATACAAAATGAGTATAATCCGTGCTCAGGCCTCGGCTTCCAGCTTCAAATTGACGAGCATTCTACGTTGGTATTAGTCGTCAAGCAACCATCAACGGATTCTCTTTCGGAATGTAACGAGCTGAGATTTCGATCAAAAAACAGCTTCAAGAAATGCGCTGCACCAAGCATTGATAGCGCGTCAGAAGGTGTAGATACAAGGCCTGTCATCCATGTAATCATCACATTTCATGCTCAGTCGAGCCTAAATGGGATTCTCTACAACACACACTTTTTCATTGATTATATGTCCTCCACCGCGACCCATTACACCTGTGATGTCCAAGATGAGCAGCTAGCGGCGTTGAATAATACATCAAACAGCATGGATGTGACGTATCGATTGTATGTCGGCACAGGCCCCACGGATGAGATGCATCAAAAGTATCACGTTCGCGGAATTCGACCGAGAGTCTATCGAGACCCACGAGCGATTGAGAAGGGAAGTCAGAGATCGGATGGAAATGAAGAAAATACCGCCATTTTGCAGCTCAGGAAAACGCTACAGCATATTCTCGATAATATTGAAGGACCACGAATACCTGCCGCAGCTCGCCTTTTTGGACATCGGGCTTTTTCTCTTCAACTACTTGGCTGGAAATTTCCTGCTGTGAATGAGGACACTCCTTTTGCCTGGATTCGAGGTAAAATCAAGCAGTTCAAGGACGCTCATGGCACACAGGTTGTGGACATTATCGTTGAAATGCTTCTCAAAGCCGCAAGACTCAAGGCCAAACTGATTAGTAGCACATCTGAAAAGCTGGCGGAGGTCATTGGCGAGCGTTTGGGTACTATTGGGACTGAAAATACAACAGTCGAAAATCAAACCTTTGAGGAATCCAATTTTGATTTATTTGCTTTCGGACTATACGGTCAGATTCTGAGCGATGAAGAGATCAAACAATCTATGGATCACTTGTTACCGACTCGAAGCTCGCTAAGAGCTGAAATAACAGTGGATCTCCCTCCTGAGAACTGGATGCTTGTGGACTTTTCCACCATGAGTTCCGTGTTCACAAATATCTGTATAGAGTTACTGGACCCGCTCCCTGAGACCGGAAAGCTGATACTCTGGCCGAGTAAGACTCTGATCACGACGGGAAGTGGTCCAATGCATCGAGAGTTTATAGATGGACGCCACCATTCATCCGATCAAATGTACTTTATCCCAGTCCCATCACAGACCTCACGTCAACGGATAGATCCTTCCATTCTTTTCGCACAATGTCAGACGGAAAGAATTCGGTCGGTGATGTGCGATCGCAACGAATTTGACTTTATTCCAACGGAAGAAGACCCATTCCAAAGAGCGATCAATGTTCTCCATGACGAGTTGCAAGATAATCTCAGTGATACAGGACGACTAACGCTTGAGCGAGAGAAGAGAGGTGAGTCAATTGGAAGGATAAATATTCATCTGATAGAGATTCTCGCTCCTTTACAACCCATCCACCAAGAGCTCGAGTATGAAATTGTCGCAGGTATACCAACAATCGTTCATATTCGCAACGAAACAATCGACGTCAATGAGGCTAAGCGATTTGAATGGAAACGGTCGAGTCTTCGTTTGCGAGTGATTGAGATACCCCAATTCGGTACACTTTACGACACTGACAGCTTGCACGTGATCCCGGGCTGCACACCGATACAATTGGGCTCGGAAGTCGAATTCTTAGCTCGTTGGGAGAACAGACGTATTACCATAGCTCATGAAAATGGGTACAGAGGCATTGAAAGCGTTTCGATGCAAAATGACTCCTTCTCAACCACTTTATTGTTTTACTTTCCTCAGGCGAAGACTGCATTTCCAGCCGGTACAAAGTCATACGATGAGCTCTTGTACGAGCTGATTGACAAAGAAAATGCGGTGGTTGAGCGCGGACGAGTAAAGTTTCACCTTACATCGCCCATTATCGAGCCAGAGGTATCCATCTGCCATCGTGAGAGTTGGCTACAGCTGGAGGATACTCCCAGCCTCATATATCTGCAGAGTTTGCTTCCAGCGAGTGCCTCTACTTTCGTCGAAAAACATCTGAGAATCCTCTCTTTGCCTCAACGCGGCCGCCTCTATCAATACGTCAGATTCTCTAACGCATCTCAAGTCGAAGAGAATCCTTTAGAACAGAAATTGGATAATGTCACTAGCAGATGTGATGCGATATTGCGAGAACATATTGGCCGGCAAGTACGAGTGAACGACACGGTTGAAGACCCTCTTAGTCGCGTTATATATGTACCAGAGATCGACTATCACAATCAGCCCAGCCCAGAAACGACTTTATTCGCATCTGTACTCTATGAAAGAAGCATCTTTTTGCCGTCAACGCTCAATTTCACGTTTGTAGCGATGCTGAGTAATGAAAGCAAGTCTCTATCAGCCCAATCTCATGATTGTCGTATCTTGATTGATATCCAGGTGATCGACGTGGATGACGATATCATACCAACCTCTCCATTTCACATCAGGGGTTTGCGTGGTGAGAATAAGACACTGAGCTTCCCGTTACGCTTTGTCGACCCTGATGAGCCACAAGGAGATGAAGGGAGAAGCTACAAAATGCTCTATTTGATTCATATTGTGTCCGAAAATCTTGATGCTGAATTCCGGTTCCCAAGTCATGAAGCAGTCGACGATGACAAACTATACAAAAATTGCTATTCCCGAAAGTTTTGTCGCATTCCATGTGGTCCAAGTCTTCCTCCAAACGATGCTTTGGTGCGTATGCCAAACAGCTCGAGTGAAACCACAATATATTTTATCGTCCAAAAGTCTACATATACGCCGTATGATGTGTACTTTGTCGGGCATCTGTCGGGTATCCGACTTGCTTTGGAATCTCTACAGATTATAGACTATAATCAGAACTGGAGCCATTCCCATACAAGCGAATTCACGGTATCATTCACAAGATGGAAGAGGAGTTTTCATCATCTAATTCCATACGCCACACGTGATGACGGATCACTTCGAGTCCAGAATGCGTTACAAGTGATAATGCGAAGCAGACCAAACGTGATAGCCCGACTTGCTGTGGACTTTGAGACATCTCCCGCGTTTGAGAATGAAACTCGAATTTCTGAGATTGATTTTGGGTGGTACGCTATCTCCAGTAAAGCACAGCGTGTTCTGAGAAAGATTCTGCTCGTTTTCTCATTGCTATACACTGCGGGATATGTAAGTTGTTGTCGTCTTTGTTGTTTCTTCTTTCGTGGGAGGAGAATAAAGCGTACGAGACGTTTGCAGCGAAAATATTGGAAGCATTTTGACAAGATCGTACGAGACGATATCGAATACTCACGATTGATTGTACAATTGGCGGATGTGATCATTGCGTCTGATTTTATTGTCGCAAAGGCGCTCGTTCGCACATGCGTTCGGGGCTCCAACGCTGCGGAAGCTCAACGACTCACTTCGCTTTGCCTGCGAAACCTACTGCCGATATTGAAAACAGTCCAGCGAGACGATGATTTTGTGCTCGACTTATTACAATACGAAATCAGCTCAAATGGAGAAATCAATAGACCCGAATCCGTTCCAATGACATTTGAGATTCCCGGTACAGCTTCTATCGCGTTGGCTGTCCACTTTCAGAGTAAAGCTTCCACATGGATCGATATCGTTTTAACTGATTTGGCTGTCTTTCTGGATGAAGGAGAGGGGCCACCTTCATTTCATGCAACGCTGATGTTCATTTTTCAAATCTTGCACAAGCATCTTCCAAGAATGCCCATTAGGCTTCTGCTCCATAAAGCGGTCCGAATCGTAATGGAGAGTTTGACAAAGTGTGGTCTGCCTGTGGATAAAGAGTACTGCGTGTATCGCGTCGCTCACGTTCTCTTTTTCAACCATTTTTTTTCCCTGTATTTGATAAATTGGAAGCAATATATGAACAAATACTCGTCCAAGCAGAAAAATATGAAGACATATCAGATCGAATATATATTGCAATCAGCAGTCAGATTTTTGCATCAGATGGCGTTGAGTTGGCCAAAAAGCGAGTCTTTCGAGCCCCTGAGAGATTTTGGATCGCGAAATAAGCATCAAAGACGGTATTCAGAGTTTATGGTCTCAACAAAATTCAGTGCTGAGGAATTGGCATTTCTGGAGGATTCGTATTGCTCTTTGCTGAAGAGAATAGCGAGTTACTGCGAGACAAATGAGAGGGACAAAAGCTCTCAACTAATGGATATTTCGAATTACTTGATGAATATACACAGCATCCTGGATTGTCGGTGGTCATTCTTCCTAACGGAATGCATATTGCAAGCTGTCAAACGTTCCTCTTTAAGTCCGATGTCATTGACATATTTACAGCACGTAGAAGCTCTCGTTCGTGCACTTGGGATTCCATATGCTTCCACGGACGAACTACTATCCACTATGTCATACCACGATCCTTATATATCGCCTTTATACGGATTGAATGTAAACGCATGGCAGGAAAGGCTCAAGCTTCCAGCTGCGTAGCCATTTCCATGCAGCGTACTTAGCCTTAAATCCGCCACTTGATCCAAATCGCATGAGTGCCCAAGAAGATAGCCAAATTTTGCGTCAGGATACCAGTCCGCTGATCGGGGAATCTCTGTCTGTACTTTGCCTAAGAGCAGAGTATGCAGAAAATGCAAATTCGTCTGTTTTCTCACAAGGGATTGATTATTTGCATCGACATTATGAAGCAATGCGTCGCGTGCGGGGAGATGGAAATTGCTTTTTCCGTGCGTTGATTTACGCGTTATGTGAGCAGCTATTACCGAGCACTGCACGCGAGATTCTCGAGCACCAGCAGGAAAGAAAATCACTGGATATGTATACACAAACAGCACACGATCGCGCAATTTCAGAACGACAGGATAACATTGATACTGAGCGAATCGACCACACTTGTGTGACTGCGACCGCAGCAGCAACTTCTTCCTTGCTCACTGCCCATATACAACAAAAGATCCGACGATCCAAAGCCGAACTTATCGCACTTGGGTACTCGGAGACTGCAATCGACACTTTTTGGGAGACGTTCATGGACTACTTGGGTGCGATGGATACGCGAACACATGAAGAATTATATCCTTTTCTTTCGCCTGCTGCATAGCTACGCTATTCATGCGACAGAGTTTCTTTGACAATGCATTTTTTCGTTTGTTCACAGTGCAGGATTTTCAGACAGAAGGAGGAGAATCAGAATATCTGGTGGGTTACAATGATATGACATCAATACGTTGTGATTCATTAGGCATCCTAGGTCTGGTATGCTCGTTTATTGACAGCTGGATATCTAAAGCAGAACGCTGATCGCTTCCGCCCTTTCATTGCTGGTTTGTATCCCGGTCAGACGGTCGAACAATTCTGCAGTGCTGAAGTACGTAACCTGGCAAAGTGACCCGATAGATCACTGAATGTATACAAATGAATTCTGTAGGTGGAGCCCATGGGTAAGGAATGCGATCAACCTCAGATAACAGCCCTGGCGGAAGCGCTGGACATATGTGTGAGAATTGAGTATCTTGATGGACGCGCTTCACTTGGGTCAGATCTTCCCCACTACATATGCCAATCTACTTCAGAAGAAAACTCAAGCCTCGGAGATGCAGCAATCCCAGGCGCATCGGAAGCCACTACATCCGCGAACCCAGTGATCACGATTCATCTTCTATATCGGCCAGGACACTATGATATTTTGTATCCACGTCTGGATTGAACGACCAGAACGATATCAGCAATGGTAAATGGTGTCACAATAGAGATCTGAAAACCACATCTTACTATGTCAACCTTCCGATGTTCGCAAATCGAGTTCTTGCGTGGCCAGCTCCGCTGTTACGTCGAGGAGATCGTCATATAAAGAGCAAAACTCATCAACTTCTTGCACGGTTTCCTCGTGTGAGACATCATCGATTTCGATCTTTGACAATGAAAACAGCGTTTCATCGCTGTCTGCTAAAGATGGCGCGGTTTGAATGACCACATCCATTAGATCTATACCTCGATGATGGGATTCGAGTGAGCTTTCAACGCGAGACTCGGTCAACTTGATGATGTATTCTCTACTTGTAGCAGGATCTTCCCCTGCAGCATTTTGGAGAATTTCCTTCGCTTGATGGTCGTTCGGATCTGTGAAAATGATCGGCAAATTTTTGCTGTGTTCCACACGTTCGGCGAAGTGCTTGTCAGAGTCTACTCCCGCAAACTCCTCTGGTTGCGTTTCAAACGCTTCTTTCAGAAAATCAGTGAAATGTTGCTCTTCCGTCATGATATGTCCTTCATTCTGTCTATCGGTGACTGTCGTAATGCTTGACTGCAAGATAGTGCTTTGAGTGCGGCTATCTCCACTTTCCAATGTCTCAGCAGGTTCCAGTTGCTCGATCTCATCTTTAAATGCATCAATCTCACCGATTTCTTTCGTAATTGAGTCTTCATGCAGTAATTCGTCCATCACTTCTACTCGGTCTTCTTCAACTTTACGTGCTTTCACTTCCGTTGGCTCAGAGAGTACTTGACTATCATCCCTTACCGACCATCGTGAAGGCAATCCACCTAAAGAACCACAATTTTGCGCTTTGTCAATCTCACAAGACGGGGATACGAGACAGACTTGCTCCAAATTTGACTCAGTTTGTGACTCGGCATCTTTGTCGATGCCTTTTGTTTCTTCTACTATCGCTGCCTCCTCCTTTGTTTGCACATGACGCGCTTCTTGAGCAAACTCACATTTAGTAAGCACATACTCAGCCAACGATTTGTAAGCAATAGCAATGTGATGCATTACATTCGCCACGTTCTCATTTGAAAAGCGTTCTCTCCATTTTGCCACTTGCGATGCAGAATTTGACCAAATTTTATACGAAATTCTATGAATCCGAGCGAAATTAAAGCAATTCAAAGTCCCCATTTTCGGTAACAATTGTTTTGTCCCAGCGCGAAATTGGAAGAACACGTCTTCGACCTGAGATTGAACCGACTTGAATTCAGAAATGTGAAACACTGACATGCTCCTTGCCCTTTTGCCGGCCTCTACGAAGAATTCACTGTTCCTGGCGTCGACATAAAGCTTTTGTACACGCTGCGCCATAACATGTATATGATCGAACCAGTTACTATTCAGAGAGGAGATGATTTTGTGAAGCTTTATCTGTGCGTAATGTACGACTGGACGACCAAATTTTTGATACTGCGGGCAGTCTAACATTTGGGCTTTGAAAATATGAATAAATGGAACAATAAGGATGTCAGAAAAAGGAATCAAGTGAAGAAGCTCAGTCGCGGTTGAAAATTGAAGCGGTCGACTAAGAAATTGGTCGATTTTTCGTCTCCATTCCACAGCAAAACAGATAGCTTCAGTTGAGCTTTGTTGCTGCTGTGCTGTTTCCGTCAATGAAGAGGAATCACTCGACTGAAAATCGAATATGTCGAGCCACCGAGTCAGATCGTGATTCCCTTCCCAATCAAATCGTACATCTTTTGCTGTACATTGGCGCTGGTCCACTTGTAAGTTTGTCCGTCTATGTAGCAAACGATCGGATTCAAGCACGTTGAAAAGGGCCACACAACCAATGACAAGTATTCCGAATATAAATAATCTGATCAATAGACGAGCAAAGGCCCGCATGCATCGCAGCCCCAATGACATGTCTGCTCCTTTTTTGTGATTTATATTGAGGTGTCCGACCGTACGAGGATGACACCGCTCAAAGGCGGGAAGATGGTGTTCGAGTTGCCTGACACTGAAAGATCCATACTCAGCGCGTAAATGCTCAACTAAACGTCGTTCTTGTCCGGTGAACTGAGCAATGAGTTGAGGAATGGTGTTGACCTTACCAGGTTGATGTCTTCGGAAAAATGTCTGGAGGAGTTCTTCAAGCGCGATTGGATCGTGTTTCTGCACGCCAGAGCTGATTGGTACATTACCGATAGCTGGAGCGGTGTCTTTTATATCCAAGGAGTTCTGGATCATCTTTGCTGTTGATATGGAACACGGGTTTGGAATACAAGCTTCAGCTTTAAACTTTTTCTCCTCTACCTTGTCAAAGGTTTCGCTCATTCCGTTCTGCAATTGCTCGAGCACTGGGTGAATACTTGGGACATGAGTGCTACTGCATTCATTTCCTTCAAGAATAGGCAGAGCTTTCTCAATGACTCCCGATGTTGAGATGCTCTCCAAGGGTCCATCTTCTTTGTTTCTTGCCAAGTGCTCTTCAAGCTCATCAATGACTGGTTTTTCCTCGTCAAACACAGTTGCAATCATAGAGAATGGCTGAGCATTTTGACGACCGTGAAAAAGAGATGGTGGCGCTAGCGAGAAGTTGTGAGGGGACATACAGGGAGACTCTGGTGAAGAAGATGGACGTAGTATAGATACGCTTGAAAGTGTCGGTTTTCGAGTTTTGTGTGCAGGGATTGATCCAGCACCTTCCAAAGTAGCTATTGCGTCAGGTCCTGAGAATGAATTGGGTGATGTATGGGCTCTATCAACATCGTTGTTGCTTATTTGTGACATATCCCCTCCATTGTGGTCAATTCTGATAGAAGCTACCGCATCTTCCCCATACCGACGAATAAGTTCATTTAACAGTATATCCTCTCGATCGCTGTATCGCTTTGCATAAATTTGTGCCATTTTTATTCGAGATACATCAGTTTTCTGGAAAAAGGCTCGCAGCCTTTTCTCTAAATTCAGAGACGAGTTATTGGAAGCTGATATTTCTGCCTGATCGTCGGAGTCCTTGAACGTCACACGTTTGTTGGAAGCAAAAGTTCGGGTCAAAATAGGTGAAGTCTTGGCTTCAAAGTCTGAGAATGTTGACGAAGCTATAAGTTGCTCGGAAGCCTTTGACGCTTGTATGACGGTGCTGGAACGCTCACTATGAGTTGTAGACTTGCGCTCATTTGAAAATTCAAAAGATGGTTGACGTAATACTTCAGCACTATCAATCTCATTTGTGGCAACACGAGCCAACAGTAAACTTTCCGATGTTGGAGGTGTTATAGTAAACACAGGTGGTCGATTGGTAGGACCGTAAGACGTCAAAAGTTCTAGTTCGCTCCCACTACAACATTCTGTCCGTATCGATTCATTCCTTCTATGCTCCGGAGGTTTGATACTTGGACCGTTTTGACTCGAAGCGTTATCTTGGCATGTCAGTTTTGATCCATTCATTACCGATTCCCGATCGACGTTACCTTCTCTAGTTTCTTCCAGCAGATTCTCCAGCTCCGCAATGCGCTTTTGCAGGGAATATATATCTTCTTCACATTGCTCTCTGCGTGCCACTTCCTTCTTTTTTTCTTGTGTTAATCGCTCTATCTCTCTCTCAAGCCTCGTGATTCTGATGGAATACTCCTTGTTCATGTCTTCTAGTTCACGTCGAGAGTGATCCAACTGTAATTTCAGAAGAGTTTCAGACCGCCGAAGTTCATGTACGTACGAGAGAAGATCATTGACATTTTGCGTTACTGGTAGCAGTCTCGCAACGAGCATTTCGCTTTTACTTCGTCTTGTACGTCTCAAAGAAGAAGATTTTGGCGACATAGGCTGTGAGAATATGCTAGCAGAGCCACTTGTTTGCGATGTATTCGATTCAGACGTCCGTCGAGTCTCTGCTCTAGTTCGCGAACCTTCCTTAATGTGTTCGATTTCATGTTCACAATTTATTCGTCCTGAGCGATCGAATTCGCTTTCTGACGACCCCGGGTGTTGGCCACTTTCCATAGAAGCCTGTTTTCCATTCTGAGATGTTTTTAAAGAATTCTGACTTGCTTGTAGCGCCGAAAGACCGAGACGTATTCGTTGTGAGGCACTTAAACTATTCTCATTCTCGCCAACTGATTCATTCTGCACAGAATGAAACGAACTCTCATAAGCAGCGGCGATTGCTGAGCTTCCAGAAGGCGTTTTAGGAGGCTCGACAGACGCGTTTAACATTTTTTTGTTAAAGTGTGCTGGAGGTGGTGTGGATGGAAGCGGTACTGAATGGCTATCACTCGCCAAGGTGTTTGGTCCCAATGATTGTCCATTCTCTGCGGTATCCGATTGGATGCTGTCAACGGTCGAAAGAACAGCTTCTCGATTCAGCTCCTCATTCAACTGGTTTTTAAAGCGTAATCCCAAATAACAATCAAGATTCTGCACTGATGTTAGAATCTTATGCTGCGGTACCGAGTCATTTTTTCGTTCAGTGCGTTCACAAGCAGATTTACTGTCAGCATTTATATTTCCGGAAGTGATGAATCCCTCGGATTTGTCAGGATGCAGACTTTGCCGAGAGGGAGAAGAGTGTCGACGAGGCGATGATATGCATATAGGATTAACGTGATATTCCTTCTCCGCACGTTTATTGGACTGAGAAGTGCGGATACTCTCCTTGAAAGCTTTTATCGGACGCGATGTCGCTTTACGATCTTGTCGCTCAGTCAAATTCAGCTTCTCCTGTACGCGTACTCTAGTGGTATGACTCATAGGTGGAGGTATACGGGTCTTTCTGTGTGTAATTTGCTCATCCGACATTTTGTATATAAATCGATACTTTAGCTCGCAGTTAAAATTCCTTGAATTTATTCAGATACCCCTTCCAATAGATACATTTTGTGGTGTTTGGTAAACAATGTCCGAAGGAGAGTACAGTATCTTTCTATACATACGCCCTTGGCGTTGGCATTTGTGCCGCTGCAACAATCCAGCAAAATGCTGCACATGAACAGTAATCTGGCCTCCCGATATATATTTGCATACACCCACCAAAGGGCTATTTCCCTACTCGACTTGAGAGATGTTGAAGCTCAAACCTCGAGGAATTCTTCAACAGCAATCACGTAAAGTACGTGTCATTACTATTTTTAACTAGAGTCGGTATGTCTATTTCCATTGGATTAAATACCAGCAGCATTCAGTCGCACTATTCTTAGAGCCGTTCACGGAAATGGAAGCTCTCGATATGACCTTCGCAGTTGCGTTGCAAGCAAATCACCCACAAATTACAGTAGACTTGGCCACCATCAACTCTTGGCATGCTGAAGCAATGCGTGAGATTGAGCAGACGCTAATGGATACAAATTCTTGGTACTTTCAATTCAATCAGATCAAGCGTAAAATGAAGCTCATTTACGATAAAGAAAATGTCCAGGGATATGTCGCTGATTACTTTGCAAAAACAGCGCAGACAGGGGACATTCCGTTTCGAATTCCAAGTACAGGCAAACATTCTAAAAGTCTCAGCAAGGTCGGATTATGCCAGGCAAAAATTGATAACCTTTCGTTGAAGGAGATTGCAGACTCCTTATATTCTGATACAACGTCCGATTTTCGATCCGTGTGTGCATCATTATATCAGGAAAATTTTCTAGATAGTGCAGTTCTGCAGGTTGAGAAAAGTCGAACGAAGGAAGATTTCTTTCAGTTCGTCGGTATGCGTTGGATTGCATTGCAAACATCAACCACCGGAATCGGAACTACTCGAGAATATATTCTTTTTGATAGTTCCGGTACAAGTGTGGACGCTCTTGGACGCAAAGTGCTGTACTCCTATTTTGAGTCTAAATCATTGACCCCCTTTGACGATCCAGACCAACAGACAAGCCTTTCCTATACCTCACGTATATTCTTACTCCGGGAGGAGAAAGGTGGAATAGTGTACTATTCGCGTGGAGTGCTACATCGTCTTGGAGATCGACAATTACCATCTTGGTTATATGTGAAAGAAATGATACAATCTTTTGCACAATCTTTTGCTGTGATGCGCAATATAGGAAGATTAGCAGATTTACGAGCTATTTTAGAAACTATAGCTATGAGATCCGAATCCATGGAGGTCACTATGTCTGAATCAAAACACTGTCAAGTCTGCCATCGAAAATTCTCATTCATGCGATTGCGGTACTATTGTCGATCATGTGGTGGAAATATATGTCGTCGATGCACTGTCAGCCTTCGGTTATTCAATGAGGCTAATCAATATTCAGCAGCGTTGGCGGTCGTGCGAGATAGATTCTGCATCAATTGCGTGCTACAAGCCAGAGAAGGAAGGGCACAGAAATCAATATCGCGTCCAAATCACAATGCGGAATACATGGGCAAAGAGGAGCAGAAGACTAAAAATGAAGAACAAGAGATGGAAGGTAACGTCGAGGAATTCAACATTTTGAGCATGTCCACCTTGGATCTATTCATCAAGCCAGAGGTTCACCGAGAAAGCATGACGCATAAGGCGGACGAACGCTCAGCCCGGCCTACCCTTGCCAACTCGCTATTGTTTCATAAGAAACCACAAGAAGAATCGCTCACACTGCGGCACGGCTCGAAGGGAATGGATGACTTGTCCAAGTCGATTGCTCAACAAGAAGCACTGTTGTTGTCTTTACTGGCAGAGCAACGAAAACGGGCGACAGCTTTCGTTCGCACTGAACCTCCCACCGCCAACCATTTTTCCGATAGTGAGCGCTTTGAGATCATTTCTTAAGTGAAATTGCATGTATCACGTCCTCATGAGCTGTTCCATTACTCAAACAAAAGAGCGTCAATTCGCACAGTGCGCAAAGAATGTGATACTGGGACTTATCTCAGCCTTCTATAGATTTACGATGTCTCGAGGTGCTTTGCGATGAGCAATCTACCGCTTTCTCCTCACGTTTTAATAATTTTTCTCGAAGAAGTAGAGACCGTAAAAGCTGCAGGCTCAATTCATGAACCTCTTCTAGTTCTTTAGATCGTGCATCATAATCCAATTGCTGTTTCTCTTTCTCGTACAGGATTTGCATACGTTCGTTTGCCACTTGTTGACGCATATCCTCGAGAGTATTCTCAAAATACTGCTGGGTAGACATTGTGTTCTTGCTTGTAGCGATAGTATCTCCTTTCCAGTCCTCGAGCGCTTCCAAATGGTCAACAGATGAGCAGTTGTGCTCCCCTGTGGAATGTATAGCGTCACATATTTCGATTCCGATTTTTGTATCGTATCTTTTGTCATTTGAGGCAAGCCCCGACAGTAGATCTTCAATTGTCATTTTGCAATGATTGACCTCAAATTCAGAGGATTTGAGTTTATTGTACACTTTCGCCAGCTCTTTATCGTGTTTTCCCATTGTCGTCATGCCACTTTCTTGATGACAGTGAAATTGTTCTTTCATGCCTTCATTGCTCCAATGCTGAACGATCCTTATCCATTCTTCAACACGAGCCTTCACTCTATTCGAGCTCAATCTTCCAGCACCTTGGGCAAGTTTACCGATCTTTCCAGCGATAATTGAAGGGTGCAAGTCTTGCTTATGAGTTCTTACGAGAAAATCAATACAATCTAATGCGTTCTCCAAATCCCTACACACACTGTTATCATCCTCATCGATCAGACGGCGTCGAACTTGGTCTGTGAACGCAGTGGGTGTATCATGATCTTGATTATTATTTTCTGTGTGCAACTCAGAAGAAAGATTCTCTTGGATGCATGGATAAGGATTGTTTTGCGGCTTTCCTAGGGGCTTTGGATCGTTATACGTGAAAACAGCGGGGTCTTCTATCATTTTCCTAATTTTCTCGAGTTCAGCCATATAACTGGTTTCATTTTCAGCAGCAGAGTCGTCGTCCAGCTCAAAGATTTCCGAGTCTAAAAGTTGTAGCGAGGACGCCGAGGAGCACGAATCCGATAATGATACACAAGTAGACTGGTCTGCACAAATTCCCTGCTCGGATTGTTTTGCATTCAGTACGTGTAAATTAGTCGTGCAGTTGCCGTCAATGCCCATTAAATCTCGTTGAAACACGATCTGTGACGTTTGAGTATAAGATTCTTTATGACGTCTATTCAGAGCTAATCGATTGACAATTGGTACTTCGTGTCACATGCTCCAATCATAAAAGTGAGACTTCTCACCGGTCGTTTATGTCAGCTCGTCCATCTTCCGACGAATACATCTCGATAACGAGTGAGCGGTTTCTATCATGATAACGTTGTAACTGATTTGAATCATTTGGTGGAATTATGTACACGTGAGTTATAGCTACGCAATGAACAAGTCAACCTGAATCTAGATATCCAGGGTAGAGTAGATTTTGGTCTATAAGATGGGTTTATCATTTGAGTATACGCAGGCTGCGAGGTAAATCGCACACCTTCTTCGATAGATTGCCCGCTTGTGCCAATCAGTGTAGAATCTATGCAGACAGGTTCTAAAATCGCGCACATTCAAACCAACAAGCCGCTTGAAGTACAATTTATGATAAAGATGCACTGAATTTTATAACCAATGGATACTACCAGAACTATATCCCTAAATTGCTTCTAGTTCGAATTTTCGTAATATAAGATGCAACCACTTGCTCCGAACAGATTCTTCCAGCAGAACAACTTCTCGGAGACCAACGAGTCGGAGTGAGCCTCATTTGATAGCGGTGTGCAGCATTGCGTCAAAGCTATGAATGTCACTGTCCCACAAATTGGAGTGCACATCTGTCCATTGAATGGTTGTAAAACAGTATTTTGCGGGGTTACCGCTATCGTAATACGGTGCAATGATTTGACTTTATGCTCTTTCCTAGGAAACTAGGTCAGTTCATTTATCGGCGCAAGTACATGAGATCAATTTTCAATACATTTGAAATGCGATCAGATTCGGAAAAGTAGCAGTGGCGGAGCTGTGTTATGCACACCACCGATTATTTTCCGAGTCATGCCATCGATAGAAGCGACTTTAACGATATCACCAAGAGCTGGCGTTCAAATGAGAAGTGCTTCAGAAACTAAAGCTTTTTCTGCACCATTCCTTGGTAAGCGAGAATTATTCGACTCCATAACAGTACATGATTGCGACAGTAATTCCCTTTGTTCCTATTCAGCTGCGATTATGGCATGCATCAAGTTGTCACGGAAGCATACAGTATCATCAGATTTTCTCCATCTCAAAGATGCTGCCCATAGGAGCTACTGTTGGGCATGTAAGTCGGACATTATCATCAAAATGGTAATGCAATCATGATACTCGTGCATCTCGATAGATGGATAATATCTGATACCTTCTTTGGGCTACTAGGCGAAGCTATTAGAGGTCCATGATACATAGTCACTGTATATTATTACACGAGGTGATGAAGATGCAAAATCCGCAACGTGGAACCTCAAGAAGCTGCATTAGATTCATACATTGGTTTCATATCGCCTGGCTGTGAAACGGATCATGCTGGTTCAACGAAGCTGCTGGATTTGTTTTTGACGGCACGTGCATACACGTACATAGCTCAGCTCGATTCATTGGAGATAAGAAGTCTCTCTGTACAAGTCCCATCATTTCTCATTTATGGTTCGTCAAATCATCAACGAATATGCGCTGCATGCATCCATCCATGGCACATCATGGCGAACGAATCAGCGTCCTCCCATTAGATACTCAAAGAGGTTCGATGTATTTGGGACAATCAAGTACACTCATTCTAGTGGAAGCATGGCCAAGAGTATAGGCAAGATGCTGTTTCGAATGTCGTGAAGTAGGGCCATTCATAATAGACTGCAACTACATTTGTCAATATACACAATGCATACATATCTTGTTGCCTTGTAACCGTGTTTGTTAACTATCATGTTGCTTTTTATCACATCACATCTACACTATCCATCTCGTATAAATATACAGTGACTATGTATCATGGACCTCTATTAGGATGCCATGTCATACCGCACGCATACTCACGCTAATTGGATTCCACGGTACACCTTACCGCCATATCTAATAATAGCGCTTCCACTGCATGAGTTGCATGAAATCAATGCGTACGCCTCATCCTGTGTGTCCTTTGTAGCAACTTACGCATTGCAAAAGACACACGAAATGAGACATACCCATTGAATTCATGTCATCCGCTGATCGCGAGTCAATTCCGACTCCAATCGGTCGCAAGCGCGGCCTTTTTCCAACGACAATGTCACCAATCAGCATGCAGAAGCATGCTAAGAGACTTGCGAGGCCAGGTCAATATATATCTGTGTCGTTCTTTTTCATTCTCATACATACTAACTATCATTTTGAAATGCAGCGAACAAGAAAGACGACCGCTAATGTTACCAGAAATGGACCAAACCGTAGTGCGGCACCAGCAACCATGAAGCGTGTCGGCGGTGGATACGTATTGCGTCCACAACCAACGGAGGCGTCTACGCCACCACAAACCTCAAGGCGTCCAACACGACAGCCCGTGACGCCACCGACGCCGTCCCAAATCAGCCCAAGGCGACATGAAGCAGCGACCAATGTGACCCGCGTCGGCAGTACAAACGCGCCGCGGCTGACTTCGACACGACGAGTAGCCTCAACCCCGCGAGCAAACCCAACAGCGACTCGCGTCAATGGCCCTGTAATGCGTGCTGATGCGGGTGCGCGTCCGGCAGCGGTCTCCAGAGCAAGAGTGACGTCAGCGACACGAACGCCAGTCATGCCGGCAACTCCATCCGAAGCCCAACCGCGACTTAGGGAGGTAGCGCAGCTCAAAAAACAGAATGTTCAGTTATCGCGCTCCCTGGAGGTCAAGACAAATCAACTTGAAAGCGCTAAAGAGCAAATCGGTCTACTTAAAGCGGATGCGCAAGAACTGAAAAAGCAGCTGGAAGTTAGCCGTAAAAGCAATGCTATTTGTCAACGCAAGCTCGACCATGCTTTAAAGACACACAGAGAGGATGGTTACAACCTGAACGAGCTATTGGAAGGACACACAATACTAAAGCAAGAGTTGGCAAGATCCAAGGCGACGCTGGAGGAGTTCAAAGTTCTCATGGAGCATCAGCAGAAAAAAATTATCGAGCTCAAGCGCGAAGGTGATTTGAAGACCTCAGAACTGACGGATGAACAAACGGATCGTATTTCGACCGAGCTTCTTTACCAAAAGCAACATCAATGCGACGAATCAAAGATGAAGCAACTAGAGCAAGCTAATTTGAAGCTCAAATCGGAGGTGGTGGAGTCACGTGCTATGCTTGAAGATTTCAAAGCGTTTATGGAGAATGAGCTCAATTATTTGGGAAGTATCAAAACGGATATTGATGAAAGAATGATGCGTTCAATGGAATATAAAGAAGATGGATATACCAATTGCGACCAAGGAGACGCAGTCGGTGGGCATCAAGTGCACTCGGAAAATGACCTCATTCCGTCATTGAAGATGCATATACACATGGTGGAATTAAAGCTCAAGAACAGCGAGTACAACAATCACATACTGCAAATGCAACTGGATCGGATGCGAAATGAACTTGACAGTCAGCAAAACTAGCAGGACGTCGCATGCAACTGGAAACCAGCAACCGACGCATCTTCCATGGCCTCATTACGTCATTGTGGTTCAATGCAAAAGTGCTGGATTGGTGACCTCATTACGTCATCATGTATTCAGCTCTTCTTGGTCGAGTTGCAATATTTATTCAGAACGTCGCATGCAATTGCAAAGCCAGCACCCAATGCTTATTTTCATGACCCCATTACGTCATTATTGTGCAAAGCGAAAGAGCTCGATTGGATGACCTCATTACGTCATCATGTATTCAGCTCTTCTTGGTCGAGTTGCAGTATTTAATCAGGACGTCGCATGCAATTGCAAAGCTAGCACCCAATGCTTATTTTCATGACCCCATTACGTCATGATTGTGCAAAGCGAAAGAGCTCGATTGGATGACCTCATTACGTCATCATGCATTTAGTTCTTCTTGGTCGAGTTGCAGTACTTAATTGTAATTAATATAAGTGAGCTTGCTACTTTGGCACTTATTTATTCTGTAATGCTTACTGTTCTTATATCTTTCGTTAGAGCAAGGGAGTGATTGACGAAGCAAGCATGGAAATGGTCGCCACTCCAACGGCAACCTGGTCAGATTGGTAGACTCGGCAAGGAATTTGAAGTATCCGGCACGGACGTGATGATGCAGGGCTGTACGCGCTCATCTCACACGCAATGGATGCCAGGTTCAAGGCATCATTATCGAAATATATTTCACGTCTTGTATTACTCGCTAGCGGAGCTATGGCAGTATATCA
Source organism: Albugo candida (assembly GCA_905220665.1). NCBI lineage: Eukaryota > Oomycota > Peronosporomycetes > Albuginales > Albuginaceae > Albugo > Albugo candida. Next base: position 225,236 of record CAJNAR010000173.1, read on the forward strand.
CAAACGCAACGAGCCCATCTCGCTGCTACCGCGTTTAATTACCTATCAGGCGGCTGTAGGCAATTACGCTGCAGCCTACCTCTTACAGAGTGCATCATATTGCACCGATGATTCATCTTGAAGGGGAATACGATGTACTGCCCCCAGTATATCTTTCTAACACCTGTTTTATTCGGACAACAAACGCATTCACTGGGCTCATGTTGCGTGACAATTCATTCTGTGAATCCGCGATAACCATCACAACACGCTACAAGCTGATATGGCTCGAAATCAGGATTATGCCAACGATAACCGTAACAACCAAACCTGATGTAGAATGCTCCAGCTCTTTCAATGATACCCAGTAGATGAGAACCTGGATACGAGTGAAGAGAAATATGTTCAATGGCCTATGTTCTAATAGGGACTGGCTAAAAGAGAGTACCATCGATTCAAGCAGGTATCACATTGTCTATGAGAACACATCGTTTTATCATAATAGGCTTGGACGCGACACTGCTAGCTTCCGAAACTGATGTACGCGAATCTTGGAAAGTAATGGAAGAAGCTATATTGGCTACGGTAGAATCGCAAATGTAATCGCTGAGTCTCTTTTCAGCCCTTGCAAATGTGATGACCCAGCTGCATTGCAAGACATGAACCTTTGATCTCATGCGTCCGAAATTCCTTCCAATGCACGTGTAAAATTGAGAATACTGCTTGAGCGTTTCGTTGTTTATGCACTGACTGGTTGGGCATTACCTGGAAATTGGTAAATTGATGGCTCTATTTCGAATAGAGATTGGAGTGCGATCACTGTTGCAAGCCCTGAGTGTAGTGGCAGCGTTGACTCTGGCTCTAGATGCGGAGGGAAGGTCAAACTCTATTCCTAACGAGAGAGCGAATCGCAATTTTGGCTTTGGATGCTACAAGAAGGATTTCACGGGAGTGAAAAAGCTCTAAGTGAATTTCTCGTAGTCGGAAGTTCAAATAAAACTTGTTCTAAAACTCAAAATGTTTAGTTGCCAGCTTTCTGCTTTTTAGTGTGCGGTGAGCCAAGGCACCCTTACTTCTGTGGTACGAAAAGCATGTACTATCTTCTCTCATGATAGCAATACGATATCCTGCTGGAAAATGCACGCTGAGTCATAAATATTCGGGATGCAGATCATGAGGTTGTGGCTTTACAATCATCTCTGGCAATACCTGGATAAGGACACAATTGTAGGAAGTATGCAAGCATGAGAATATGGCTCTATTAATATACGATTATTTTTCCTATAACCATTGAAGCCTGAGTCAGCGTGAGGCTTTATATTGAGGCCTGAGTCGACGCGAATCTTACAGTGTCAGAACGACCGCTAGGAAACTTCAAGCAAATCATTTACATGCTTTTCAGCACCTACATTACCGCGGTAAAATAAGCGATTGCGTGAGGAATCACAACAGCTTGGTATTCAAGCACTGAGTGAAATACTACGAATCTGCACGTGTTGCTTCTTCATGAACCGCTCTATATCACATTGAATGGATTTCTGCCGTGAACGCGAAAGGTCTGCATACACGCACCGTCTAGAATCTCACAAACGATGAAACGAGAGTGCAGCATTTTGCAAGTCTAGACTTGTACCTTCAAGCTGGCTATCATTGTGTCATTCCAAATCTCTTAGATAACCACAATGTGGTTCCTAGATTGGCTTCGCTGCTCGTCGTTATCTTTGCTTGTTTGACTACAGTGAATATGTTGTAAATCTTGTCACTCCATTCCCAAGCATTTCCATTTGGATGCCGCACATTTCTTTAATGTTGTCGCGCTTCTTAGCTTCATGACCTAATATAGCCGCTAGCATCATTAGATGACTTTTGTAATTCTCCCCAGCTCATGCTTGCAGACACGCATGTGAAAACGTGATCTCCGACATACTATTTCATGGCCTGAACTCGTGCTCGTATACCATTTGCTGCATTAGAAAAGACCACTCGGAACTTCTGCGTAATTCATTTATAGACTGAAAGGCGTGTAGGTCACCACCTGTAATTGCTTGTGTATCTGCAGGTGCAAATGCTCGTTGTTGCATGTCATCATCATCTTCCTGTATTCTTCTTACCAGCTCCTACTCTCGGATGCTGAGCGACTACGCTTAAATGCCAGTTTTTCCTTCTGGTCGAATACATGCTCCATTTCGCCGTGAACAAAACTTGTCCCGCAAAGAATTATTTTTCCTGCAAAGGTGTTCACTGAACAGGGTAGTTGATATAACTTCCAGGGGTCTAGTACCTAGAACATTGTTGCTGATGATACGAGAATATAATCAATCACGCTGTTCACTGAGGGACTGAGTAGTGAAGCGGGTAAGTCCTTCGATGTATTTCCTGACACGTTCGTCCAAAAAGGCAGCTTGATTACTTGCGCTTAGTCATACTCCAGCTAGATAGAGAACACGGACATTTGTGCAGACAAGATCTATAAGGATTGCAAAAAATTGCTCTCATATATCATTTTTTATCCGATTCCAGATGTAGATCAGCTCGTGAATATAATCGATAATACTAAAAAGCCCACCTATGGCGGTGTATCCCTATTCGGCTCGGATCCCCGAAGATTTGAGACTGTTCTTTCACTATTGGCATTCACAGTTGATCGTTGTTGAGACCTGAGAATACTTTCACCGGTCCTGACAAGCTGTTCACCTACCTTTGTTTTGCCATTATTCACCATTTCCGTGAATTTCTTCCTGACATCTTGAGAAAGTTGAGATAGCTTATTTCTAGTGCTAGTGAAACCATTTTTCACCCCATTTACTGCTTGTCTAAGCCGAGGGGGTTTGACCGATGAATCAGTAAGAGCAGGCGGAACTATTCTTTTCTCTCTATTTCGAGCTTCTTGCCTTTCAATGATTCGTGACTTAAAATTCTGGCCCGCTTTTATGACCTGCTTACCGAGCTTACCAACCGCACCATTATTTTAGTTCGCACACCCTGAATTTTCTTTGGAGTTTTGGAGAAAAAGGATCCAACTTTACTTTTCACAATTTCTACAGCCTGGCCAAGCCGGGAGGACCTAGCTGGTGCTTCAGAGAAATCCTTGTTTCCTCCTGACTTGTCCTGATGCAGCACTATTGCTCTTGACTTGTCCTCATCTGGCACTTCTATTCTTTCATGACGTACTGGTCCAAGGGAGGACCCGGAGTTATCCTGACGCAGCACTATTGCTCTTTCATTATTTACTGTTCCAGAGGAAGACCCGGAGTTATCCTGACGCAGCACTATTGCTCTTTGATGATTGCCTGTTCCAGAGGAAGACCCGGATTTATCCTCATATAGCACTATTGCTTTTTCATTATTGACTGATACAGGTGGAACGCTGGGCTTGCGTTCGTATGGCATGGGCATGATTCTTTTAATTTCATTACTCGTCTTAGTTTCAGTGGATTCGGTGGATTTGGTAGTAGGACGTGTAGTCACCAGCGGTATAGTATTCGTACTTGAGTCATCTTTTGACGATTCCAGTTGATTAACTTTTTTTCTCTGCATGGTTTCAGTGGTCGGAGGATTCGTTATCGGCTTACTTTGCTGTGCTGTACCAACAGCCTTCTCGGCATCAGCTCCAACACTCTTCTTTTTGAAAGAACCAGCACTCAGCTCGCTTGAATCCAGTGACTTTAAATTTGTTTTGGTCGGCTTTAATATTGATTGCAAAATCTCGCCACCTTTACTCTTCATATTTTGTATAGTTGGATTATGCGTAATTGAAAATTTTGCTCTGTCAGTTGCTGGCATTACTTTTTCATTATAAAGCGTCGCCAACTTGTCTTTTGTGTTGTGGTATGTATCGGAGATTCCAGTGCCGAGAGAATTCGTATAATCTTGCACCTTTTTTTCCAAGGAAACCTTAGTAGGTTCTAAATAATTGTAAGCAAAATCGATTTTTTTTTGCAACCAAGTACCCCCCAACGTAGCTTTCTGAATCAGTTGACGGTTCACTTCATTGCCTTGTGGAACCGCCTGAATTGGGGTGGCCCCAACGGATTGATAATCATTTATCAATACTACCAAAAGTAAGAGACGGGGCAACAAATGTGCTCTGAAACGATTGCTAGGCCCTAATACCATCGTCTTGGTTCGATGTAATTGATCAATGTCACGTGATTTGAGCAGTGAACCTTTGCAACGAAAGTGGCAACATTTTAACATTCGAAGTTTCAACTGTATCCGAGTATGCCACGTCACCCGGATAGCCCCTCACCCAGAAGTGACGGGGCAGCTCAGCTATTGGACGTTTGAGTCCCTGCATTTGATCAATGCCACCACATTGCTACAGTAAATATCTGGTAAGGTTTCATTTACACCCACTTGTAAATTGTTGAGCATTCAAAACCCTATGCTTATATAGCAGGTTGACTGTTCAAAGCACTAATAAGGACGTGTCACATCCTTTGTCGCTGTTAAACATCATAGTTCTTCTGCCACGTGGAGACTTCGAGGTCGCGATACACCGGTGAATAAATCTAGCCTCATTGGGGAGGAGGAAAGTGTGGGAGTTTAGATGATCAAAAATCTGTTACAAGTTACTATTTCAAAAACTTCCTCACCCAAACAAATGATACACAACTAGCTTTGTGCCATGTCATCCCCCGTTCAGCACAACTTTGACGACTCAACGCACAAGTATCAGAGAGCCTAGATAGAGGACAAGCAGAAAGAGCAGCATCTTTCCTTTGATGGGAAGTATTGAGTCGCTCCAGCTTTGCCATATTTCCCACTGTTACAATTCGTCGTCGAGTTTCGCAGAGTTAAACGGTTGGCTTGTAGTGTTTGATCCACTCATAATGAAGGTTTAAAGCAAGATACTTCACTTGACTCAATCATTCTAGAATTCTTTTCAATGATAAGCAGCAAGTAGGAAGGATAAAAGCACTAATTGAAGTCTTATTCTCTTATTGAGGCTTTGTTGAGAGGATCGCAATATATCGTTATGCACACGCCTCTGTATTTATAATGTGCTTCCTATAAGCTCCCAAATGACACTCATCTAAGAACACGCATCACACTGTAGCGGATATTCAGAATTATAGGTAAAATGGGTCGATTATGACAGCGATCACTGGACTTCACTTCGTAGCTTGGTCTATGTGCTTGACTGTAATGAAAGAGTACCCGTACTGGTATTGGTGGCTCATTTCTGCATTCAATGGATGGTAGCGCCTTTACATGCCTCTTAAAGTAATTACGGTCCTGCACCCATCACATGACACGGAAGCAATCGCTGACAGGAACTACTAAAACTGCTCATGAGAACCCAAAAACGTCAACAAGATTGTGTTCAGCTCTACATGGCTCCACTATATCTTCTGAGAGCCTAGTCCATAGGAAAACTGATAATCAGCACCGCTATGACCTGTGCAGGATGAGTATTTCAACCAACTATCCAAAGTTTCCAATGCATAGGAATAGCTGCGAATCTCCCACACTCTTACCAAATATAATGTAACTATTGGTCAGATAAGTGCAACAATGCCGTGGGGAAGCACTATAAGTCTGACTTCGCGCCACTTTGAGACGTTTATCACATCACCCTCATCAATCACAGTAAATCGCCTTGGCTTAATATGATGTCGTCCTGACAGTGAAAAGGTGATTCTTTCAGACAAATATCCATCGATGGCAGAAGTCAGAGGGTGAGGAAACGTCTTGCTGGAGTAATTGCTATTTTGCAGTGTCAAGTGCCTTCATCCTGGTTTGTTGAAAGTAGTGATGAGCTTTCATTTCGCTTGTCCTACTATAGACGAGGTCGTTATGTTTGTAAAAAAAGACCTTACTCATTCTATTTGTACAGTCGTGCAGCTGGCAAAAGTCTGAGCTTGAATGCCGGACCAAAATGCTCAAGAAGAAGTGGTTTGTATCAGCATTTAGAGCAATTATTCAAAGTGACAGAATTTGCTGATAATACATACAATCTCAACGCTTTTCCTCGTTGTGAGAATGAGCACGTTGGTACATCGACCAAAAAGCCTGCATTCGACCACTCGCTATTGCCTTGTATATCGAATTGTTTTTATGTTTGAGTCTGATAGTTGTAGACGGACGACTTTCGATCTTTTTTACGGAATATGTTCCAGTCAACAATATCTATCAAGGCTTGCTTATTCTTCGTTTTAAAATGTGTCCTTGAAGTGAATCGTCGCATTGACAAGCTGGTCAAAATCGGATATATCCCAGATGTCCTATGTCGTTTCTCCCCCACCCAGATATAGAGGGACAATTTATTGTAGCCAGCGCATATCCAGCGAGTATGGGTTTCAGAGTTTTCTCGAGTCCATTGGGGCGTAAGTTGATGTCTTCTTGCCTCCGGCTATTTCATGATCAGTTTCCTTTCCATTAGGCGATGTCCTCATTGATTACTAGTACCCCTGTCATTTCTACGCAACGCGCACCATTCAAAATTGTTTAGTGATAGATTCGAAATATTCTCCTTGCAATTTCAGTCCAACATTCAAGCTGTTGCTTTAGCTACTTGAGGTCTACAAGTTTCTAATATGCTCGCTTGCGCTCATGAACGTGAAGTTCGATTGAACATAGCGCTGAATTGTGAATGAGACTGTATGAAACGCTTCTCCTTCTCTAAAGTGAGCCTCACGTTGCGGATTTGTGTAACCAAATCTCTTAGTTCTTGCACTCAGGCGCTCTTCAAAAGCACGAAAATCTAAATATTCACTGAAAATTTTTCGTACTCGATGGTCTCATGAATGTTCTATGCCTATATAAGATAAAGTTGAAGCTCCTTTCTTACTCGAAGAATTGCTCAGTCCAGATAGATATATCGAGTTAACGTAGTTATCTTCGTGGAATAAACAGGCAAATTTTCGCCTACGAAGAGATATTTTCCGGAATAAAGCGCATATTCTTTGTGCCATGCACTCCTCTGAGAATGAGAGCAGTCTTTTCTATTCATACAGAACCTTGAAATACGTAAAAGGAATCATCCTTGTACCGAGAGCGTGACATTACTTGCACCAATGACTCCATACTGTGGGGTGACACACTTCGAAGCTTACAGCTATTCGTGGTGTTATAGGTTCATTCTCGTAAAATAACGCGAGTTAGCACTACTCCATGAATTGCATCTTGAGATCATGCGTCCTTTTTGATCTTATGGCCATTACCATTGAACTTATCCAAGTTTGGGATATCTAAATGACACGAGTAGAGACCCACTTGAAAGCTCTTCATACATATTAAAATGAAGCGATCGTACGAGAATCCATGCTGCTCTATTTGTAGTCACCGTATTTTTGAGGTAGATAATACGACTTACGTGATATCGATTAAAGGGGCAAGACTAAACGAATCGCAACTGAAGTTCACCTTTTGCGACTGCTACAGTTCTAACAATCAACTTGGACTTTGCTGTACAGTACATTGTATCTATTCGGAATAGTTGTGCGCTTTACTATTCTGGTAGTCGATGGAAATGGATAGAAGAGTTATATAGAGCTCAACGAAAAGACCATCAGGCTCTTAAATGATTTTTCAAAACATATTTGATCACATTGACAAGCAGGCAAACTTACCAATTATAGCTCCAGATGTTGAAAAGAAGCGAAGTATACATGCAGTCTACGTTTACGATTCATGCATCTCCAGGCGCCATCAGACAGGTATAAACACATCAAAGTGAGTCGTAATGCGCTAATTGTTCTAATTCGAGCTAGCTACTCATATCTCAAGGTATTGCGCAAAGGAGATACGCGTACGACGCAAGTATTCCTCCACCACAATGAGTATTCGATGAGAAATGACCCTACGAACGATTGAATTTAAAAGAAAGATCGTTACACGCCCACGCTCACAAATCTGTTCACTAAACGAAAGCGATCACCTTTCTTTCTCTACAACTTTCGGTAGCGTCTCAATATCTTGAGGCTAAATGGATCATTCTATGTAAAATGGATATGGATTTGGATATAACTGGTCGGAATAATTGCTTTGAGTTGCCCAATACACTTCGAATGCAAAGTAGCGTAATGAACGCATGCAAGTGATTTTCGCTCCAATTATATAGTCCTTGTAGATTATGCATATTATCTCGAGGTGAGATATACTTCTCTGATGGCGAAATGTTGTGATTGCGGTATTTCCGCAAGACTCTCCGATAAATCTTATCACTTTTGAAATATTATGCTCAGTTATTCAACATTCAATGCTTGGTCAATCGCCTACGATTTTACCAGGATCATATAGCTATGAGGTGTACATTTCGCAATATCTGAGCCTTATGTCATGCTTGTGAATTCAGAGTCACAAGTGCTCCGCGATCGAGCCAAGTCTTCATCGATAATTGATTAGAAAATTATCTGAATGCTGCTGACATGTCCGGGCGAATTCACCGCTTGCCCCTACCATCCATCCCTTTGGATCCTGTTCAAGTATTCTCAAGCTCGTCCTGGACGAAATATTCTCATTGGTGAACAATTCTCGATTGTACTGGGTAGTAATTTCATGATCTCGTCGGATCGAACTACTACAATGATACGCGGCATGCTAATGTTAGTGTGAAAAAAGGTCTGGTTAGAAATCCCCATAAAAATCTTTGGCAAAACTTTCAATTCGAGACCATTCTTAAGGTGAAGATGCCATCTTTGTCCAATCATGGAAAGCTTCACAGGTTCATTAATGCATGAGTAATCCTTCGCAGTCAATCAGATTTACAACGAGGTAAGATTATCAGGCTTTGTCATCAGCATGCTCTACAGGACTTGTCAAAATATTGCTCGAATGTCTCGTTTACTTTCGCATTAGAGGTATTATATAAGCTATGATATGATGTGCAGTCTCTTTCCGAGAATAAAATCCTTATGATTGCCCGTTGCTACCATTTTCAGGGCTCGGTCTCCTCAACTTGTCATTTGAACCGGAATAGGGAAACGTGTCACGAATCTTCGCTTTGGCGTATGTAGCTCCTTCATACAGTTTGTTTTTCGCGTTGCCAATGTGTGAAGTCACTGATTCGTACATATTCGTAGCTTTCGATTTGAGCCCCTCAGTCAATGGAGAGATATACTTTCCTGCAGTAGAATAACCCTTTTTGATTGTATCTACACCTTGTCGAACCCGAGATGTCTCGGCTGGGACATCAGTTGGCTGAGAATCTTTCGTCGTTGATCCCGATGTGGCCCCAGCCCGTGCATTCGTGATCTCGTTTTCATCTTTTTTGACCGTCTTGTCATCAGTACCACCAGCATGCTTCTTAGAGAAGCCAGGGATGTATGAAGTCACTGTCTTGTGAATACTCGTAGCTTTCGATTTGAGCCCCTCAGTCAATGGAGATATATACTTTCCTGCAGTAGAATAACCCTTTTTGATTGTATCTACACCTTGTCGAAGCCGAGATGTTTCGGCTGGGACATCAGTTGGCTGAGAATCTTTCGTCGTTGATCCCGATGTGGCCCCAGCTCGAGCATTCGTGATCTCCTTTTCATCTTTTCTGACCGTCTTGTCATCAGTACCACCAACACGCTTCTTGGACGAACTACGATATTTCCTAATAGCATCTAGTTTGGTAGACAAAGTTTTTCTGGCCGACTGTAGAGTAGGATTCTTCTTGATCTTATCCTTCACCTTGTTAAATACGGGTTTGATTTTGTCGCGTGTGAACGCCACCAGCCTGTCTTTCTGCTTCATTACTCGGGGTTTAACTTTGTCGCTTATGAACGCCCCGATCATTTCTTTTGCTTTGTCAAACTTTTTTCTGACATAACCACCGCTATTCCGTACATTTGTTGTAAATTTACTCGCGATTCGCCCGTGCTTTGAGCCAGCATCACTCTTAAAAGGAATTGAATCCAAATTTCTATTCAGTTCACGCTTCAGTTGACTATTTTGTGGGACTGTTTGGATAGACGCCTCGAAAGCGGAAGAATAGCCATTCAGTAGTGCGAGCGAGATTGAGAGAGGCAAAAAAAGTGCTACGAGTCGCTTGGTGAGCCGTGCTTCCATCTACTTTGTTCCGTTCAAGTGTTCTTCTTCTCTCCAACTGATTTATGAAGTCCTCCGTCGCACGAATTCGCAGCCACCAAACGTTGTCGTTTAGCTTGATCTCTGCGAAGGATACGCTCGATACCCCTGATTCCGAGTACTACTTTTGCTCAGCGATTTAACAACCCACCATTTCTAATGACTGAGTGTTCTGATATCGCCGCATTGTACAAAAACTTTAAAATAACATTCGACCGTACCACTTGAACGAGATCCATCGAATGTTGCGATATGAATATACCAGCACTCGAACGTTTCAATCCGTTTGATTTCTGACATCGTTACGTTGTTTCAACATTACAACAAAGAGCAACACCATATTTCGAACTTTAAATCCTATATATTGCTTGGTTGTGTTCATATATTTGTAAAACTTGTCGTTGTGTTTTTATTTCTTCTAGCCGTTACACTGCTATTGAATGGTGTGGAAGCGAACTTGCTCAAGGAGCAGCCGCGATTCTTGACTGGATTAAAGTGGTCACGCTAAATTTATATCCTTATTCAGCAATTGAGTATTTAATGTCATGTACGTAGTTTTATCTTAGCAGAATAATGTGAGCAACAAGTTCAGAGTCACATTTCGACTTCTTATGCAAAAAAGGCAAGAAAAAGCAGATGAGCTTTGAATCAATAAAATGTAGAAGAAACCAAGAGATACGACAAATTTGATTGTAAAACAAATCACGTGATACCAAGTACAACTAAAAATCAAGGAGAGAAATCAATTACCTATCAAAGAAAGCCTGATTGTAGTAGGGGTTTTATGATATATTTCTTATCTATCACCCCACCCCTTCCAAGGCAACTCATTCCGAACGGCTTTTTGGACTTTGTAACGCAGCTATCGCCCAATGCCTCCCATTTCCAAGACTATTATCTATCAGAAATCTGCCTCACCCATGTCCACGTTATAATGATCTTCAATCCCATAGAAAAGTAACTTTCGGTGAAAGGCGAAAGATGCAGAGTGTAGGAGTGGATGGCCTTACAAAATCAGTAAGGCTGTGGGATGTGCTTGACGATTGATTGATCACTCGTTACAAAACAATGGATCATGGATCATTGCTCAACATCATCCTACATCGTTCAGAGACGAGTGGCAACAATACTGCACGTCGACACAAACCAGAATAAGAGACTTTGACTCGCAAGATTAAGCAAGCGTGAATCATCTCGATAAGTGTTACGGTATGCCTTCGCCGAATCTATTCGTCAACACTTGCAAAAGGAACGACAGCTACAGACAGCGTAAGTAAGTACATCAGATACTTGCAAAGTCCGATAAAGATTGACGCTAAGTAGAGCTGGAAATCTTCGTTCATCACACCCACTCTATGCGAATTTACAAGCTGTGTCAATCCTTCGTCAAATTCCATTTGTAGTAACTTCTCATACACATTTCTTCATCATCTTCACACACGTTTGCTTTTAGATTAAAGAAGAGAATAACGATAAATTCCACGAAGGGTCTGCCGGATCTCCACCTATATAAATTCGGCAGCATCGCAGAAATGATTTATTCATTTCGTTGCGCTTTACGATTACACATTAAGTACCCAATTACTTGGCATCACTGGCACGACGCTAAAATTATTTTTGATCGCTGCCATACTTTCATCGACCAGATTTACGGTCCTGACTATTTATAAAATGTGGAAGTTTTGACGGCGGTTTTCGCACCACCTTTCAGTTGCAGCACCGTTGAACGCCACGTGTCTTTGACGATATACCTACCGCAGTATTTCATACATCTATTCACTTTCTGCGCACTGGCGTATCCAGAAACACGTTTTCGCAAACGGATGATTCTGCCGAGGGAGTATAACGCCAGGTCCTCATGAGTTTGCTCGTTGATTTCTTTCACTCTATCAATATTGATGTACTATAAAAAGCCGTAGGGAGCTGTCTGTAACTGTTTTGACATCCTTGTACATCTCCAGAACACGTGCCTTAGGTATACAAAACGAATTTTTGATACGTGCGCTGGCGATGCGCGTCTTTAGCTCATTTACGTGGCTAGAAAATGATTGATTCAAACAGTGTTGCAGCAGGAGATTTATATGGTGTGCGTATACGCCACCCAACCATAGAATCACACAGAATCCGCAACGGTCACACTCTATTCGCGTGCGTATCGGACAGTAAATGTCATTCATTGCCATTTCAACATCTAATATATACAAAAGCCTAGAGGAATGAATGATCTGAACCAGTTTGATCTGACCAATAGATGCTTCTGATATTACCACATACATGCGTATTCCTAGAAAGTATGAGGATGTTCATATCTAAAATTGAATGTGGCGTCTTGCAATAGCCACGCCAAAAGAGCGAAGTACCAGCCTTTCTAGCCGCTGTGCACTAAAGCACGAACTGGTGCAACCACGTCCTTGAGCTCAGAGGTTAAGACATCTCACGAAGATTTTGATTTCGACTTCAATATCAATTGTCAATCTTGGACCGCATTGAATTCAGTAGAAGGCACCTATCAGAATAGTTCATTTTGTTTAGCAGTACTTTCATATGGAGAATGCCATGACACTTCACATGTGTCAAAAGATGACACAAACAGGGTCGAATATACGAAATTGTAGATGAAGTAAGGTGGCGGCCATAACTTGCGAAACTGCTCCCATGCCAATCTCAAATTGCCATAAAGCCTCTACTGCTACAGGCTTGCTCGTTAAAAATGAGGGGCGTTAGACCTATCAATATAAAATAATACCGTGATAATACACAGCAATTCGCCACGCAGAATTTGTATCAGAATGCAATCAGGTACTCGAGATGGTGAGGAAACAATGTGATGGCCGACACGTCGTGCGGAATCCACAAGTCGTCTCAGCAAGTGCAAATTCAAGAAGGGCTTATGCTGAAAGTTTGATGTCTCGCCAGGTAACACAACATAATTTTTTGTCTTATTCTAATGCAGGACAGCTTGTATCCATTATCATCGAACCCACCATTCGTAGTAGTAGTACCGACAGGTAAGGTCTCTCTTCGGCAATTTTTAATTAAGGGTGGAAGCTCTTGCCGAACTGCAGAAGCTTACCTCCACATACACGAAGCAATAAACGCTATTGCCACATTCACTGGCAATCTTGATTACATTGCATTGCAGCATCAGATCGTCCGGGATTTCCTTCCAGGGGATGAACGCTTACCAATTTGATTATATCCAATTCGACGCCGTCGCGGTAGCGTATAGACACACCAAATTGTCACCAGTATTCCTGCAGGTGTACCCTAGCTCACGCACCTTAATTTCTATGCGAAGTCCTTGACACCTGGATAAGAATTCTCGACCAGTACTCCCGGCAAGCTCAAATCGTTTGACGATAGACTGCTCGAGTTTTGACGTGGCTTGAACCGTGTTCCTCACTTAGAAACGGGAACCGAGCCGCATAATCGAGCCGAAAGGCCATCATATCACATACAGAGATCAAACTATCAATTTCATTCAACCAGTGAGTGAGCTCATAATCAGATGCTCAATCCCTGTCATATAATGTTTGCGCGAGTGTGGGAGAAGACAGGAGTAGAGCCGAAGCACAAAAGTCTTCAAGAATTTTCGTAGGTGACTTGATTCATCTAATTGTCAAATCTGATCCTAGATCCACAAAAACACAGCTACTGGGTAATCTTCTCGAGTTCGACAGGAGTGTCATAATACACAATATGGTCCACAACTAAAAACCTGATCTCGATGAGCTACTACATAAGCACCGTGCGTAATTGACTCAGCACATTGATCGCTTTAGCAAGAGCTGTCTGTAGTACGTTCGATGTATACGAGCAAACTGAATCATAGTCAAAGCAGCGACTGCTTTTGCAAGCATAACGTGCCCCGTCGTAGCAGAGCACACTGAGGACTGATCAGGATGAGATGATGAGAACGAGATTGTGAGAATTACACCAACGATGATGATATGAGGGCGAACGATGAAAGTATGAGTTCTATATAAATAGACAGAGAAGAATACATGGAAGTGCAGAAAATTATGTGCGGACGGAGGAAATCTTAGCTCAGCGCAGCGGATAGAACGACATCCACTAGCCTTGCTGCATGTGAATGATAATTCATCACACCCATAAAATTTGCTAGGAACTATGAGCTTTCCACGATACTTGTCTCACACACTTGTAGGCATCAAATACGTGAATTTTCCAACATAGAAGCGCTTGCTTCTCAGGGTCCTTGATGTATCTTGCAGACTGCAATTCGTCAATCATATCAAGACATGCTTCCTTTGTGATATCCATTTTAATGATTGTACAAGGGTCCATTCTCGCATCCATAATTGTCGAGTTGTAGCAAGAACACCGAATCCGCTCGTAGACCTTTGCGATGATTGATCCAATAGGCTCCTCGGCATGATCGAACTGTCGTTTACTTCTGTGCTTGATGCATCATGCGCTGAACGGAATACGGTGCTTGCAGCGGGAATTTCTTCTCAACTCGTTAAAGCGCCGGCCAACCTTTATGGCAATCCTTTATTTCAAGCGCATATAATCGAGCAGCTCCGTTTGTCATCATAGCTCGGATATTAACGACAAATTGCGTCGACACAATAGAGCGATGAGTCATATGAAATACAAGTCCGCAACTTCTCTTCTATCCAAGTCAGTTTGGATACTACCATCAGGCGACTTGTACACGGTACAGAAAAGCAAGCATGCGTGGAGATCCACCCACTGAGCTATTTCAGCATATTTTACTACTTCATACTCTTTTCTGACAACAGAAACGGTGCATGTGCCCGGGTATTTATGAAAGTTTATGATCTGTTTACGCACGGTGGTCTTGACAATTGGTCGCTAGAGCGAAGCCTAAAACAAAGATGCAAAACTTTATCTTCTTCTTAACGAAAACTGCTACAGCTCTAAGATTGCACGGATGGAATTGTGCATTCACTAGCATTGTCGTTCCTTTCAAGTTGATAGGTACCAGCCTTTTGGGACTGAAGCTCCCGTCTCAATTCCTGGATTTCTTGCATGATACTCTAAATACACATGTGAGAAATTTTAGTTTGTGCAGATGAGTACATTATGGTGATATATCATTACTTTATTGGCATCCAGCATGTGTCTGAGAATTTTGTTCTGATGGAGGTCGAGGTCAATGTAAAACACGCTCTCAGATATCAAAATGACCGACAGATAAACTGGATATAAACGATGTAGCCACAAAATTCCTTCGCGGGGTGTGAGCGCACAAAATGAACGGAAAATGCTCGGCTCATAGTAGAAGAATTTCATAGAGAGTTCTAGAACAAGCACCTACAGATTTGAACAAATATTTTGCGTGAGATTACAATAAAAGGATTATGAAATCCAAAATTGAATACATACACCAAGAAGGAATGGGTACAGCCACACTGAAGTTTTTGCCGGAAGTCTGTGCCAACTCAATGCGTAGCTGTGTAATGAAAATTTGTTTGAAAATGTTTGCTTATTTGGTATTTTGCCGAACCTGATGCAGGACCACAGTACATAGTAGAGAAGAAGGTTCAAAGGAAGATCCAATCCGTCCGTTTTTTCTTCACCCCAGAAATCGTAATTTGCACGCACTTTATCATTCAGAAGATTCTAAGAAGGCCTCCTTCATTCAGAAATCTCATCTTGCATTCCTTGGTAAAATATACCTCATAAGCTTCATCAATTTTCAACCATTCTTCTTCTGAAAGCTTATTAAATTTGTGAAGTTCACGAAACCGATTGTAGGATTTCCCAATGTCATAGATGCCTGAGCTACGGCAGACCTGAAACCAAAGGAAAGTAGAAGAGAAATATTCAGAAGCTTGGTCTTTGGTGTGCGCGTAAGGTTCAAACTTTGAGTAAGCTGTAAGCATTTGTGTCGACAAAGAGAAATTTATACGCCTACAAAGAAGTGCAGACGATAAGCATATATATATATCACGTTCGGTCAATAGCGGCAAACGTACAAAGATTGGGAGAATGAGAAGGAATGACATCATAATGGAAGTTTTCAGAACAAATGAAGCAGTACTGCGCGATCCCCGAGATATCATCCATCTGCTTGCAATGAAGCCCATCGGAGCCACAAATGCAATGTAATACGCCGCAAACAACGAGTCTTCGATAGCATCTGCATACAAACGCAACATGGCGCCGATGATTTATTGACCAATGGTATTGATCATTCATGTTTATATATTGACACACATTTTTAAGTGTTCTATCATCTGAATGCCAAGTCCTGTGTCGAACGGAAGCTAATTCTACCATACGTTGTAACAATATATATATGCTTGATTCAATATTCAGAATAATCTTTATAAGCTCGAACACAATACTCATCTGACCGCGCTAGAATTTAACCAAATCGCATGGACAGTCAACGATCAACGTGGAAATAACGAGCGGTTCTCACAGCATCAAGAGCTCATCAGTTTTTTTTTTAAATAGCCTCATAAGTGTGACTTCTCGCCTCGAACTTCGATCATTTCTAGTAGAATACACCTCCTACTAAAGGCACAAGGCATGCCTGCATAGATCGAATGCAATACTGCAACGAGGAGCTCGACCGCTCAAGACGTCATGATTTTCATGAGATGCCGTCAAGAAAACGATGGCGACTTGTTTTATTACAATTCTCAATTATCTCATGGCTGATCAAGAAGCTCCTTCATCGGCATAATGAGCGTGTTGTACTTTCCCAGCAATACATTATTGATACGTTGCTTTTGAAGAAATACTCGTTGGAGGATTCTCTCACCATAATCCGGGTTTGTTTATTTGCTTTCGATGAGTTGCAGCGTTCCTTTCTTGACTTATTAGCACATGCTTCTAGGAGCAGCTCATTTCGGTCATCGATATTGAAGACTGTAATCTTGTACTCCGAGCTAGGAGCAGTTTTTTAGTACAGCTTCACGACGCTGTGCGAAAAAATTTTGAAGTTTTCTCTTCTGAGCTGAGAATGCCCGATTCTATTGAAGATTATGATACCAGCACAAGTGATAAGGTGCGTACCATGACACAAATGAATAGTATAATGCATAACTCATTCCTTTAATGCTTACTTTGTGATGTAGCCAAGTTTCTGCCTACCGCTGATGAACGCTGATGAAAGCATCCAAGCAGTGGCCTACATTGCCGAAGCACATCGGAGCATCGTATTCTCGTCATATTTTTCCACAAAAAATCGATCGCAGCCTAATTATATAGAGCGTTATCTACGAGTTTTGGGGCGCATTTTGCAAATAATCATTGCCAGATATGTTCATGCTATCGAAATGAATGATAATCAGGAATCAGCTCAGCTCAATACATCGCTGGATGAGTTACACACAGGAGAAACACGGAACAGATTGAACGGTATGCTCAGAAATAGCTTGGCCAATCTCACCGCGATTTTACAAGAAGTTGTGCGAGCAAGATATTGTACAGTTTTTTCCTACGACAGGAGCAAAGGATTGCAATGCGTTTACACAGACCATTTGAAATGGTTTTCGTTGATACAGTATGGTGATGAACTTGCTCAAAAATGCGCTAATGAGAACAAAATAATACAACATGACGCAAACGCGGTATTTGAGGTGATTAGTGATAACATGCTTCAAAAGGAATACAGCTCTCTTTGTGTACCGATTCACGACATAACTGGAGGTGTGTGTGGGGTTCTGATGCAACAAATTGGAAGAAATGAACCTTTTTGGGATTATACCGACACAGAAATAACGAATCGCATCGGTCAACATATAGGAAGCGCGTTGCAAATAGCGAAGAGTTCAGATCATTTGGAAACTGAAGAGAAATTATCTTCGGACTTCATTGCTTCGTTGAGCAGAGAAATTGAGCTTACACCGCTTCTGCGCAATGCGTCAAAACTTATCAGCTCCCTATTTCGCTCAAATCCATGCCGCATTTTCCTTGTGGATTCCAAAAAATCTACCTACCATCTTCCAGTACAGAATGTCTATCCTAATAGTATGGGAGGACCTACCAGACATTTCTCTGCCTTAGTCGGAATCATCGGATCTACAATACAGTCAGGGGATGTGCTCCGAATAAGTGAAGCATGTACGGATCCTAGATTTGATACAATGGCTGATGGACAAGATGATCTATATATGCATTCCATTCTCGTTTCACCAGTGAGGAATCACTTTGGGCACTTTATTGGTGCTATTGAAATTGGCTGCAAAACATCTGCGGAAACTTTCCATGAGAGCGATGAGAATTTGATTCGGAGGATTGCGCATTGTCTTGGTCTTACACTATGGAATTCTCTACGGTTTGAATGTGCGAAACTGGCGACCCGAAAAAGTGACGCTTTATTAGCAACTTTCCAAGCAAAGTCGTCATCAAATGAGCACGTGAGCGATGTCTTTACTGCCTTCACCAATATAACTTGCAAGTTCATGAGCGTTCAACATGCAACAATTTTTTTTGTCGACGAACTCGGTCACACTCTCCATTCTCGTATCGATTCTAGGTGGAATGCGTACTCGATTCCAATGGGACAATTCCTCCAAGGTAAAGTTGCGTTGTCAGGAGAATTGGAACACGTCCCTTATGATGCCCAGATGCATCCGGAACTTGACCACGCGTATGACGAACTTGCAAAAATCAAGAGCAAATCGATTTTGTGCGCTCCCATTAAATCGCGAGTAGGTCTTAGTATGAAAAGAAAACAACCTGGAAGAGTGAAGGAAAAAGTTCTTGCAGTGCTTTATGTTGTGAATAAGGTGGGTTTCACAAATGGCGGATATTTTGATGATGGTGATGTAGAATTGATCAAGGCTTTAAGCTTTGGAATGGCTTCACTGGTTCACCATCGAGCGTGGGAGCTGATGTTCCAACCCGAATCTTCCACTTCAGATGCAGATGAAAGCGCGCAAGTAGCCAATGCCTTTCTCTCGCAATACACTTCAGCTGCCTACAATGTCAGAAGAAGAAGCTCTCATGAAAGCAGAGGATCGTCCGGAGAGAATACAGAACTTGGTAATGCTCCAAATATATCGAAAAAAGTTACGCCAGGCGAGCAGCCTTTGATCGCCAGGTACAAAAAGGGTACTGGATTTTTCTCTCATTACAATGTGAAATCGCTACCATGCCATGATACCTTGTGTAAATGGGGTCTGGATCCTTGGAAACTTTCATCCACTGAGCTTGTCGATTCGGTAGTAAATATGTTTGAGACATTCGAGCTTCGACAACATTTTGAGATACCGGTCCTCACTTTGCGTCGCTTTGTGATGAATGTGAAGAACCAATATCAGAGCGTACCTTACCACAACTATTTTCACGCATTTTCAACATTGCACACTGTATTCATGATGCTTTATGCGCAGGTAAAAGTTACAGCAAAACGTGTATTCATTGAAGTGGTCCAGAGCTGTGCTAATGATCCGATTTCACCCACAAATCTCCGTTTTGAACAGATTTTTGCACCTAGGGATGTCCTGGCAATGTTTATCGCCGCTTATTGTCATGATATGAACCACAATGGTCGTAATAATGAATTTCACATTCGAACAAGCTCAAGAATAGCTTTAATGTACAATGATCATTCCGTTCTCGAAAACATGCATGCTGCTGCTTGTTTCGAAACCCTTCGTCACCCAGGCCAAAATGTGCTTGCAACGCTTGATGAAACGGAGTATCATTTAATACGAAAAAGCATCATAAATGCTATCCTTGCAACGGATATGCAAAACCACGCAAACATGGTCGCCTTGCTACACGAGAAATTCAAGCCTGGAGTATTCCAGCCATCAGATGATTCTCACAAAGAGCTGTTGATCAATACGATTGTGCATTCGGCAGATCTCTCCAATCCAACATTACCTCATGATTTACATATTCGCTGGTCAGTTTGCCTATTACAGGAGTTTAATATGCAGTACGAAGAAGAAGTTGCTCTCGGACTTTCACCGACTTCGTATATGAATGCAAGACCCAACTCCTCCGAACAGGGTCAAGTAAATCTAGCTTTTATTGATTCTTGCGTCTTCCCAATATGGAGCATATTGAATTCCGCACTCAATGGTTTGGAAGGATGTTTGCAAAATATACAGGAAAATAGACAAGTATGGATCAATCAGGTCGCCTCCTCTACTCACTCGTAATAGGAAGATCTAACGTCATTTTGCAAATTTTTACATGATCGAGAATACATGTATTTTATTTCCTTGGCCTAAATTCGCGTCCTTAACCAATCTCATGTCGCGAAAATCACACATCTGTCTGATTAGTCTGAATTACCACAAATGGTTCGACGATCACAAGAATGTGATGCGGAAGCGCACGTCGCCGGAAAGAAGGATCGGCAAAACACCGTTACGAGCACTGACGTTATTTGGTCAGAATTTAAGACCTATTGTAATCAACTAAGACATGCCAAAAACCTGAAAGACCGCAACAAAGCATTCAATCAACTACAAGTTTTTATGAGCTCCGAGAATCACCGGTACTATGTACAAAAATGGCGTGGGTGGAGCCTTCTTATTTCGAGTGTTCTCTTCACTGTGAAAGAAGATGCCAAAGATGTATTTAAAGATCTCGACAATTCTTTGATGAAAAATGTGGGAAGCATTGCAATCGGAAAGCGCAAAGCCGGGAAGATTGCAAAAATCTCAAAGAAGAATGCTTTTAGTATTCCAAAAATGACTTACTGGAACTATCTTTGCACGTTGTTGGGCGATGCCAACGTCGCTGAGGGACCGATCTTGCATCTGGATGCAAATGGGCGCGACGTAATAAAAGAGTTGTTTGTGTTTTCAGGCTCCATACTTGAATGTGGCGTTCGACTTATGACGACTACTCTGCAGAATGAGGATATAGTTGAATGCAATACAATTCAGCAAAAAAAGAAGGTTGTGACTGTTCTAACAGCAACTTGCTGGCAGATTCTAAAGAGTGTTTCTGATCATCGCGTTTACTGTAATGTCTTGGCACCATCTCAAGTCGATTCAGTTTTCAAGATCGCATTCAAAACACTAGAATTTACGGATAAAAATATGTTTACGTCGCGGGAGCCTCATGGTCGCCCTCCGTGCTCTATCCAGTCAAGTTTCTTTTTGTCAGCATCCCAGCAAACAAACGTGGCACTGATAATGAAGAAATTATATAAAGGACGTTGTTTTGGGATCGGCGGCCAAGATGCAGTATCACACGTGCGATTTTTCGAGACTTGGTTTGCATCACTCCAATACAACAATATTGGGAGGTACATATATCCACTTTATAAAGTGTATGAAGCGCTGACTTGTATGACAGTGTAGAAATACTTGCAGTGACAATGCTACAAGCAGTAACGAAGCTTTTGGAAAGACATTGGGATTATGGTCTGGCAATGATGATGATTAGTAGCCCGGGGATGAATATAATCCATTTTATACAGCGGGCCTGGAAGGATACTTCATTTCGATTACGTGGAGCTTACTTGGACTATCTTTTACTATTTTGCGAGACTCTGAAACAATACCGAAATGGTTTATTGCCATTTTTGGCGGAGATTGGGTCAAATGAAATCGATGATTCTAGTTTATTCCGAGAAATGAATACATTGCTAAGTATTTTTTTGCACCCGAAGCAATTAAATCAATATTTGCAAGGAGTTGACGTGATTTCACGAGCACTCAATCTCGTTTGCGGAGAACAAGAAACATCAAGTATCTCAAGAACTGAAAATATCACCTCTGGTGAGCTTTGTATCAACTCCCTGGCCTTACAAGTCGAAAAGCAATCGTGTAAATTCTACCAGTGTACCGCAGAGCTTTGCTTTCAGCACGATGGACTTCTGCAAAGAGTACAAAGCACTTTTGAAATGAACGGTCCTCATGCTAAATTGGATCAAAGTGCAGCAGCAACTGGCTCCGACAACAGCTTGCCGGCAGCAGCAATAGGAAATTATCCCTTAACATCTGCACGGGATCTATTGCGTACGAAATTACAGACTTTATTCGATGTAAAGATATTCATTCCACATGCGGAACTCAGTGGTGAACACGTGACGGACAATGTGCTCCCCCGTCATCCGAGACTCAAGTCTGCAGGATCGTACATTTTTCTTCTCAGTTCAATTGTTTGTCGGTATGGTGACGCCTCTGACTGCTATTTGGATGGAAACATATTTTTTGAAGTATTATTACAATGCCTCGATTCGAAGACCATCGATGTACTCCAGTTTCTTGCGTTGCTGACACTTTTGAAAGCGCTTGGATATTTGAAGTATCGATCGAAAATCGATGAGGGTATGCGACTACGACTTTGGGAAACTCTTTTACGATCTGATCTTCCATATGCCGCTACAACCGACTCCTCTATGATCAAAAATAGCGCGGGAAGCATTGTAATGCAGCTAACGTACGCCTGTTTTACTCTATTATCCCCGGAATTTATCACTCGCGAACAGAATCGTTTATGGAAGCTTCCTCTCTTCGCTTTACATACAAAAGCCGCCATGAACAGCAACAAAAACCGGAGAGTACAAGTGAAAGGGGTCGGTGGAAGTGCTCGTAAAGAATCACGCTTACAGCTCTCTGTGTCGCCACTCGTTTTCATTTCTCAGTTCATTGTACAATTTGAATTGTATGAAGTCGAAAAAGAAACAGAATGTGGTCAGGCGCCTTTCACATTCCGAAATATAGGAATTTGTCCACAAACAACACGAGAAAAATTGCTAGCAACGATACTGTTCCTCTTGGATTTCAAATCAATGTACGGATTGGATTTTGACCGTCAAGACACAACTTCTAGTGATGTGTTCATTATCCAAAGTGCAGTATCTCTGATTGTTTTGCTTGGTCGGGCTTTCAGCCGACAGATCATACATACGAGCCCGTTGATGAAGAATTTTATGATTCCGACTTTTTTGTCCACAATGAGTCAAAGTTTTTCCGACAAAAGAAAGAAAAAGACGCGCTGTTCAAACAGCGTCGAATGGACAAGCTTTGGGATTTTCGTGACATCCGAGGAAGAAGAAGTTTCTAGAATGATACATCAAGCGACCTGGCCACTATCATTTCAGGAAGCCCATGCACAAGACGCTCCTCTTTCAGTGATCATATACAGAGAGCAGATGCGTTCTTTTGATACAAATGGAATAGAGGGTGATCAGCTTACCGCATACCCCGAATCCAATCGAGACACCTTTGCACCGATTCATCCACCCCCTTGGCTTCTTGACAACCAGCACATTCCAAATTGTATAGATGTAGAAGCGCGAAATAAGGATTCCAAGTCTACTAAATTCACAAATTTTGTGTCAGATTCTGACATACAGACACTCTTTACAGACGTGGTGGCGTGGATAGGCAATCGAATCGATGTCGTCAAAAGTACACTGGATTGCTTACAGCCAGAAGATCCAGCTTCTCTCGCACAGATTAATACAACATTGGACATGGCTTACGTTGTCTTTGTCCTGACAAACGTTGATTCGGTGCCAGCTGTTTCAATGAAGGAGCAGTTGAGACAGTTGCAGCAAAAAATCGTGGCGAGCATCATACAGAACATACAACCTGATATCTTACTTGAGCTATTGACGCTAAATAATACGGCAGCTTTGACGGTCCAACTTTTGTTCAGGCGTTTGGAAACCTTTTTTTTGATCACGAAAGGGCCAAATGCTTTGAATACTCAAGCCAATGTTGCTCAATCTTCTATACGGCTATTGGCAACTCAACTGGCAATGCAAGTTGGAGCTCTGTTAGAGTCTCTTGTGACTTCCAAGAAAAAGATTACGAAATCTCCGACAGAATTCTGTGGGGTTAGTAAACCCCAAATATCGTTTGGCTGGCCGTCACAAGAATCTCCTTCGGTGAACAGACGGAAGAGTCCGGTGTCAAAATCGTTTTCAGATACGCATACTTCACTAATTAACGATGTTCCTGGCGAATGTTACCTCGCATCCGAAAAAGAGGCTGACTTTTTAGATGAAAGGTACATTTGTGCTTCTCTAAGCAGAGAATTATAAATTCTATACAACTTGCTCATCCATATCTCTGATTTAGCGCGGAAACTCGTGGAGGGGTAAAACAAAGTTTTATTCGACACGATATCCATGTAAACGTCCGGATGTGGGCTCTCCGACTCCTGACGAATCTGGATATATCCTCTGCTATCAACATCATCCAAGATGTGGCTCAAGAGCTCCAATTGACACCTGAGGCTTTGATTGCACTAGCATCGTTTTTGTATCGTTCTCATCCAACTGAACAAAATCCCGAGTCACATTTTTTGGAGTGTTCGGAATCAGTCAAACGTCTTGCTCTCTTCCTACGACTTTTAGATTGTGCAATGGAAGATATTGAAAAAGAAGCAGCCTCGACACGCCTGGATGTGAAGGAATTTTTCGCCAAGGATGTGACAATTGAGAAAAAAGCAGGCGATCGGGTTTTTGCTTTCTACTATCAAGCGTTCGTTGCTTTGAAAGCATGTCTTTCTACTTTTGAAAAACAGAAGAAAAGCTTGCTTCATCTCACAACTCAAAGTATTCTGCCGGTGGATCTGACAAATATGATCACAAAAATGCTAGAGTGTACAGCTCAGGTAGGCTCCGAAACAAGATATTGGACTTTAGAGGTCATTCAACTGCAGGTTTTTGAGATTTCTTTCCGTCTGGATCCCGAATATGCGGCCGAATTTCCAGACCATTGTATGCAACATCTACTACATTCCGTTCCTTTTGTTCGCATTATTGCTGCTCGATGCCTTCAGTCAGTATTCTACATGTATCCCAGCGGTGGGGCTCAGATTTTCTCAACGCTTTTGCAAGTTCTGGACGAAGAGTATTTTAGCAGTAAGCAATCCGCCCAAACTACAGATGAATCAAAGCACGATCTTCCATGGAACAGTCGTGTCATGTGGCATCTATTGTATGTATGTGGGTCATCCGATATCAACGTGTTGCCGAGTGCCCTGGCCGTTTTCCTGTGGTCATTGCGTCATTTGTCCCACCGTTTTGAGCCCGGTAACATATATTCCGCCGCACATGAGTGGTTGCGGTCTATTGGCAATTTTTATGGCTATCCAAGCGCACAAGACATGATGAATTCTCATATGCTTCAGGTATGGATGCAGTGGTGCCTCAAGCTGGGTGTAGATGGTTCAACCGAAAGACCTTTTTCAATTCTTGAGGCACTAGAAGCATTCCCTGTATACATCCTGAGTCCTTTAAGTGTACGAACAAGCTCAGAACATGCGTCAATCCCATGTATTGCACCAAGATTTTTCTTACGACACATTAGTGTCATACTTCCAGTAGCAATACTTGTGCAAGCGCGAGTCGCACACACCCAGGGCACGAGAATTCACTTCAAAAGTATTCAAGAGGTATATTCTTATCTCGTGGACGACGATCATAACGCTATGAAGAATATTGGGATCCATTGTATCAGCGATTCGATAGCACTGGCCGCAGTGCTTTCAACGTTTGGTGATCGCCTTGACAACGCAGGACAACGAAAGCATGTGGCTGATTTGGCTGCAGTAATTATCAACGCAATAAAGGATGAAAACACGCTTAACGATGAATTTTCTTCCGACCAACTGACATGCATTGTTGCAAAGATCACGCAGCTGGCTATGTCTGTCTATCTTCCCGAGTCTTGGATATCGAGCGGAGAAGAATCCACGTATTCAACGGTGCTAATCGCTATGGTAAGTGGACATGATGACCGGAAATTCTGGAAAGCAGCCTTACTGAAACTTGAAGAAGAGTTCCTTCGTGTTCCCACTCAAATGATCGAAAAACCGCTGGATCGCGTCAATCTACCCCAAATATACGCATGTGTATGGTTATTGCTGCTGACAACCAGCTGCGATTCTCATTCGACACGAGCAGAACCAACTGTGGACTGCCTGGAATGTCTGATTGACCAAACAAAAAGCTTCTGGACCGAGCAAGAAGCACTATCTCGATTTATCATGCACATTCTTTTCACTACCACCCACCATCTCTTGTCCACTTTGTCGACGACTACAAAGCACTTTGTCAAATCTAGTCACGAATATACCAAAGCTCTAGACCGTGCACCGGTGGAAGCTACCAGTATCATCGACTCTGCGGAGCAATTGACACGGATTCTTTGTACGCTGAGTGAGATATTGGCACAGGAACCAGCTTCAACGCATGCCTTAGGTAGAAGGCTTACTTGGATGACAGAGCACGTTTGCAGGATGATGCAAGTTGCCAACGATTCGAAGTATTTAGACAAAATTAAGGCAAATTTGGAGGCTTTAACACTCCTTCTAGTTCAGGTGGCGGAGATTTCAGATAAGACTTGGCTCAATTCAGATTCAATTCGAAGCGGTTTATCTCCACGCTTGGACGCGCTGAAAGTTTTGTTTGAGAAAGCGAAGGTTAAAAATGATCAACGACATGGAATGAGATGGGGTGAACCACCTACAAATCATTTATATCAATCGCGCCCAGGACTCTTTGCTACTCAAAATGAGGATGATGAGCTACTACGAAACATCCAAGATGCTAAAACGCTTCTTCATAGCAATCTTGGCAGGTCTTCAGAGAACATAGATGACATCACAAGTATAACGTCTCGACTACTTCGATCATTGCTGCACGAGTACACCAGTCACGCTGATCAGGACGATATAATATCGACTCATTTGCGCTGCATACAAGCTCAAACACTTGGGGAACTTGGTGCACTTGATCCGTACGTGTTCTCGTTGACTCCAGATTATGGGCAGGAAGAAAGGGTGCAATCCTGGAAAGGAATGGTCAGGCAAACCGCGTACAATGGGTCCGCTAACCATGGTTCAAATATGCCACTCTCCATGCATGAGGTCATGATCTCGGAACTGGTAAGAATCCTTTTCCACCCACACTCATCCAGCCAATGGATCAGTCCATTCCACACTGCGCGAGTACTACGAAAAGTCTTGAGTACGTTGTGTCGGCTGGTATCTTCAGATTGTGCCAACCAAGCATTTATGAATTGGAATTGCAAGGAGCCAGGTCTGAAGTGCTTTGTCGAACAATTAGCGTCAGTCACTTTGATCAATTGGGACCAAGAATGTCTTTTTTTTGAACATAGAACAGGACCCGTCCATTTCATTTGGTCACTCCCCGGTAAATCAGGGTTTGACTCATGGATCACCCATACCACAACGTCTATCTTGAAAGTGAGCGCATCTTTGGATGAGAAACTTAGCTCTTTGGCCTGTGATGTCTCCATTATCGCGCTTCAACCTGGCCTTGCATGTCAATTGTTTCCGCACATCCTTTACATTATCTTTCAAAAATACAGCAAGGACAATCAAATCTTCAAGGATATCGTGGACGGACTTGAAAGTATTTGTTCGTCTCATAGAATACAGGACATTGAGTCATACCCTAGTGCTGACCGATATGCGGTACAGTTCTTGATGCACAGTTTAAATTTTGTTCGCGAGAGAGAGAAGAGAGAATTCATGGAGATGGTGAATGTGCGGCCTGGGCGACCTAGCTATATATTGCGCGGTATATTGGCTCCTATTGACTTGCTCACGGTTGCAGAGGCTACGATTCACGTGAAAATGCCATGTTCCGCCATGCAATATGTGGAAATGTGGATGGAAAGAACGTACGGAGAACTCGTTAATTTGGGTCGCGTTACGCCTGAAACCCCGGGGAAGAAGAATCTCGATAGAGCTCGCAATATCTTACTGGAAGCGTACCAGTTTGATGCAACGAATGCAGACGCCATGGATGGATTCAATGAAAAACTCTCCACATCTCAGCGAATATTGTCGCACACTCACGGAAAAGATTACGCAAAAGCACTTCCACTGCTTGATGCAATTGTTCAATGCTCTCATTTTTCAGGGTCTGGTCAGCTTAACAATAACATTGAGAGCTTGTTATATTGTCTTCGAAGGCTGGGGTATGAGCATTTGCTTGGTGCATGTGTGAACCTTACCTCGCGCTCAACAGCTGATAGATCGGAAAACGGCATTAAGCTGCAAGTACAAGAATATGAGTATGAGAAGCGCTGGCACCAATTGGAATGGGATAAAAAAAGTGATCTGGCTGCGCTCATGTCTTGGCATGATCAAGAGGACGACAAGGAGAAAGTAAGATATCGACATCATTGCACGTTATTTCATGCTCTTAGAGCCCTGGTGAAGAACGATACAGAACAAACACTTGGAATAATTCAAGAAAGCCAACTCGCGATCCTCAAATTGGTTCAATTCGCGGTATGTGGGCAAGAGCAAGTGGCAGATTCTCATAAGGCTCTATTGCATCTGCAGCATCTCAAAGAAGTATACGATGCCACCAAACTTCTTTGCCGAACCGACAAAGAGAAGTCCAGCGCACATTCTTGGGAAATTTTGCTTCATCAGTGGTTCAAAAGACATGATCGAATCCGAGGAGATTTTGATTCACTGGAAAGCATTCTCAGGCTGGAGGAGACATTGCTGAAACTCCTTATACAGCGCGAATGGATCGCTATTGATAAGCAAGAATCTAATGCGCGCTATCTGGAGCAGCAAACTAGTGACTGGTCTTCAAACGCGCTGGCAAAAATATATCTTTTGCTTGCTTGTTCTAGTCGAAAGAGCAAAAGGATCGCGACTGCGACCAAAGCCTTACTATTCTTGCAAGAAATGGATGAGTCTCGACGTCTTTCATTTGAGCACATGATACAGTGGCGCCTGGAGAAATCAAAGCTTTCATGGGCTCAACGAGATCATCGAAGCGCAATCCAAACAGCTCAAGTCGTGCTCCATCAAATCGATGCTTCATCTGAACCTCGTCACACCCTGCTGGTCAATGTGCTCACGACTTTAGGAAGCTGGCTCGCTTCTCAGCGGTCAATTAACTCGCACGTCATTATAAACGAGTATTTTTTACGAGCGACGAAGATAGCAGACTGCGCACTAACTGAAAGCGGATCTTTTCGAGTCTTGGTCAAGGCATACAGAGCGCTAGGCAATTACATGGCAGATATGTATCAACAAGTCCAGACGCGAGTATCGTCAAATGAATGGCTTGCGGGAAAACGTGTCGCGGAAGCACGACAACGAGAATTGAGAGCATGTTTGGATATGGAAGAGAGCAAACAGAAAGAAAGTCGAGCTCATATCCACACACTTACGAAAGAGATTGAATTTGATCACAAAGAACGGGCCAAAGTGGAATCTTCTGTCGATAATTTCTTGATAGGAGCCTTGCAGAACTATAGCAAAGCTCTTCAACACACTTACATCAAGGGAGAGCTCGCAATGATCTTCCGGCTTGTATCTTTATGGTTCAGTAATAACCACAAAAGTGCTGTGAATGAAACGATACATCTGGTAGCGGAGTCGATCCCTTCATATAAATTTGTGCCGCTCTCTTATCAAATCATCTCGCGTATTGGCTCAGAGCCCAATGGAATTGGTACCAAATCACAAGAGTTTACATTTGAACGCGTGCTGAATGAATTGGTAATGAAGCTAGCAGAACAGCATCCACACCATGTCTTGATACATTTGATTGCTTTGCGTAACTCGGCTGACGTAGAGGGAAGAGGTGCTGCTGAGTTTCGAGTCAACGCTGGCGATGCCAAAGCGCAAGTCGCAGAAGAATACATGAATAAATTATACGCAACCAAGCAAGGAGATTTACTGAGGGGCCTGCATCTCGTTTCTCAGGCGTATGGGACCCTGGCACTATTTGATACCCGTGAGGAACAAAAGAAAAGCAGAAAAATTTCTCTCTTAAAAGTCAAGTCACAAGTACCAACGCAGTCTAGACCTCACGGAAAACTGGTTTTATTTGACCATTGTACCCGCTACTTCCTGCAGAAAAATCAAAATGTTCACAATATGCCGGCTGTTCTAACGGACAGTATTGAGCCTCGCGCTGATATGGATTACTCGGATATCGCTCGAATTCGGAGTTTTGATCCAAATTTCACGGTCACTGAAACTGGCATTCATCGACCGAAGATTATTTACTGCTTTGGCAGTGATGGTCGGCGATACAAACAACTCGTAAAAGGAATGGATGACACAAGGCAGGATCTGGTCATTGAGCAGATGTTTGTGACGATGAATACATTTCTCCAGGAAGATCCCGCAACAAGGAAGCGAAAGCTACGTATTCGCACTTACAAAGTCGTTCCGCTCTCACCCATTTCAGGAGTACTAGAGTGGGTGGACTCAACTCTGCCGTGGGGTTCCTACCTCGTTGGCCGAACGGGAAAAAAAAATTCCGCTCACGAACGATATCATCCTCATGAATGGAAACATATGGAATGTCGCAATCATTTGCAAAATTCTGTTGATAAATTGGCTGCCTACCAGGAAATCGAAGCTAATTTCACACCTGTTTTCCACCATTTTTTTCTCGAAACTTACCCCGATCCAGCAATCTGGTACCAATGCAGATTAGCTTACACAAAATCCGTTGCTGTCAACTCCATCGTTGGATACGTAGTGGGCATTGGAGACCGCCATTCTCAGAATATTTTAATTCATAAAGACAGCGCAGAGCTTGTCCATATTGATTTTGGTGTTGTATTCGATCAAGGGTTAGCATTGCTTACCCCAGAGACAATACCGTTTCGTCTCACAAGAGATATAGTGGACGGTATGGGAGCC
Source organism: Albugo candida (assembly GCA_905220665.1). Classification (NCBI taxonomy): domain Eukaryota; phylum Oomycota; class Peronosporomycetes; order Albuginales; family Albuginaceae; genus Albugo; species Albugo candida. The sequence continues at coordinate 255,818 of CAJNAR010000173.1, forward strand.
ACAGGTTGTGACGGGGTATTCACCCATTGTGCTCAAGAAACCATGAGATTATTGCGAAACAAAAGCTCTTCAGTGATCACAATTCTCGAAGTGTTTGTTTATGACCCGCTATATCGATGGACAATATCTCCTTTGAAAGCATTACAATTACAGTGCAACCGCCCGATGATTTCCGAAAGACCAAAATCTTCTTCCGTACACCACACGAAGCAGGACGCCAAAAGAAATCACAACGATGCTGCTGCTAGAGCGCTTATACGCGTCAAACAAAAGCTCGAGGGATATGAGGATCCTAACGGTAATGCACTTAGCGTAGAAGGTCAAGTCAAGTATCTTGTTCAGCAGGCGCAGGATCCACAAAATTTGTCATGTCTTTTTCCCGGGTGGGCGCCATGGATGTAGTGCATTCATAGCCATTTGATTCGCTATTAAGTGATTACGATGGCTCTGATTGATTAAATTGCTGCAGCCATCAAAGAACACAAAATGCCAACCATTATCGATGTTGCGCACAAGACCGCGGCTGCAGGACTTATTGGGCTTACAATCTATGGTCTCGTGGACGTATCGCGAGGTTTCAGCATCCTCGTCAAACGTAACATAGATCGCAAGCACGCTGCAAAATCATCAGAAATGGAAAAGAACGCACACTCTCCATCGACAGCTGGTCCAGGTCCGGAACCATAGGAGCTTGCACTTACAAAGCGATGCATTCCAATCAGTGTGACTTTGTCGCTATAGTAAAGCTGTAACCATTCAATATAATTTTTATTACAACCCTTCTCTCGAGACTAGTTGCAGACAGGACAATATTGATCAATACTCCAATCCCGACGCTGATAGTGGCATCGAATCCGTTGTAACAATTTTGGAAACTTAAGATCGAGTTTGGCAAGTCTTGCTGGAATCTTGGCTTATTTCCTAGATCAAATTATCAGTGTGTACATTCGATATTGAAGAGTTCTGATCTCGCTCAGAGATACTGTCATTGCCAGACCTTCGTTCTGATACGTATATGTCACAGCTCTTTGTACTCCGAATGAAAGACGCGGAGCTCTGACAATAAGCAGGTTATCATACTGCCTGATTAATTGCATTGGATAACATCAACACTTCAGCATTATGATTTTTTGGCTATCGAATTCGCACAGCCCATCATACTCGGTTGTATAATCTCTGCATTTGATAGATGATCGACCATCCTCAATATGGATGTTCAATGAATCATTTTCTGATTCACCAACTTATAAGTTGAACGGCAATAAGCGATAGCTATTTTGTGAAGCTCTTTGTGAAGTCAAGGCCGAATAGATGCTAGGACTATCGATTAACGGATATGTTTGAGATTTTGTCGATTCTCAAATTTGGATTTATTTGATTGCCAAGCAATGAGTAAAGAAATCTTGGAACGCCGTAAGCCGCTAAAATGACCAACGATTAATGATAAAGACTTGGAGTTATTGTGCCAATAAAAACGTAGCGGTAGGAGTAGACATAGAAATGATCAAAATATCAAGTTGTCGTATTGTTCTTCAATTTTAGCGCGTCCTTCGCTTACTGACGTTAATTTAGAAGAGGTAATGATGGCGTATCGAATAGCAGCATTACTCTTCTAATTATTTCGCACCTCCTGACCAGCTACTGTAAGAATCTATTGCTCTTTAGACTTGCAGCGTTCGCAATCTATGAAGCATAGTTTCAAGATAAAGAATAAATAGCTTCGAAGCAACACGCACTAACTCTAGCCGAATCCGACTCCTGTTTCTGTGCAAAGAAAACAGTAACCGCTGTCAGTCTCAGGGATACTTGCAATCGAACACCTAGACCAGTAACATGAGTCTCTAGGACAATCAGGATACACACTGAAAAAAACTTCACGTCAGGAGCATCCCACAATATTGATTCGGTAAAAAGGGGACATTTACAGCTCGAATCGCGCAGTCATAGTTGTTATGCAGCCCCACTTGATGTATGTTTGACGGTCTACAGGGACTATATCTTGCGTAAACCTTCCAAGGCAAAGCAGCTTCTTTTTTATTTTACTTTATTTTATTGTAGATTTCCCAAAGGGACATTTGTGGCAAAATTGTGATTGGCTTGATAGCGGCAACATGCGCAATGAAAAAGAAACAGACTAGTATAGCTCATAAGAAAGCTGAGTGATGTATACCCGTAATGCAGAATCGATCCCACGAGCAACCTCTCACATTTTTACAACGGTGGCGCTCATAGCAGATCTCTTCCTAGATATGCTCACTAGTATATTGAATGCACAGGTTCTCATCTCATTTGTCGTGGCAGTTCAAACACTTCACTTTCCGTTGGAACGAACGTGCTTCACAAATCGCCGATTGCGCACAGCAAACGTGAAGAATTTATAAGGAAGAACTTGATGAAGTATATGGAATCGATCTGACAATGTCATGGGTAAAACTTTGTCAATGCGCGGCTAGCAAATAGTATGTACGTTGGTCGTAGCATTACGTCAGTGTTGAACGTGACCATGCAGCACTAAAAAAGTGTCGTAGGCTCGACTAATTGTTAGTGAGTGTTTTGACCGCAGGCCCCATGCCAGCTTTTTTATGATTATGTGGTCGCTTGTCGGCGGTTTATAGACAAAAGTCTGCGTATAAAATGCCATGCACTGTGCTATCAGAATCTATGGCTTTTGTCAAGGCCGCAAAACTCTTCAGAAGACGTCTACTTACAGGTCTACTTGCCGTGTAGATGGCATTCCTTGAAATGAATATGCGAGCATAGGCTTATCTACATCATACAGAAAAAATCCATCAGAATCTACTGGCGCTTCATCAAGATTTGAATGTGCCCGATTTTGTATCCTTTCATGTTCCTGGGCGTCACGAAGCATTTAAGACAAGGGAAGGCTGTCTACATACAGTATTCTGGGCACGAATATTTCAACGGAAAAGCAACAAATCAGATAAATTATAGCCTGTTTCATGACCTTATTATATAGCGTACGAGAATCGAGAGCGCCAATGAAAGAATATTAAGGAACACCTTGCGTCATCGTATGTTACAGCGTCAAAAAGTATCCACGCTACGCCTTTGTTGTTTTTATCGTCAGGCACAAAATGTAGACTGGCAACCAAACTGATCTGCTTGAAAGCAGCATCCGCTTTTTCATTGAAAAGCCATGAGTCTTCATCATTTATATCGGATGAATAGCGTGACATCTACTCAATCCTGCAGTCATTTCACGTTCCTCAATGAGAAGCAGGATTCAAGCCACGGAAAAACGTGAGTGGTCTGCCATGAAAAGAGTTTTAGCTTGCCATTAATACCGATTGCCGATTCTTACCTAGACATTGTCGAGCTCGCATAGAAAATGAGGCGCATGAGCACCAAGAAATAGACAAGTACAAATGCAAGTGCAACTCGGATCCTAGTCCTAGTCGGATGGCACTGTTCAGCCTAGTGTGGCGCACTTTGGGACCGTTTTTACAATTTTACAACTTTACAGCATTTACAGCATTTACATGCTGCAGTGTCTCGTATTAAGGTGGCTGAGGCTACCGCGATACGTGATTATCAAGGAGAAGACATATTATCATCTCTCACAGGTATTTCACGAAACGTTTTTATATGTATATATGTTATTTAAGATAGCCTAGGCAACTAGAGAAGTCAGTTAGTCTAATTCTAGTAATATAGACACCTTCAACTGAGCACCAAGAAAAAGTGCTAGAGAGAATTTTGAAGATATCAGACTCGTAAATAAGTCAAAAATGTGCAATTGTCTGCGTACGGATGAATAGGTCGTTTAGACCTAAGTCGCTTCTTTTAACCTAATCCAGGTGTTTGGGAGATGCAGAAGTGTGTCAAAAAGGGCTGTAATTTTGGCATTTCCTGTAGTTTACATTGTCAACCAACCTTGATAGAAAACAAGCAAACTTGTTGAAACCTAGCGCAATCATCCCAAGGCAGAGTCAGCCGTTTGCGAAAAAACATCTTTGCATATACTCGTGCACAGAAAATGACGAGATGTGAGATATGCTGCTGTCCAATTTTCGTAGCAGCGACGTGGTGGTCAACGTTGCTGTAACAGGGAAAGGCGGTGCCAAAAAGTGGGATGAAAATCTTGCTTTTTTTGAATAGTTAGGACCCTATATATCGCTCAATGAATGCATTGGCAGCGGGAAATGGGAAAACCTAGACTTGAGGGGATTTGTACAATGCGGCGATGTGATAACCCAATCACTAGAAATGTTGGGTTGTTGTATCGGTGGCTTGCGTAGTACTCGGAATAGGGGTTTCGAATGAGCACCCTTTGCATGGATGAGCCCAGGCCATAATCATTGGTGGCAGCGAGCTCATGTCACTGAAGAGTTCATACGGAGGAGTGTATAAAAGAATTGGGGACAAGAAGAGCACTTGAACGTAGTAAAGCAATGGTAGCGTGGTCTAAAAAGCGATTTGGAGGTTACTTATTGCCTCTCGTAATATCGGTAGCATTGCTGAATGGCTCTGTATTCACTGCCGCCACGTCTTTCCAGGCGGCTCCAGAAGACAGTCAAATGCAGCGTGCATTGGGTAATAAAGAAGAGACAAAGTCTGAGATAAAATGCCTGAGCGATACTAATCAAATTCCCTTGGATGCAGCCGGGACATCAACAGCGAAAAGCGATTCCACTGGCAGTGGACCGACCATAGGTCAAATCAGGGTGGGAATTGGAGCAACATTTATTAAAACACGAAAGAAAGTGTCTCCAGTAATCGATAACGTGGGCAATACTATATGTACTCTAGTCGGAAAAGGAAAAGCGAGACTTGTTGACAACCTTAGCAACATCGATCCGAATTCCAAGTAAAGAAACCCATTCTTGAAAAGGCTACAGCGGGGAAACGTACGAGTTCTTTTACAGAAAGAGAGAGCACATCATAGCTTAAATCTAGCTCTAATGCGAAGCTGAATATGACACCTGAACGACATTTTGGTTCTTTCTACAGTTGTGTCGCTCGCTGATCGGAGCAAGTGAACCTTCGTTGTTATATTGACTGATCGCGAAGCGTTACTCATGAATCATAGAACCTGTGAACCTTATCATAATTGTACAGAGATGGCATCCTTCAGCCTAAAAATCGTCTCGAAACGTAAACTTGAGTAAAAGATTTATCATAAGGAAATTCGAACCATGACTTTTCACACTGACATAAGAATTCAAAGTCCTATTCGACGAGATAATAAAAATGGTATCCAGTACGGACGAGCATTGTTCCCTGATAAAAAAATTCATACAGTACGAGCATGTGAATACTCGAACAGGATCCAAAGTGAGTGGGATGTAGCGGAGAATGCGGTGAACCCGCGCGGACATGTCAGCGGTATTCAAAAAGTCTTTTCGCATCGTTTATTGATGGAGACTTGGCTCGATCGCGCAGCACTTGTGACACCAAATACACAAGTGACATAACACAAATATTGCGGTATCTAAGATCTTGGCAAAATCATAGGCGATTGATCAAGTCTTAAGTGTTGATAGACTAACCATTCTATTCCAACGGTAATACAAGGGTTCGAAGAATCTTTTAAGATGCGAGCAACTTTCCTTCCAACTTATGAATCTTGGTCAGAAGTTCCCTAGAGGAGACATATAGTTCTTTGTAGGAGACGTATTGTGTTTACCGTAATCGTTCATTGTAGTAATTTGCATTCGCACTATTCTGTGCAACTCGAGGCAAGTATTTCGACCAGCAAAACCTAAATTTATTCTTCACAAAATCAGATCATTGAGTTCAATCAAATTTTAGTGTCAAAAGTAGTAAGACGCTAAAGAGATTTATTGAGGAATGCACGTTTCTTACATCAGTGAAACAGATTTGTAAGCGTGGGCGTGTAACGATCTTCTCTATCGCAATTATTCGTTTGTAGGATCATTTCTGATCGATCACTCAATATGCTTCATGAATACTTGCGCCGTTATGGTTAACTCTTTGCGTAATACTAATAGCAGCCCGAAAAATAGACGCTTTAAATTGTCTTGATCTTCATAATAAACAACACGCTCGAAATATACAATGCATGGAGCCATTTAAACTCGCACTCTTTTACGAAAATCATTTGCAAAACGGTGGATTGTTACGAAGCTCAAAAGTCAATTGTGCAAGCAATCATACGTCAATCTCTCGGCATCAGGAAGATTCCATTTACGTGTCCGAAGCTTCTGTATGAAATCAGAAAGATTGCTGTCATTTTCGACAAATGTAGTTCAATAATGCTTCCCATACAAGCCCTTGATCGCTGAATGTAAAATCGAGAGAGTGTATGGTAGACAGACCATTCGCTTCTCTGTTCCATAAAGATGACTACCACCCTTCGATATTTTATTCTGGAATGTGAAACTCTTCTAGTTCAACCAAGGAGGATCACTAAGCAGATAACTAAAATTCGTGCGTACAGAGAGCGCCTACGAAGTGCAGAAGTAACCAATTTGGTCACAAAATTGCTCATCGTGAGACTCACTCCAGGAAAAAAAAGAGTATCATTCATACAACCATCAATATCAATTCGGCGTCATGATCATCTCAACTTCACGTGGGAGAGCACTATGGCGTGCATTTGAAACAGAAAGTTGCAGACCTAGATTAGCTAGAATGACCGCTCAAATGTTGTGATGGAAATTGCAAGGAGAAGATTACGAATCAATCCCTGAACAATTTTGAACGAGGAACGGTGCATAGAGGTTGAAGGGGATATCAGAAATCAGTGAGGACGTTTCATGACAAAAAGTCAAATGATCATGAAGCAATTGCAGGAAGAAAAGACATCAATTTACGCCCGAAAGGATTTGAGAGGATTCTGGTATTGAGCCTCGCAAAGTTTACGCCAGCTACAATGAAACCGAGAACAAACCAAAGACTTGGGGAAAACTCTGATACAAGGAACTGAAATCGAGAGAGAGTGGTGAGACTTACCAGATACAGGCAAGTACTTGGTCGTCTTATATAGTTTTCAGCAGCAAAACGTTAGGCTATGCATACCATGCTTCAAGTCGTTGAGCATCCTACGGCTGTGTTCATCCTCAGAGAAGCTGGTTACCCTATCGAATCGTACAGCAGCAAAAAGTCTGTGAAGCGGAGAAATCGAAGGTACCGGTCAAATATACCTGAGTTTGACCAGGATGTCAATGGGACGAATAAACTGAAGGATTTGATGTAAAACGAAGAATCTGCAAGCCTTGGCAGATAGTTATACTGAACAAAGCTTGTAGGAAGGTGAAGGTCGTCCGTCTTCAACTATCACAAATCACTTCAAGTGAGAAGCAGCTGATTACCTGGTAAATATTCCCGCACCGAACAGCTAAATTTTGCAGCAAGGAAAAGGGCTACAGGACGTAGGGTTTCAAGGGCACAGAAGAATTAGTAGCATATGATGTATTCTTCTATGATGGTGTTACCAATTGATGATTTGAAAACCACTTCTTTTTGGAGATTTGAGCATTTTGGGTCGGCATCCAAGCTCAGATTCTTGTCAACTGCGCGAGTGTACACGAGCATGACGGCCTCGGCTACAGTAGACGAGCAAAAAATATCAGTTTAAACATTTAAATATGTAAGCTCTTCGCGCTGCATATAGTTATTGATCTTGCAAGATGTTTTTTTCATCATTTCGTATTGCAATCGATTGTATCAATTCAAAGAACAACTTTTTTCTCTCCTGGGGACGACACTTTCTAAAGCTAAGGCATTTTGATGGGGTCAGCATTTTTTGCTGGTAAAATGAAGTAATGCATGAAAGTATCTAAAAAATCGCAGCGCTGATAACCATGTGATTTTATTCCGAACTCAGCTAATCACATTCAAAAGTCAAAATTATAGTGCTTTCTCACTGCATAGTTGCGGTATGCGACCAACAATTCATCATCTTTTTTTCAGCCATTTCTGATGAGAAAATAAAAACGACTTTGACTGCACACAAGAAGAAACCATCACGATTTTTAGTGGAATGGAAATGTAGGTAGATGTATGAGAGCCATGCATTGATAAATTTCATCAGCTTGCTGAAAACCCGATTCTGCACAAGTAATTACGGTGCTGATTATCATTTTTTGGAGCTTTTTCTCTTGAGAGTCCTAGTGGTTCCATGGGAAACTAAACACCATCTTATCAACGCGCTGGGTTTTTATAGGAAATTTCGGCATTCCCTTATGAGCGATTGCTTCCGTGGTAATGTGATGGATGCAGAACCGTGATTACGTTTCTCAAGCATGCATAGGAGCTATCGCTAATAGAATCCAGATTACGTTTCTCAATCAGCTTGACGATGCGACCATATGAATCTTCCATATGATTGTTCTATGAAGGCTCCGCAATACTGAACGACTTAAAAGATTACGAATGCTTTAGTCAATCACAAATAGTTAACTACTTATTAGTCAAAAGCGAGCAATATCCACTTTAAGTAGACCGCTTCCCCGAGGACAATATCAAATAAAATAGATCCAGGGAATTTTAGAAGACCAGGAATAGCAATAAGTTTGTATCATTTCTATATCACCAGCTGCTTGTGGATTTTTAATGGCCGACAAAGAAGCCTTACAAGTTGCCAATAAGGACTTTCGGTCATGCTTCAGCGATGGGAACAATGTAAGCAACTTCAGTTTGTAGAACATGACCATTCGGACATCTAGTCACTGCAGGACCTCGTACTCTGAAAGGATTTGACGTGTGTGATCTCTGCCAAAAGTCTATCATTCAACATCTGACGGGTCAACATTGTCTCAACATATCTCCTGTATACAGCACCGCATTGCTCTGATGAAAGAAAATGGTTGACGAGGAAGATAGATTCGCTGCTTGCAGACATACCAATTTGCTACGCGAAGTCGTGACATACTTGCATATTTCGACAGCATAAAAACTGAGCATCCAAACGGTTTGACACAGAAAGCAGCGTCTTGGACTTCTATTTCAGTAGTTGAGATCACTTCTTCACCCGTTCCTTTGCCATAGTATCATTGTCTGGTCGTGATTGAAGCAATAATGGCAGTTTCAGCATACTTGCAGGCCGAAATCATCATCATCAATTCGCACCCGCGTCGTGTAGCGCTCGCCAAGTAACGGTTCCCCACCAATAACGTAGAGCCGAATCTTGAAGAATTTCGTGTCAAGTTCCCGACATTTATTGTCGACAATCGGAACTTGGATTTTAGCAAACATTCTTCCAGCCGGAAGCACCAGCTCTCCAGCAACATGTTGATAATCAGGACAATCTTTACGCTCATTCGGTAGCTTTGCCTGGCAATCTCGACATTCTGTTGCGCTAGCGCCTCTTGCATTTTCATCCTCAGTTGCATACGCAACAGCGATGACTTGATTCACATCCTGGCTAAATCTTTTCACAATCACGATCGCTTCTGTTCCTCTCCCCTCGACACAATGGAACAGGGATGATGCGAAACCGATATGCAAAAAGTTGATGTCGTAAGCAAAAACTTGTCCGATCGGATTTGAGACCGAAGCTTGAGAGAACAATGGTGCCCCGCTCAACAGCGTGCTCCCACTCATATCGATCGCATGCCCGTACCGTGATTTGGACTGCTGACGTATGCACTGCAGCTTGACGATTTCGTATGGTGTCCATTGAGCTCTCGTCCTCGTGTCCGATGTAGCATCCGCATTTTGATCACGATTGACTTGACTTCTCTGAAACACGTACGTGCTTCCCATCTGATTTTCTTCATTGAAAATACGATCCGCTTCACGATATAATCCATGTCCAGGAGCAGACACGACCGCGAATCCGCTCGATGAATCGATTGCGACATCAAAGCTAAATTCATCGCCACTCTGTTTATCTGTAGAAGTCAAACGGCTTTCCAATTTCCAATAAATCGATTCATCGCATAGACTATCGGAGCACTCTGACGCACTGCGGGAAAAGATATAGGCAGCTCCGGCATTCGGAGTGGCAGCAAACTGATGAGATATATCCCAGTCAAACTGAACATCATCAAAATTGATGTGACCCCAGTATTGACTGCTTGAGGCATCCACAACACATAACTGAGCGCTTTTTCTCTGGAATGTAGCGACGTTCCACCGAACGAGCTCCATTTTCTCTCGGCATTTTCCAGTTTGCTTGTATTCCGTGGTGCCTCCAACGCGCAATTCTGCATAGAGAACAAGAATATCGCATCCTCCACCTAGTTTGAAGGATATCCAATTTCCATGAATCACAAATGGCTGAGAGCAAAGTTTTCCTTGTGGGCCATCACCCTGGATACTTCCTGCTCGGTTTTCACCGGGAAGAGTATAATTCGAAGCTCGACATTGAGATCCAGGGAAAGAGCAAAGACTTAATTCAGTGGAATTTTTGCCTCTACCAGGTCGGGCTTCATACGTTCCAACCCAGTAACGTCCCTGTGGATAAGCTCGTTGTCCAATGCTTTCCAGAGAGTACAAACCGTAATCGTAAGTACTAACGCGATCGTAGACATTGTCTCCAAATGTCGGCTGTTGATCAAATGCTGTTCCGGTTGTGAGCCATCCGGTTAGATCTCCTGTCTCAAAGTCCCATGTTGTTGTCGTGAGAGCGTTGGAAGCCGGTGCGCCAATGATTAATAGGTCGTCGTCCAAATCGATACTAGAGCCGAAGCGATCGCCAAAATTCCCGTCCGGCGCTTCTAAACGAGTCTCGCATTCCCATTCACCTAGCATTTTTCTCTCTTCGACATGTATCTGATCGGAAGGATCAGCTACGTATGCACTGCTTAGTGATTGACACTCATCACATCCAAAACCTTTCCAAGAAGCTTCTAGCAAGGGCACTGTCATAAATGCATCCCAGAACGTCAACATCCATTGATGTGTCAAGTTATCGCTCATCTTCGAAACCTTTATCCGGTGAAGTAAATTTAGGTGCCTCAACGCATCCCCAACATCTCTTGCTGAAGAAGTGAATCCAAGGCGCTGTGTAGTCTTTCGGCCGCCTCGGTACATCAGTGTAAGTCTAAACTCTCCATAGAGAATTGCTGTATCAGCTCGCAGCTCGATTGTCTGACGTTGTGCTTGGAGAGAGCATAAGTAAACAGCGCCTTTGCTTAAATAAGTGCGATCAGCTTTCACATCATCATTCTCCTTTACCGCTTGCGCTGTTGCTAATGGAGCGCCTACAGCAATCATGCGATCAGAGACTGACACCGAGAATCCAAAGTGAAAAGTTGATTGAAATTCATCTTCTAATACTCTGTGTAGTACACGATCCACGCATGTTATCTCTGAAATGAAAGCCCAATCCAATATTCCACGGTGGTATACGAAAACTTTCTCGAGACCGACTGCACCAACGACTGCGAGATCCCCCCAAAGGCCGACCGTACGAGGACCTCCGTATCGATGGGAAGACGCGGAGGCCAGATTGTGAGTGAGTCGAGATTCCAGAATCCAATTTATAGGCTGATGCTTCTGACTTTTGTAAATAACTGCATGAGGATGCCTTCCTGGACTTCCGATTATTGCACGGAGACTTTCAAAGGTACAGTCGAGCGCTACAGAAGCTCCAAATTCCTGACCTTCCAAACATTCCGGCGGTACTAATTTGCTATGTAGTTCCCAATATCCCACTCGAAGAACAAATGTGTACACAGCGCCACAGGAAGTAGTGCGTCCGTCAACATCGAATCTCTCTTTTGGTGCACCGATAAGCGCAATCCCGTAAATATCGCAAACACTAACACAAGCGCCAAATTCTGCCATTAACTGACGACTCTTTCCGGCATGAAGAAGCCCCAAGCTGATACGGGTACCGGAACCTCCATCTCCATTATCTTGAATAGTTAAAGTCGACCATAGAGACCCGGGAGAGCTTGGATGAATTCCTGGAGAGGAAAGCCGTAATGTGAATTTATCATCGGGCTCTTCGAGTGCATAGTCATCAATCGTTTTAAATTCAAAGCTTTGGGAAATTCCGTCGCCGATGTTTTCAAAATAAAGCTTCTTAGAGTCGACCACATAGTCTGAAAGACCTGCATTATCATACGTGCCATCATGCCACAATGAAGCTTCTTTTTTCTTCTCAATGTCATTGAAGACAGCGTGACTTTCATCCCATACTAATTTGCGAGTAGAATCGTCCTCTGGTTCGTGTGAAATGTATACATCTGCCGAACGGAGTGCGTTAACGTCCTTTGCGAGCAACTCGCGATGTATGACAGGAATTTTGATCGTATCGCCTTCAATGACTGTGTATGTATCGGATGAAAAACCAAGAGCGAGAACATTCAGATCAAATGCAAATGCATCTCCAGCTGGATGATCTCCAATGATGGCGGTTCTGCCATAAATGGCTATCGCCGCACCATAATTGTTCAGCTGCTTGAATCTCGGTCGTAACGTTGCCTGCTCTATCCATTTATGGTTGCTTCTTTCAAACACATACACACTGTTATCTAGCCTTGGTGAAGGTTGCTGAACCCATTCCGTCTTGATCCTTGGCACAGTACACGTTTCAAAGCCGCAAGTTGTTTCTTCGACATTGAGTAAGGAGGCCCCCTGGTCAGCCCCAAAGGTCAAGAGCCATGAGATACCATTCAGATCGGTTGTACGACTCACCGATACATCTTCTATCAGCAGTTCTTGATGTAGAATGGCCTCCATCGTGTTGACATCCACATTAAATTTGATCGGTTGGGTCTCGAGCCGGACGATTTGCTTGCGTTTGTTGACATCTTGGACCTTTCTGCAAGAAAGACGGAACTCATCCTCACCATATGAATCGTATGGGGAAGAATCTATTGTCGTGATGCGAATATGCTGGATAGGATCTGATAATTTGTGAGTAGATTTCGGAGATTCTAATGCATTCACTATGATAATATTTCTCGATACTGAAACTTTACGTCCAAAGCGATCGTTTGGTGACGTGTTCAAGCCGACCAGCATCGTCTCCATCGTAAAGTATATTAGTCCTGGATCTTCTCGTACAAAGACGAAAGCAGCGCCGGTATTGGAGCCTACCACAAGTGTCGTGATCTCGGTCATATCAAGAGCCACATCACAGCCGAAAAAGTCTCCCGCATATCCATGAGTCTGTGAGAGCTCCTGTTGTAGATTATAACGATTCTGGTTGATGTCATAGTCGTAAATAAACACTGAGCCAGGACTCGATACTGATCCTGGTGCTCCGATTGCGATTGTCACTTTGGATGATTTACCTGAAATGGCAATTGCTTCACCAAATCGACGTGGCTGTAATGAAAGAAGCGTTTGGAGCGTTTGTAGTAAGATCCAAGAATCATTTCCCGGGATGTATTGGTAAATGTATACCCGACCAGTATTATTAGAGGATGCCGGTGCCCCGACTACGCCAAAAGTTTCGAAAATCGTGACGGATGCTCCAAATTCACGCACAAAAATGATATCAGTAGCTGGAATTTGAAGTTTTGCAGTTTGATTCCAATTCCCATCATTCATTTTTTTGAAAATGTATGCTGCTCCAGCCTGGGATCCTTGCACTTCTTGTCCATCCAAATGGAATGATCCCGAGCTCTCTTCTATAACATTGATGATTCCCTGGCTCCCTTGTTTGTACAGCGAAGACTTGTCAATTGTCAGTACATCGTTCCTTCCATATCCTCGACCAAATGCTTTCACTATTCGTATTGGCGCATTGGAGCATAGACTTGTAAAATAAGATACTATCACACTATTCTCAGGTACATTCCATAAGCTAGAGAGGCTTTGCTGTAGTATTTGACGGTTTGCATTGAATGGTATACGTTCGGTGCTTCTAAACTCGTTCTGTATTATGAATGAGCCTGCATCAGCGTCACAAATGATTGAGACGGAGCCAAAGTCAGCATAAGCAGCCGCATATGGAGCTCCAACAAGTATTACATCTTGATATAGTGCGATGCTCGACCCGAAACCATCATCAAGTCGCGTATCGGATCCCGTGATAGGCACTGCCGCCTGTTTCCAAATCCCTTCATCACGAGCATACGTAATAATCGACCCACTCCCCTTTCTACCGTCTTGATACGGAGGGTACATCTGATCCACATGAACACTGATTCGAACATTAGTGCCGTGGAGAAGCTTTTGTTCTCGTCCGTCGGAAACCTTGACAATGATAACTGGAGAAAGTGATGGAATAGATTCGATTGATGAAGCAGCGCGATCCTCCTTTCTTGTGAATGTGATTTTCCAAATCATTGCATGCTTCTTTGTCAGCCGTGTCACTGTCACTTGATACATTGGAGCTACCACACTGATCACTTGCTCAAGATGACGTGCACTGGCATCCACAGGAATGTCTTCTGTCATTCTGGTCGGTAGACCATTCATCCGAACATCGATTCGGTATGTTCCACTAGGAGGCACTTGACAATTTGTCAGTGTGCGGGTTGAAATCATCGCTCCGTAACCAATAAGCCCTTCACCCTTCGATACGAGCTGCTGGTACTCGTGCACAATGTCGCTCTTTTTGAAGGTTATGATCCAAGTGAGCTCCATCATGGCGCTTGGCTGTGTCCTTGTAATCTTTTCTACGCTTAATCCCAGGTCATCTAATAAAATCGCTGCTAGCTGGACAGATTCAGCATCAACTGGAATAGATCGAGTTTCTTTGGCGTCATATTTCAAGGTGAACGATCCTGAAAGAATTGTTGGTTTGCTGATAACAAGTGCCGATGGTGTTCCTTGTCCATCTCCGATTACTGCCTGCGCTCCTGTTAGCGATTGGAATGCAACAGCGAGAGCCTCGAAAGGACCTTCAGATGACAAAAACGTTATGGTCCATACAAAAGCATTTCGGCTCTTGCTAAGATTGTTGATTTCTCTAGATACACTCACAGTGTTTTTACCGACACGCAAGTCGATCTCAATGATGACTGCGATCTGAATCGGATGATAATTGTAATAGATACGCCTCGAAGTCGGACCTGTACCAATACTCAACATGAACCATCCATCGATTGTCTCGTTTTCCGCCGCATCCGACAGAAGTTTTTGTACTAATGGGCGTTGTGTAGCTCGTGTCGAAATTTCTTGCACTTCATTGATGTAGGAAGACACATTGGAGGTAAGGGTCAGCGATTGTATCGATATCACTTCCTGAAAGCGATTCGATTGAGCCCCAACAACGATAGTGTTGTTGTGTATCGCAACGCTCGTGCCCAGAATATTCCCAGTTGGGGGCCGTAATGCATACACTGATGAATGGGATACAATGACATGGGTCCAAGCTCTTAAGATCTCTCTTTCAATCTTCATTTGAAAATATATTCGATAATGATTGCCTGGTCCATCTAGAAATATGTCTGTAGATTTTGTGGCTCCACGCACTACGGGAAGGTGTTTTGTACCATGGAACCGTCTTCCAGGAGGATTCAAATGGATATCAGCATCTTGGATAGCAGTTCCAGCTGTATCAGAAGTCTGCGTAAGAATTCTGGCATCCCCGTCAAGGGTGAGAGACGATGTGTCATAGTAATCCAACTGTGATGCATAATCTCCTCTTCGAACAGTGTACTCAAAGTAAAGAGTAGTCTTATTATTATTTTGACCGACATAATCCGCATAGCGGTTTAGTAACAACCCGGTATCACGACTATGAAGTGATAGTTTGAGCCTCACTGCACCCTCTCCGAGTGTCACGTAGACTGGAGACGAAAACACAATCTCTATCGTAACGATCTCACCAAAGGTGTAATCACGATCGGATCCAACAACCTGAATCAGTTCAATAATTGGTTTTCTTCCATCCACAGAGATTTTTTTATTGTGACCAAGGCTTCCTGGCGTCGACGGTAATGGTAGCTTCAGATAAGCAGTTACTGATGGAATGTCTGCTTGTTGAAATATAGAGCAAGCATGATCGTCAGCGGTGTGTATCGTGTCCAGTGAATGCGAGTCTCTGTAGTCCAACCTCATAGAGTAATCATTCTCTTCAATAATGTACAAAAATCGCAATGTAGTGGAGCCGGAGCCGGCAGAGTAAGTGGCTGGCAGCGACATCGATCCTGCATTGAGCCACAATACCGGAAATCCTTGCACTGTAACGTGACCCGAGAATTCTACATCAATAGTGATCACATCACCGCATTTATAAATACCATCCGGTAGTGGTGACGTAATCGATAAAACATGAGGCACAAAGGTCGTATTGATGCGGAAGAGCTGATTTTGCCATTGACCGAATGGAATTGGAGGCATCGGAAGCGCCAGAATTGCGAATGTTGTGGGAATGGATGAGAACCTTTTGATCGAGCATTGTTCATCACCAAACGATAAGGCATCATTTGATTCGTACGTCAAGTCCATGTGCTCGTCTCCAGATTGAATCACATACGTAAACCATAATAGCTTTCGGTTTCCTTCGAAAAACCCTCTGCATGGGACCTTCTGACCGTCTTGCGATGTGTTTAAGAACAATGTTGGGCCGGTACAAGAACGAGTGCTATGAGCTGGTACTATCGTCACAGGACTGCTCCATTCGACAATAATATCGATCACGTCGCCAATAACAAACATGCCGCCATTAACGGATGGGACTAAATTAGTAGAGTAGACGCGTGAAACCATAGGTGGTGTTGGATCGATATGAATGCCACTAGGCATCACATCTACTCCTTCCAGAGACGAACTAACCGGATCTCCATTGAAGTTGACAATATTGCAGCCGGAATCGCATACAATCGAGGCATCATCCAGCTTATTGAGACGAAGAGTTGTGTCGTAGGTGCCAACAATGTATTGGAATATCAGCGTTATGGACTTTGATCCTGAAATATACAGAGCGGTGGCCTGAGAATTGAGTAGTAGAGTGGGTGTCCCAGTGACCACTACTTCACTAGTGAATGTAAGATTGAGCCGTATGACATGTTTGACTCCATAGGAGCCTAAAGGCACATCAGCCCACAGACTTTCAATTGAGGTGCTCTCGGCAATACCGGGATCAATATTCGGTGCGTTTATTATAGGTGTTGAGAGCAGCAATGCGGCATCCACAATCGGCATTTGGGCTTTCCGTCGGATTGTAGCACCACATAAAGTTATTGCTCTTCTTGTAGTATACGTCATGCCTTGAATAGCTTGATCACCAAGTCGTACTTTGTATAGAAATGTTAGAACTGATGTGCCACTTCCTCCATTGTATTCTGCAAAGCGCTCAATTTGTCCCACGGATAGCGATATTCTAGGAGTTCCTTTATCTGTGTTCACGACGACCGGAGAAGTGAAAGTGATAGAGATGGGGACTGAATCGCCGGGATACACCGTCACACCCACAGTGTTGCCAGCTGAAATGCTATTGATTGATGGAGTAGCAGAGTCCAGGAGGATCCGGGCGTTTTCGTACAAGGATTTATGGTTTTGTGAGGACTCCGATAAAGAAGTCTGAGCATCAGAGGAGTTGTAACCATGACGGATATATCGTTGAATAGAGCCCCCATTCAATTCAAGTGCATTATCGTCGCGATAATTCAGGAAAGAGTTTCCAGTGAGATCATGTCTGTCGCCCACAGCAACAGTGTATCGAAAAGTGAGTTTGAACGACCGATTGCCCGAGAAATAATCAGCTGGCTGCTTGATAGGACCGCTTTCTAAATAAAGTCGAGGAAGGCCCTGAACCATGACAGGCTTAGTGAATGTTACTTGAATCAGGATAATGTCGCCAGGGCAATAGATGCCATCGACAGAGTCGGAGGTAACTCCAACATGAGAGTCTACTTTTGGATCCGTAGTGTCGATTCGTATTTGGTTCAAGGAACGGAGGGTATTTGGATTTGAAATGTCCATCATAGTTGCAGCAACTGTGCTCGGCTCCATGGAGTATCTTTTTATGGATCCACCATTCAGCTCAATCACCGGCCGCACGTCCAAGATACCGGCTTGATCACCTTGCTGTACAACATACGAAAATACGATTGTGGACGTATTATTACCACCTGATAGGGTTGCTCGCCGAGCTGGATCGGATCCACCAACGTTGTCCAAAATGACAAAGAGAAAGGGAAGCCCATACACTGCGACCTCGGCCGAGTATTTGACCTGTATGTAGATAGTTTCTCCGACTCCGTACTCTCCATCATCAGGTGTCGAGCATTGGATAGACGTGATAAACGGTGTAGATGTGTCGATACTGATAAAACTTTCGATCAAGGAAGCAGGGCTATCTAGAGGAGGTAGAGTGAGAGTGGCTGGAATGCCGTTGCGATCGGAAATCTCGCCTCCGTTGGGGATCAAGGAGGTAGCTGATGCATACTGCAAAGCATTCGTAAGATCGTTCGGAGAGACTGTGTACTGAAACAAAAGATGCCGTGACCATGTGCTGAGTGTCACACACGTTGCAACGCTAGGAAGTGAGGATGCAGCCAGTATCAGACTTGGTGTGCCTGTAGCTAGTACTTCATCTGAGAAAGTTACTCGAACAAAAAGAATAGTGCCAGCTCCATACGGTGTCGTAAATGATGGAAGAGGTTTCACATCAACTTTTTGCACGACTACTGGTGGTGCATTGATCGAATTCACGGAAACTGAGGTAGTAATCGCCATGCTTGGTACATATACTGTATCTACTACTGTTGTGGACGTTGAGACCAGATTACCACCTGCATCAAGAATCTCTACATGGGGCTGTTGACGCATAGGTTCACCATCGGAGAAGCCGTATAAGAGTGGTTCCACAGAAATTCTGGCTGGGGAACCAACGGCTACGTCGAATCCTGGAGACAGGATGGAGATAGATGTTTCCATCAGATCTCCAGTATCATTTGTCTTGTACAATGCAAATGACAGGGTGTAGTTCGATCCAGCTTTGTCGATGTTTAAATTACGAAAAACTGCAAGCCCACGTTGCACCTTTGCTGTCGAAAATGCTTCAGGTTGTATTTTTCCATTGTACGGATTTGGTGATAAACTAATTCGCACCAAATTTTGTGCTTCATCATCCGGAACGTTGCCACCTGCATCTGTGACTTTTAACACGGGCTGAGTACTAAAAGCACATCCTCCTATTGCTGCACTCGGACTTTGGATCACCTGAAGGATCCTACCCTGACCAGGTTGTACACATAGAGGTTTTGTTTCGACTATGGATCCCCCGACAAGATAATGGTCGATAGTGTATCTCATTCTGTAAAAGCATCCCGCAGCGGTGATATACAAGCCCGAGAATCTGGCTCGTCCATTTGATACATTTGCCATGACGTTCGCTGTAGGGAGAAGCTGTCCACGAGAAGTACTTTGCGATAGCTCGACACGAACACTAGCTGTAAATTCTTGGACAATGTTACCACCACGATCAACGACTGAAATGATCGGCTGAGGGTGGAAGGCTGTGCCTCCGAAAGCACTGACGCTGTCAGAATCAAGTAAGAGCTTATAAGCAGGACCCACTCTAACTTCAAATACAGTGGTCTCTGTTATCGAATTGTGAAGTGCGGAATATATAGATAGCCGGTAATCTTTCCCAGCCTTATCGATAACAAAATTACCACATTGAGCAATTCCATTTACGATTGGATATGAATTATGTTCGGGTTTCAATACTGCGGAAGAAGGCTCTGCTGATTTAAGGCTTAGCGATACAAATCCTGAATTTATTGTAGTCATAAAAGTATTTTTTTCATCGACCAAATGGACAATTACAGCACTGGTATAAATTTCTCCCGCCGTCATTGTGATCGGTTGTCGTACTACCTTTAAGATTGTTTCCATTCGTATCATGTAGAGCAAAGTAAAAATAAGAATAATAGTGCATCTCCACCGCAAGCTAATAGTCACACTCATTGTCATCCATCAATGATGCAATAATGAAAAGAGCATGGATACTGGACAGTCATTTGTGTCCTCTCGTGATATAGTGTCTGTACATAAATGTATTGTAAACACAAATCCAACACCAAATTCGACATTTGCAAAAACATGTTCGGTCGTCTCGTGGGCCATCGAGATAAGTTGCGAATGACGCTTGCAGCTGCAAGTGGATGCCTCGTGAGTGGGATGTTTTTACGAGATACGAGTCTCCATTCGGGCCATAATGAAACGGAACCACTCGAACATATGAAATATCCACGACCTCCGACGGTCGGCAAACAGCCAAAAATCAATGGTCTGAAAATTTTCAGCGGAAATGCAAATACAACATTAGCAGAAAATGTGGCCAAGCTGGTGGGTGTAGAGCTAGGAAAGATCACAGTTGACAGATTTGTCGATGGCGAAGTCGATGTCATGGTTCATGAAAATGTGCGTGGCAAGGACGTTTACATTGTGCAGCCAACATGCGTACCAGTGAATGAACATCTAATGGAGCTTTTGCTCATGGTTAGCACAATGCGTCGATCTTCCGCTCGTAGAATAACCGCTATCATTCCTTATTATGGATATGCACGTCAAGATCGAAAAATGGCAGCACGAGTTCCTATCTCAGCTGCGGATGTTGCCCGTCTTCTCGAAGCCATGGGGGTCGATCGTGTCATCGCAGTTGATCTACACTGTGGTCAAATCCAAGGTTTTTTTGGACCCCGTGTTCCAGTCGATAATTTGGATGGTGGTCTCGTAGGTGTGTCTTACTTTGCGAACCATGAGTTAGTCAATCCTGTGATCGTCTCGCCTGATGCTGGCGGTGTTGCTCGAGCGAAAAAGTTTCGAGAGTGGCTTGTGGGTAAATATGGTGTGCAAAATGTGGGTCTTGCGATGATAATCAAGCAGCGTGTAAGAGCAAATGAGATCGATAAGATGGACCTAGTAGGTAATGTAGAAGGCTCCGATTGTATTATTGTAGATGACATGATAGATACAGCGGGTACGTTGTGCAAAGCCGCTCAGCATTTAAACGATCATGGAGCTCGCAATGTGTATGCTTTTGCATCCCACGGACTATTTAATGGCGCAGCTAGTGAGAGAATTCAAAAGTCCAATCTTAAAGAAGTTGTCGTGGTGAACACTACCCCGCTTCCAGAAAGCTGCAAAGACAACGAGAAGATCACCCAGCTTGATATTGCGCCACTCATCGCAAAGGCAATTCAGAATATACATGATAAGAAGTCTGTATCAATGCTATTTGATTAGAATTTGATTTTCATCCCCGCGCTTATGTTATAAATGATTCCTGCTTTTGTAACTGATAGTGTCAGCTACGTAACTGACTGCCAATGAAGCAATCGGATCTGCCTCCAACATTGCCTTCTTATCTTCCGTCAACTACCAACACTTCCATTTCACACAATAAGGAAAGAGATTCTCGCGGTTTACATGCCACGCAATTGAATGCTGTAACGCCGACACAAACTTTAATGGGGGTAGGATCGAATATTCCGCTCATTCAGGTGGACAAACGACAAGGCTTACGAGAAGATAATGCTTCTGGAAACATAACTTCTCGCATTTCAGCCGCCCAATTCACAGCTGGAACTGGAGGTTTAGCTTTCAATCCCAATCTATTGGCCAAAGTGAGTGGAACAGATCCCGCGCTAATGGGATCTGAAGACATTCGACAAATCATGCGATGCCCCGATCTGCTATCAATTTATCAAAAGCTACAGGAAGAGGATGACCGGCGACAACGAAGGTGAAATGTTGTGCGCTAGCAAGTATGCCGTGTATGCACAATAATAAAGTAAATATCTTGTAGACTGGAAAGAAATCGGGCATCAGCAAAAATGCGTCGAGAGAAAAAGAGGACAATGGTGGAAGTGTATGAAGCCAAAGTCAATAAACTTGAGCACTCACTCAACTTGATACGAGGTCATTCTTTCGGTGTTGGAAAAGAGAATGATCTGGTGAATGCACTAGGTATCACAACTAATATCTATTTTCCTGAATTGATTCTGACGAAATTGAACTTGGATGAAGAGTATTGTGGTGAAGAACATATGCGTCATGTATCAATGGCCAAAGAGGCTAAACAGGAACGTCTAACGCACATGCTCACTCAGCATTGTAAATTCAGTAATTCTGTAGGTCAATCGATCCGGACTAATATGTGAAAATCTTACTGACCGATATGATGCAGATACGAAAGGCTGGATGGGAAATTCAAGTTCTTGCAGATGATAAATCAAAGCTTTTTGAGTCTCTGAAAGCAGAACTGAATCTTACTGACGAACAGATCGTTTTGCTGCGATTGTTAAGTGCGGAAATTGAGCATGAAGTTTTTTATTTAGAGATCATAAATAAGTGCTTCTCGGCATTGCGAACTCACGAATGGTTGTACTTTCCTGGCATGGAGGTAGTGTATCTTTTCCAAGGCCTGGATGAGCGTAACTTTCTCCCTGGCATTCAGACACTATTCTCCAACACAAAAGCGGCACTGAGCTTTCAGCAACTTCATAAACTTTTACGCTTCACGACCGAGAATCAAGAAACTATACGCAATTTGAAAGTAAGAAACAACATTTATTCTTTTCTGAGCTAAGCTTTACTTTCAGATCTCCAACTCGTCGAGCACAGAGCCCGAAAGCAATCAAGAGACTCAGATTTACTTCAAATTGAGCGACGAGTAAGCCAACCGCAGCATCCCACAATCACATCACTCGATGTGGCTCATCCATAGTGAGCACCGTTATTTGTATTGGAGCGACATTGAGGTCATGCGAGCATTAGACCTTTTGTCAAACGTCGAATCCGTTCTCTTCCAAACAGAGACAAAGTAGCAAACAAATCAAGAATACGAACGATGTTCGGCTTTATCGTCCCTCCGAATCATCGCAAGCGGTATCTTAGTCACAAGTGTTGATCGATTACGCTTTGTGCACTTGCACTACCTTTTCATTCACATGCTCTTATTACAAATTGTACGATATGGTATCAGAAAAATCGACAGAAAAGTAACATTTGATTACTCCATTACGTACAGAAATGGACATATTGTACTCGAATTTCGGCTGTTAGCTACTCTCATTTAAACAGTTCGTCACGCGATCAATACTTTGAATGGTGTCTAAGAGCGATCGTCAAAAATGTTTAGGCCTTGACCAGCTGTCTTATTTAGTTAATGATGTAGTGCATTTTACATGTTCTCCGATCGTAACAGCATTCGCTCTACTACACGCAACTGAACAGCAAAATGGAGTAGGAGTCAGATCTCGAAGCAAAAATAGAAGAAATCGATTCTAATCTACCCAATCAGCTCGAATTATGTATGGCTCAGTTCCAATATGATACAAATTGCCCCATTTCTGTCAGATTACAAATTTGGTACTCTCTGTGTCACTCTCTGCCCTGACGCAGACCTCGCATTTTCTATTTTGACATGCCCACCTTTTCACTGAGACGACTGGCCTGATCGTTTTCAAGGGACCTTGTAAAACTCAGTAACAAATAGGGACACATGCCGCAACATGGTTTAGAGAAATTGGCGCATGATCGATCGCACAAGATCTCCCAATCGTTGTCGTGGGATCATAAATCCAATCGATATACGCGTTCTCGTCCCAATCCTTTCCTTCGATCGTGCGCGTGTGAAAAATGCTTGGAACAAGAGCCGCAAGAAAGCTCTCCTCCGTTTCGTTTCTTGCAAAGACAACAAACTGAGTACCAAGAGTACGAGAGTCTTCGGAATGAGATGCTGTATGAGTTTGCGCTAGATTTGCATAGAAATATGCTGACAAATAGTCGACGTAAATTCTTATTTCGAGTGTATCGAGACTGTTTCTCGGGAATGGAGGCAGTGCATTGGATGCTGCAAGCCCGAAAAGTGAGCTCGCTGCATACAGCGATTCTCAGAGGACAATCGCTTTTACAAGCAAAATATATTGAAGGTGTTATAAAGGACGGAGCCAGAATATTTTCTTACGACAGAAAGCGTTTATATGTTTTTTCAACGATGTTTTTAATGACAATCCAAAATGATTTCGCTACAAGCAATTCCACTCATGAATGCACAGCTGGGACCTCTTCAATTTGCCATGATCCTACGTATGCTTACAAGCTCTATACAGCTCCCATACTGGAAGCCAGGTCGGAATCTGCTTTGTCATCGGAGAGACCACCGCCTGGAAAAGGCTGTGGCTCTTTTTTTCTCAAAGCAGCCATGTGTGCGCGAGAATCAATCGTCGTGGAAAGGTCGAATGCATCCTCTCTCGATAATTCCGAATATGATCTTCTTGACGGTGATCTCAATCAGAGTATACAGCCATTACATCATGCTGCACGACAAAGGGCGCTAGCTGCGCTAGTTGGTGGTTTTGTCGCCGAGGCTGCCTCCACTTCACTGAATGGAGTCCCGGATCCGTTAAAACTCATTCCAGAATTCAAATTTCACAGTCGCGATCCAGCTTTTTTTGACACAGCAACAGTCAGCAGAGCATCGGAACAAAACAGTTATCGAATTTCGCTGAGCAAAAAATTATTCAGCAGGGATCTCGACCAAAGCTTCTGCAACAACAACGTTAGCATCACTGAGAATGTGAAGCCTTCCTCCACTGGTGTCGAAGCTCGATCCGTTTTACACTGCTTTGCGCAACGTAAACAATTGAGTGCAAAGGAAATCGCTAAAGATATTTTGCAAGCCTTCCAGATGCAGAAATCATTACTGGGTCGGGCAGCTCGCGATTTCGTCGAGAAGGCTGAAAGAAAAGGAGAGAATGTATCTGATTGTTCCGTACACTGCGGTTCCATCGATGTGCTGGTTCTAATTCCCCCTCTCATTGTTTTGTATGCTGGGACGCCACAACTCTTCACCAAAGTGAAGCAATATGTGCTCATGTTTTACTCCGGAGCGTACGTAATGGATGTGGCAATGATCGCTGCATTTGTTCTTGAACAAATCATATTGGGTGCCACCATTCTGG
Organism: Albugo candida; assembly: GCA_905220665.1. Classification (NCBI taxonomy): domain Eukaryota; phylum Oomycota; class Peronosporomycetes; order Albuginales; family Albuginaceae; genus Albugo; species Albugo candida. The sequence goes on from CAJNAR010000173.1 coordinate 280,573, forward strand.
ACGCATTGCGAAAAGCAATGCGGTGCGATCATCTCACATCGCGGCAACGGAGTGCGATTTACAAATCCTTCACGCAATCTCAGAATCCCACACAGTACGTCTTGCAGAAATATGGAAAGTATGGCAGCAAAGCACGTGGTCTCTACACAATTCTCCAGCCCTTATTTGCCGAGAATGAGTATAAAGCTGCCATACGTGAAAATATCCTTGGAGGCGGTCGTTCATGCCGAAGAGCAATTTTTCTCGGTGCATGTTTTGCTGCCCAAGAAGGCTTACAATGCATTCCGAGAGAATGGATTGCAAAAACCCCTTTTTTTGAATTTATTGAAGCCGATATAAAAGCAATTGTCCAACAGCGCGATTTGTTGCATAGTGTCGAGACCGACAATGGAATACATGGCGAGCGGAATATCCTGGACGATGATCGAGAAGCTAAGCGTGCGTCTATCGTCAGCTCTCTATTACGACCAACCGAAATTGGATCTTTATATTCTGACGATATGCGACAACGGGACAGTGCTTACAGTCTCGCAGAAAATGAACGACCAAGCACGGCTTCCCTCCAACCTGTTGGCTCTAAATCTTTATCAGCGTCTAACATTTCTCGTGAGAGCTTTCGGTCGGATTTAATCGATTTTGGAGATCTTCAAAAGTTTTATCTTACGGAGCCAGTCAGAGGTTCGTCAATCACGTGTACGTCTTCAACACAGTCTTCTCCACCGCAGTCATCCAACAACAAGAAATACGAGCCTCACCCAACCAATACGATCAAATTATCACGGCCACCACCTCCTCCTCCTCCGTCGACAATCTCACCCGCTGTAACAACCGGAGACAGCGAGCTTTCCCATTGTGCCGAGGAAATGAAAATCTTGGTCACACAATCGATCGCATTCCAGATTCTATCCATCGACTCGCCAGAAAATCACAGTCCATGTCTCCTTCGAGTTGAGCATTGAACGTTCGAGTATTTATCATCAAAGTAGCACATGTTTGTGATTAAAATGGCAGATTAGCCTATCACTTGTGTGGCTCAAAATAGCGATAAAGTTTGTAATGTTCGCCATCGATAAGTAACGTGTGAACATTTTCTGCGCTCGTCAGTTTCGCAACAAAACACAGAAAACACTGAACAATACAGTAGAAGGTGCTCATAACTCATACTTTTCATCTAATTCATCTATTTTATCTGTTCTTTCTGTTTATTGTTCCGAATACGGTCAAAGATGCATTCAGAACTCCGAGATGGATTACACATCCAGCAAGTCGATTATTATGACGGCCAATCGATATTTTGCAATTCGCAATTGTGTTACAGTCTTGGAGAATATCTGGGAGGAGGTACCGCAGGCGTGTACGTTGAGCTCAGCTATTCTTCCATTTGTGTTCGCTTACTGGATTTGGTGCAAGCAGTGTCTACAAAGCTTTTTGCCATCGAACAAATTGTGTGCGTCGCTGCAACTGCGGTCGATTCTATATCTCATTTGTGTCAATTAGCATGTTGCAATCAAGATTTTAAATCCTGTGGGGTACAAGCTGGTGTCTCCATCGTTTCTTCCACGTTGTCTGATTGCTGTCCGCGGGAAGGCAGTGACCACCGCTATAGAAAATCCACATGAGCTAAAGATGGAGTACGTCTTCATTTTTCCATCTTTGAGCTTTGAATAAATTAATGACGTTCTATAGGAACGTATTCTGGCTGATTCATCCGACAACAAAGCAGGTTATAACTGCCTGGGAAGACCCGACAACGCAATCGTTAAAAGAACTTCATTTAGCACAATGTATCGCATTGTGGAAGGATGAGATCACGGAAGCAGACGCGTACAACAAGTGCATTGACACTGTCATGCAGCATCAGCGGTGGAATTTTCCACGAATTCCAAGGAAATTTCTGAAGTTTCTCGAGATGCAGCGATGTATCCGTCGTGAGATGGCGGCGATGTCGAGATTGAAACATCATAATAATGTTCTCAAATTGGAGGAAGTTTTGGAGTTTGTTGAGGAGGCAAAGTGCACAACATTTCTTGTTCTTGAGCTGGCGACTGGAGGCGACTTGTTCGATCGACTTCGCAACCGTGGCGCTGATGAAGAATTCGCGCGTTTTTACTTTCGACAATTGGTCGAGGGTGTCGCGTTTTGTCACGCGTCGGGCATCTGTCATCGCGATTTGAAATTAGACAATTTGATTTTAGCTGATGATCGAGTTCACTCAGTACTCAAAATTGCGGATTTTGGGCTTTCTGCCATTGTTTCAAAGACAACAGGTGATCACTCAGACGGCAAGTCCAATTTCCGCAGACTCCAATCAGTTATCGGATCCCCATATTATGTCGCTCCAGAAGCGCTGCATGACGCTGGAACCGGCTACGATGGTTTCAAAGCAGACGGATGGTCGATCGGTGTCATTTTATACGCTATGGTAACAGGAGTGATGCCTTTCGGAAAAAATTTGCCGTCATGTCCGCGTTTTGCTTGTTTTAAAAGCATATTTAGCGACTTGAAACATGAAAACACATCAACCAGAATAGTTGATTCGTTCGATCTCGCAAGTCACTCGCCAAATTGGTTATTCCCTTCTCAGCTATCAGACGAGCTCAAGGGATTACTCTCCCTTTTATTACATCCCGACCCGTGCTCGCGATTGTCAGTCGAAGAATGCTTACAGGACCCGTGGGTGCTGAAACAAACGTTCACTGCAAACGCACCAATCTGCTTAGAGCTTTGTGAGAACAAAACCGGCAATAGTCCTGTTTTTGAAACAGATTCAAAGTGCAATTTCTCAAGAGATTCTCAGTGTAACTTCAGTTTGAGCAAAAACAATTCGCTCTCATCGATAACGTCAAGCCTATCGCCCTCACCGTGAACGTTAATATCAGATAGCATGTCGTGCTATTTTGTAAGATCAACGGCTTAGACTATAGTGTGTAAGTTCATTAGCTAATTCATGTTAGTTTTGTCGACTGAAAATCTAGATAGAAATTTTTCCGATCTAAATAAGCTGGTACTTGACTTGATTTTTAACATCAACAAAAGAGAAATTTCGAACCAGCTCAGTCGTTTCAGTTATGCGTGTAATTTCATTGCAGATTGGCGTCATCGAGCAAGTATCAAAAACGTGTATTTAGTTTGGGCCAAATATCTGCCGTCAAATTGCACCTCAAATTTCAATAATTCAGCCATCCTTGCTGAATCGTCTAGCACTATTTTGATTCATTCATTGCTCACCGGATTGTATTTTGTAACTACTCATATACTACTTGCAATACAAATTACGGTCGATGACGGGTGGTATCGGTCGTATCTCTGTACCCAGTTCTTGCTCAATTCGATACAAATTGAATCGATCGTCATACGTGATCATACTGATCGCCAATCCTAAATGCCCAAAACGTCCTGAGCGACCGATTCGGTGCAAGTAAGTTTCAGAGTTTTTTGGAAAGTCGAAGTTGATGACGACATTGACCGTTTGTATATCGATACCACGCGTAAACAAATCTGAACACACCAAATGCCGAGTAGCCCCATTCCGAAATTCGTGAAATACACGATTTCGATGAGCCTGGCTCATTTTCGCGTGTATATAAAAGCACGAGTATCCCAATTCTGTAACTTTCTTCGCTAGTAACTCTACTCGATTGACCGAGTTGCAAAAAATGATCGACTGATTGATGTCGAGTTTGGAGAAAAGTGTGTTTAAGCAATGAACTTTTTGACGCTCCTCAACAAATGCATAGAACTGTGAAACACCTTTGAGTGTTAATTCGTCCATGAGGTTTATTTCGTAAGGATTTTCAATGAAACGATCTTTGAAGGCTTTGACCGTGACCGGAAAGGTTGCAGAAAACAGACAGATTTGCCGTTTTTTTGCGGTGTGATTGAGCAATTGTTCCAATAAAGGCTGAAATTCAGGAGAGAGTAATTTGTCAGCTTCATCCATAATCACCGTAGAGCAATTACTCAAATCCGCAACTCCTTTATTGGCTAGATCCATGATTCTTCCTGGTGTGCCAACTAATATATGCACTGTATTGTACAATCTCATAATATCGTCTTTGAGTGAGGTGCCTCCAGTAGAGACCATACATTCTACACCCATGTGCTTTCCAATTTCTTTCACAATGGCGGACGTTTGTAATGCTAATTCTCTTGTTGGCACTAAAATTAAAACCTGAATGTGATTCTTGCTCGTTTCCGTTTTCTCAAGACATGGAATAATAAACGCTGCCGTTTTTCCCGTTCCGTTCTTAGCACGTGCCATTACGTTCCTACCGGCCAAAATAATTGGAACTGCTTCTTCTTGTATCGGAGAAGGATGTTCAAAACCTTTCTCGAAGATTCCCATCAACAGTTCACGTTTCAAAAAATAATCCTCAAATTCGTTGCCTTTTACATTAGTCACATCCTCTGTCTGGATGCGTGTGTCTTTTCCAGGTCGCTTCAAACCGGCTTTCCAGTCTTCTTCGTCATTCGCAGCAGCTCGAGCTGAGTGTCGGCCGTCCATTGCCATTTCTTTAAAAGGGGGCGTACTAAAACACGTTCTGTTATAAGACAACGTATCCAAATGTGATACGTTACTGTTAGATGCTATGGAAGAAAACTTAACGGAAATTTGATGAATGTACAAAAAGACAATTTTTGTTATCGCGTTAAATGCATGGATGAGTTCGTACTCCAGCTAAAGCGAAATATCTGATCAGATTAATACAGAGGAGCACATGTTGATGAATGCGAGCGACGACGCTCAACAGGGGAAGTGAACTTTCCAGAGACTGACACCTCGGGAGTCGCAAGGCAAATTCGACGAGCAGCAAAGCCACGAGTTCCATCTGGGCCTGAGGCTTGACGGTACGAGAGAGTTGCAACATCTCCAGCTTGAGCCGATGAGACTCGAGGAGATGAAAGTGCCAGCTTCGGTCGTGATCCATTTGAGGAGGAGCGTGAACGGAATAAATTTGGTTGTGACGAGGGAGTTCCCACGGTACTCGAACGATTACGACTTTCCCAACGACCTGGGCTTGGTGCACGAAATTCGGTGGGCGTCGGGCTGGCACTTGAACTTGATGGAGGTCGAAATTCCAATCTGACTTTAGAGGCATACTTGCGGCCGCTCTTTTTGTTTTTTCCGACAGTGAAAGAAACATAGTCTCCAGGTCGGATGTCCATATTACCATCTTCATCGGGAACTAATCGGAAGGAGATTGCTGCGTTCTCCAGTCGAGTAGGATTAATCAGACCACCAGCTCCACGGATAGAGTAGACAGTGCCAGTGCTAACTCTTCCTTCCTGTAAGCCATCAAGTCCTTCCCCAACGGCATCTACGTGTACTGGGCGACTCACCGCAGAGGTTGAACGAGCACGTCGACGATCTCCACCCATTTCAACTGGGAACATCTTTTGCTTGAGTTTGTCACAGTTGGTTCCATCGAATAAAACCACCTGCATTCCGGTTCGCCAATTGTATTGGTCCGATAAAGTGAGTACGGCATGTTTGGCCATTTCTTCGTCAGTGAATTCTATTATAGCATACGTTTCACCGGCATTGATTGGTGGTTTCAATACAGCGTTTCTTCCAGTTGATGTGTTCTGCTTCAGTAATCGCAAATATGAAATGGTTCCGCACTCAATGAATTTTTCTCGCAAGAAAGCAATTGATGCATCTTCAGGAAGATTGTAAGCAATAGCCGTTCGTGCCAATTTCCCATTATAAGAGTGTTCGGGAGCCAAAGGTTCTTTGCGACAGACCATAGTTTCATCTTCATTCATGATCAATTTAGTCGATACTTCCAGCGCTTCTCTCAAAAGACTCAAGTCCGATGTCAGCTTCTTTATACGACCGAACGAAGCAAGCAACTCAAGTTTCACGTAGCCATCTGCGTTCATATTTTTCAGCAAGTACAAGTCTCCAAGTAGGTTGTCGTCACAGAAATAGAACTCCAACTGATCACACACTGAGCGTAAAAAAGTTGCCGGTAATTGAATTCGTAATGGCGAAGCTGATTCGTCTTCAGGTACTGAGGCCTCTTGCGAATCATGGTCGCCTGGGTCTACAAAAGACAACGCATCGAAACTCGGAAGAGTCTCAACTCCATTCGCATCAACAAAATCACCGTTGGATGGAGAATTCATAGGTGCCATAATGTCCACTGCTGGTGGTGGTGGTAAAGGGAGCTGTGAATTCGAAGCCATGCCCAATTGTTTCGAATATTTCCAAGTAGTATTTCCAATTGTCGCAGGACGAATGGGAGCGGATGCAGATCGACTCCTACTCAGAGAGTAATATTGAGACGCTAATTGAGCCATGACATCATCTTCATGCGATTCCATTGCTGAGAAAACGTAATATCGATTCAATATTGAATAGTAACGAGTGCGTTAGAGAAACACGAGCAGTGAATAAGTAGTACGTTCACCCAGCCCACCTGATGAATAAGATGAAAGTTCGGTTGTTGGTGGCAGCTGTTACTCGTTATTTAAAATAGTATCAAATGAAAACAAAGTGTTAGCCCCCAGAGTTACGGTATGATGTATTGACCACACCACTTACGACACGCTCAGCCTCTTCCTTATTCTCTTCTATCTTTATAGGCTTGATTTTTCTATACCAGCCAGCCGAGTTCTGAGACAATAAGGTCAACAGTAATTGTATAGAAAGTAACCTTATCGCTTCAAGAATCGGATAGCCTTTTCTTCCTCTATGTGACTACATGTCGCCAGAAAAGTAAAATAATTAGAAACACATCTTTCGTAGAAGCTTGTAGGTACATACTCGACAAGACGAAACCAAAACTGGTCACCTGATACAACTTTCGATCGTACCCTCGGCCGATGACGTTATAACCGATAGCGCAGCTGCAAAATGAAAAAGGATGCCACGTTTAGAGAAGAATCAGCTGTGCGCAACTCTTATGTACTGCGTCAGGCGCGCCCTTGATTGATGCATTTGACGAATAGTGATGAATTTAGGCGTTAAAAAACGGTAAGCTAGTCGGAAACTTTCTTCCAGCGAGAAGAAAAGTTGTCACGCGGCACTACATCCTTCTGACTCACAAACGAAACAGTTGGCTGTGCCTTTTTTTCAAATAGACCGCTCTAAAGTCGGCAAAAATGATTTTGCAGAAGTCGAATGGCGGCTACTGTTTTCTGCTGGATTTGATCCATACGATTCCTATGACGGAGCGAAAGATAAGATACTAATCGATCTGTTGTCTTACACGAGTATCAACGGACCTGGACTTCCGTGTACTTGATCGCAATGTAATCTAGATCTGTGATTCGTGTTGCAATAAACTGCAATAAACGCTCAAGATACTTTGCTGTTTCAACTTTCTCTTCTCGTAAGACCGGAAGTTTGGCATCGAGATTATGTCGACATCGATCAAACAGATTTGTGACCGTCATTGTTATCTCGCCCAGTTCACGATTACGATTGTTTGCACTTTTGTCGCTGCGTAGTAGATCGAGATCTAATCTTGATACCTCTGATCGCAGATATTCTAGCTTTTGCTGTAAACTGATTGAATGGACAGCGTCAGGTGCAAGCAACTCTATGTTAGCACAGTGTACCGGTGTATTTCACTGTTCCGATTAAGAGTCAGATTCTGCAGCTCCATTTGCAATGCTCGAATATTAAGACGCAATTGTTCAGTCTGAAAGAGCCAGTAACGGTCACAATCATGTATCTATTCGACTCAATCACTAACCTCAGTTTCCGCTGCATAGATTCGTTCTGCAAGATGATTCTTGGTATCGACAAGGATTGCATGTCGATTAAGCATGTCGCCTATCTCCTCATACTCCCCATCTGAGAATTCGACGGTAGCTTCTAGATATACTTTGTATCGAAGCAGCTGGTCTAAAAAGATACTCTAGTCAGTACTTTTCTAATTGTTTCAATGTGTGATCCTTTTCCTCACCACGTTGTTTCTGCAGCGTCTCCTTTTCCGCCAAGTCTTTTTCTAGCTGTGCTTTCAGCTGTTTTCTCTTCACTTCGTTGAGTTCGAACGACCGACGCTCAGATTTGTATCTCGCTTCCGCTTTAAGACATTTTGATTCGTTCTCCTTGATGAATTTATCGAATTTTTGAATCTGTTCTTTCATTTCCAGTTGTTTTCGTGAAAGTTCTTGTTCCTTGGCATAGCATGCCTCCATCCGTTGAGCATAATCCTCTTTCATAAATTCCAGTGCGTCATCAATCTCACGTAATTCTTTTCTTTTCTTCATCAAAAGAGTCGATTGAGATATTTGAGATGCACCGGATACCACCGGGAATAGCTTCTTTATCTCATGGCGAAGAATCGGAACACTTTAAAGGTGAAATAAATGAAAATATGATCAGGACAAATTGCGTGATCACTTACTTTGGTACTTTTGTTTCAGTTATAAAAACGTTCTTCTTTATTTCTTCGTACTCATCTTCCTGCTGATTTTCACTCATTTCGGCCTAGAATAAGACGAAATGCAGAACGATCGATTCGTGTCATCAGTTACAGTTCGTCGCACATAAATGCGGATTTGCCATTGGTTTAGATTTAGCTTTCGTCATTTTTGACCAATCAGCAAGCTAAAGTAGCGCCTCCATTAAAATCGACTCAATGGAATTCGAGTCAAAGTCTTTATTGTGGCAGGTATCACGATCGAATGATCAAGTCATTGGGACTCGTATCCACACAACAAAGAGTGCCGAGAAAAGCATCCTTATTTCCAGCAAAAACGAAATCGTGGAGTTTTCGTTACCCCAAGTGAAACATTTGAATCACTGGGTTCTGCGACCAGCTATACAAATTAAAATTGGAGCAGTAAAAAACACGAACTCACAAACGTACTTTGCTCCCATTCAGCTTGAAAAAAATCAAACAATCGCATCGTGGAAAGAAAGTGAGACTGACGCTTCGAAATGGAACAATGTGGACTTGCAATGTTCTACACAAATTTTCGACATCTTTGTTCATCCGCTCTTACGTGAAGGATGCATTGCTGTCATGGAAGATGCGAGCATTTATTTCGTGACGGAGTGTCCTCTCCGTACAATAAGATTGCACGAAAACAAAGATAAATCATGTAAATGTACGGTCTCGTGGGCTGAAATGGCTGATACTAACCGAAAATCAGGATCGGGACCCTCGACATTTCTATTTATTCTCACCAGAAACACGGAAACACTTATATATGAGATGAACGTCTTCCTGCTGTCTCCTTCTCCAAAAGGCACTCTCGAAGGACCTCGAATGTCCTATCTAGCGAAGCGAGAGTTACACCAGAATGAGTCGGCGCGTAATGCTCGTGATTTCACTGTAACTTCTTGTGCATTCCATGATGAGATGATTGCAAATTCGATCGTCTGGTCGAATGGAGACTGGGAGTTGCTTCAGTGGCATTATGATTCGCTCAATATGGAACTCAGAGATATCGGCAAACGAAATATGCCGCACCTCGCAGCAATGGAAACCAAGCCTGGGCTTGGATCCAGTAAAAAGCGCAAGCATGAGTCAGAAAATTTGAATAGATATCAATATGTCGTAAGCTCGATTGGGCTTGGAGGCTACTTGCTTTTCGCAAATACCGCTTCTTTGACGACCATCACTTCTTGGAATGTGCGATACGGAGCGCAGGTTGCTTGCACTCCAGCAGATTGGAGCGATTTGATTGCTCAGAACTGTAACAGAAATTTGGGCAGACTTCACGGGCTTTTATCTCCCCCGATTGGAGATCTAGTCATTGCTGAGTTCGACAATGGAGTTGGTATGCTAACTATCCGAACAACCCAGCCTACATTAGCATCAGTATTGGGTTGTGGTGCACTCAAGGAACGTGAAGGCCAGTACAAGCTGCAAGCTGACAAAATTTCGACGATGGAAAGTCCGAGCGCATCGCACTCAGCTGACTTCCTTGCAAAAGACTGGAAACAATGCCCTTTTGAAATGCTTATACATGCTGGTCGAGTATGTCTCAAACAACCTGATCAGAATACGTGGTGTGCACTACAAAGAATTGTCGAATCGAATCGACTCACTTCTGGAACAATTCCGTCACTCATGTCTACGTTGATGCGAAAGCAGCAATTTTCTGCATTGGATAAAGCGATCAATAATCTCGTTGACATTGATGAGAGATGCCTTATTCGGATATTACAATACGTTCTAAAAAATCGTAGCAATTCTGCCTTACAGGCGTACGTGATTACCCAGTATCGACATCAAAATAGTGCCGCTCAACAGGACGACGGACTCTCAAATATGGGGAGATTCGACATGCTGTGTGAATATTTTATCGCAAGCGTTATGAAGAGACCTGTGAATGATGTTTTTTTGCATGCTGCGATTCAATTACTTAATGTCGACGAAGCATTGGCATTATTAGCACTGTGTCAGCGATTTTTGTTGATCAACACATCGCATGCAAGAGCTGATCAAACAAATGATGCTTATCTGCAATGGTTCATGAAGTGGTGTCCCCCTCCAGCGGTCGTGTTACATTGGATCAGCGTTTTGCTGGACACACACTACAGCGCCGTTGTATTGCTCGGTGGAGAGAATCTCAAGAAAATTCAGCAAGACTTTGAAACTCTTGCAAGAATTTTAGAGCTAGAATCGAGTCGGATCTTAGAAGAAGAAAGGCTAAAAGTTATTTTGGAATCCGTGGTGGCATCAGGCAGGAGCAGATGCTCTACAACGCGGATGGTGGCTGATTATAGCATCGAACAAGTTGAATTCTAGCAGGAATAAATCAGACTCTTACAAAAGCTGGTCCATTTACTTGAATAAGAGAGACAGCCGATCCGCCTTGCAAACTTGATTGGTCGATCTTCTGCATGAGTCTGTCAAACTGCGCTCTATTAACTTGCGTAGGAATAGCATAAGCAGGGTGCTAACAGGAGGATACGTGCTCTCTATAGTATATAAATAAATTGGACAAGGAAGGTAGTTAAAGACCCAGATAAAGAGTGTGATGAAATCCTTGACAAAGTATAGAAATAAAGGTGCTTCACTTCACATTTTTTCATTTCAAATGGATCGCGCACTTGTTCTATTCTTCCTTGTTTCTGCGACGCAAGTTGCGATTCTCAATTCGAAAGCTTTGCTAGAAGTAGAAATTGAGACGCAAATCAAAAAACCTCCGAAGTTTGAGGCAGCTTTGACTTACAAAGATAAGACTGCTGGGAAAGGAGATGGACAATACGACATGGTCATTAACTTCGATGACAAAAACTGCAATAAGAAAAATTACACTTATTCTTCTCCTATCGGAGCTTGGGAGGAAGATAAAGTTCTTGTACTCCGTGCTCCTATGAAAATCGCTTCGGTCAGAGTTTACAATGGCCCAACAAAGAAGAACGAAGGTTGGTCTTTGGTATCAAGTTACGACGCCGAACGAGCAAAAGCGCAAAATCTACTCTTCTTTGCTAATAGAGATATCTCGTTCGATAAAAAAGTATCTAAATCACCATTATGCTTTGTGAAAGCTGATGGACAAACGAAGTCAACCACCCCAGAGGTGTTCAATGGTTTGCTTCAAGATTGTAAACTGGATGGTGGTAAGTGTAATGGCTACGATGAAATGGAGCGTTCTGGAGCTGAAATTATCTTGCAAACGAGTGAAAAATGCGATTCAAAAGATTCTTCGGGTAAAGGGTGCAAAGGATATCATGGTGAATCTGCATATCGTGGCTGGTCTGGCCAGCGTACTATCTTCTATATCAGAGCTGCATTCATACAAAGTAATTATACGAACCGTCCAGCAATATGGATGCTCAATTCGCAAATTGTAAATGCTCAGCAATACCTCTGTAATTGCCGTGGTATGGGCGAAATAGGTGGATGTGGTGAGCTCGATATCGCTGAGGTAATTGAAACTGATAAAGAGCGTGAGTATCTATCCTCCGAAAACTATTGTTCGGATTATAAGAAACTGAAATGCACCAATGGATTTCCTAATTATGCAAAACGATCCTTCGACATGATGAACTATGTTGTAATTTTTGATGCAACAAAGTCGTTGATAAAGATTTTAGTATTGGGTGATCATAGGGGTTTTACCTTCAGCGATGATACCCTCTCGGACGACTTTGTAACTCAGCTGCAAGAATTGGAAATCAAACACTAGTGTACCGTAAGTTGTTGCTACGTTTCGCTATGTCGTGGGTTAAAATTCTTTGTTAACGTTGAGTACATACATATCAGTGACTGCTTGTACGCATTGATGCATTCGCTCACACCTTCTGAGCGCGCCGGTGTCTCATCTGTTCGCCAAACGCTGACTTGCTCGCTATGGTACCGCAATCCCTTCAATGCGGCCTGAGCACCTTATTGATCGGCTCCTATCACTAGTGTAAAGTTACTCAATGACCCGCATTGTTTGGACTGCAAACACAACTTTTGTAGGTTCGTGCTTACAAATCGCACAGTCATACAATACGATAAATTGATAACTCAATCGTACTAACAGATTATGCATTCACGAATATGCTCGTGATTCCCAGCATTTGGGATGTCCGAAATGTCGATTACCTATCTACCCGAGTGAGATCATTCGTAATCACTCACTACAAAACTTGCTTCAAGCATGGCAATGTGTTGAAAGATCGATGGAAAACTGCATTCAAGACATAGAAGAAGATGATACAACTGCGATATGCAGCTCATTGCAGTCGGAAACGACACTACTAATGACACAGGAGTTACAGGAACTACACAAGCTGGTTGACGAGAAAGCTGCTTTTATTCAAAATTTCAATGATTTAAGCCTACCGGAGGTACACTCGCCAAGCTCTGTTGAGCGCGACAGTATTCAGGTACCTGTTGTTCCGAGCACAGAAGATATCGTAGGAGACTCGGAGAAGCCACTAAGTATGGTGGGAGAAACTCAGGAATGTTCTGCAGCGGTAATTGAAACAACACACACTTGTCCGAAGACGTATGTGCTTGCAACTTCAAGTTTGAGCAAAACGCAAAAGTCGACGGTAAAACAAGCGTGCGAAGCGCTAGGTGGTGATCTCAAGCATAAGTTAGAAGGAGGGAAAGAATCTTTATCAATATCTTCGTCTGTGACGCACTTGATCACGACGAGTAAGTCGGAAGCTCTTTCTACGACGCAGATTGTTCGGCGTTGCAAGCGAACCGCGAAATATATGATGGCATTGGCGCATGGAACTTTTATTGTCGACTTTGCCTGGATTGTTGCATCTTTAGCCGCAGCGCAGTGGGTTGATGAAGAGAATTATGAAATAGCTGGTGATATCCATTCCCAAGTCATGGGAAAGCCGAGCGAGAGCCGACTGAACCGGCTTCAGACTGGTCAAAAGAGCGATCTTTTCTCATTGTTCCAGTTCGTCTTGCTATTTCGCCTCGAAGACTACGAGTATCAGGTGGATTCTCTTCGAGCAGTTGTTTCGGCATTTGATGGGCACATGACCCCAGAAGCTCATTTGATGGCACTAGATACTGGTGGAAGCATTAGACGCACGTGTGTAGGCATTGTTCCGAGAGGCACATCAGCTCAATCAGCAAGAGAAAAGTATCACCAGTATCACATCCCGATTGTTCAGATTGCGTGGATTGTCGATTGCATCAGCCATCTTGAAATATTACCATTTGGCGAATACTTTCCTTACTGATTACAATATACATAATACGAATCTCGTCAAATAGAGTTCAAAGTGGGAAAATGGAATATTAAATTACTGCATTTTTCGTTGCTTCCCGTCCACAGGCACTTGCATCTCGAATATGTCAAAACTTCCTTCCTGTTTGACTGAAACAGCACGATTTTTAGCTCTGCCGGTTCATTGTGACGGCCAAGTACCTGCAATGTTGATGTTGGCATCGTGTGTAACACCAATGTATCGCTAAAAGGAAAATCAGCTCAAGTGCTCACTCTCGATCAAAAACAGTGCAATGGTCAAATTTATTACCTGCACACATTCTAATAATTCTTTCTGTAGCGCTGCAAGATCGACACCCGCGAGTATTTGACTTCCACGTTGATGTGCCAGTATTATCTGCAGTCGTTCTTTAGCTATTGATGCAGACATTGTCTTCGAGGAATTCAAGACAGCTGGAGCATGAGGAGTATCGTTAAAGAACGACTGGATCCATTTACGAGCACCGAGGCTTATTCCTCTAGTATTTGAAGCCATCAACTTTGTCGTTGATCTTATCTCAATGAATGCAGAAAGCAATTGGTCATATTATATTTTAGATTATGTACTATATATTTCACTAAATTTCATATGTAGGCAAATGTCATCTGACTATGCAAGCGTCAAGTGGATATGTTTCTACCATGATACGTTCGCTACTACAGCTTAGCTAACGAAGCAATCAATTTGTCCATCATGACCACTTGATCAAGCGATACATTTTCATCTTGTCATGAAGACAGAGGAAGTGAAAAGTACATGATTGTAACACAAGGACACATCTATGACACTGACATATAGTGATATAGTCAATTTTTACTATTATGTACAATAATGTGGTCAGATAACTATGAAGTCCTTAGGCTCATTTGATTATGAAGGCGGATTTCTAAAACAGGAATCTGCTTTCTCGCACTGTATATCACAAAGAGGTTCCTCATTCCACGCTTAGCATGTAGCACACATGACAATTACTCAGAGTTTTTTAAGTTACGCTGATTTATCTCCATTGAAATGTCAGACAGGGATAATTACAACTCATCCTCGTAATTTTGACTACTACTAATGAATAGTACACATTTGTGATCAGACTATTGGGGTGTGAGACCCCGAAACATATTCTCTCTTCATCGAGACACTCGAAGCGAGCTGGGTTAGCTGTAAGTCATCATCACACAAAGAGGTACATACCCTCGAAATGAAACGTTCATGTCTCTACAAGAGATCAAATGCGCTCAACATAACATATTTGTTAATACTGCCTGGGGCGGCGACATTATTTTGATGTAATCATCACGTTCAGAATTGAATTATGATTATACTCTACCATAGTCAATCGTTTGCGAGCGACCAGAGCCAGTCATGTTGAGACCGCAAATAACGAAACCGGTTATATAAAGTAATGTATCATCGACTTTATTCCTTCATGAGTTGACCAAACATCTGCTCCAGCGAGACTTCAGATACCACGAAATGCTTGATGCCGAATGCACTCTTGTATTTCTTCAATACCGAAAACACTTGTGCGAGTCCAAATGCTTCGCTGCATGTCGTCTCATACACTACCGTTGTCCTGTGGAACATGTGCGCTGCTTGCTGCAAGTCCACCCGAGAGCGAAGAGCCGGGTTGCCTCCATGTGCTGTTATCCATACAGTTTTGAATAAGTTTTCAATATCCAAAATGCACTCTTGTACGAGCCATTCTTGCAAAAAGAAATTGACGCAACGTTTTGCTTCTGGATCATCGACTGCACTCTTTTCATCCGTTGTTTCCTGAAGACGGCTTAGCCATTCAGGTCTTTCAATTTGTGGGACTAGTTGAAAGCCATTGCAATTTGCACGATGCTCCCGGCATTTGATCCATAATGACTCCAATTCCGCTGGTTGTAGCACTGCTCCAGTGTCTGAGTACTCTAAAGATCGGTTCTCTTGTATAAAGGATTGATATTGGTCCAAACAGGCTGCACTCCAGATCACGTCGGTATCGAGTTGCAGAGTAATAGATATGCTGACGGCAACACGTTGCTTTAATTCGGGAATACTACCAGACCAGGCGTGTTTGCTCAAATGCAGTATCACTGCGTTCGCACAAACTGCCTCGGCTTCTTCCATACTGTGAGTAGTAAACAAGCAACTCAAACTACTCGATTGCTGCTTTGACTTGAGGACGCGCCACAAAAGTCTGCGTGAAACCACGTCGACACCAGCAGAGGGTTCATCCAGTAATAGCACAGATATGTCCACATTAAGGAAACTCAAAGCAAGCATCAGTCTTCGCTTGTTGCCTCCACTAAGATCCCCTGCTCGAGTATTTTCCACCTTGACGAGATCCAAACTCTGCAAAAGTCTGTTTATTCGCTGTGACTGTGTCTGAACACTGACGAACGTGGCTTGCTCTTGTAGCATCACGAAAAGCTCGCAATGCTCCCGCACACTTAGCCTATCAAAAAGCACGTTTACCTGAGGACAATAACCAAAGCGTGTAGCTGCTCTCTGAGGTTCCATAGTGACATCAATGCCATCCAAGTAAGCATGACCCGATGTCGGAGCCAGCCATCCCGTAAGAATCTCAAACATTGTGGATTTCCCCGAGCCATTCACGCCAAGTAGCGCCACACAATCATTTTCTTCCACAGAGAATGATACATCATTAAGGGCAATAACTTGACTTGAAGTGGTCCCTGTGCCTTGACTATTTGACGAAAGAACGGGTTCCTCTACACTTGGTGCCTTATTCCCATTGAAAATCTTTGTCACATGTTCCACCTCGATGCATTTGCTATTGAACTGCAAACTCCCCTCTTCGACATTTCTCGTATAGTTTTCTGAGCTGTATCCATTCCATCCCAGAGCAGAGTATACAAAAGCCTTACATTTCCGTAACAGATACTTTTGCGAGCCAGATGAGTAAATTTGCCACATATCGATACAAATGAACAAGGTCGAGTAGATGATTGAGCAAACAATGAGCCACATAAAGCCTGAATAAGCCACATCCCAACTCCAAATACTGATGATCTTGTTCGTTTTTGTTGGTGATAAGATGGACGACATCGCCTCAAGAGCCTCATCCGCATTGTCATCACTAAGCAGCTCGGTCAAATGCTCGCAATTCGATCGGAGTGAGGCCCAATTCATCGTGGCAATGGAGAAAATCGTCTGGCCATAGGAAAACAGGGGCAGTAGATGAAACAACCTGAAAAAACTATTGGCGGGACCACATATCATCGGTGTCATTGCGAGTATTTCGCTCAGCATGACGGCGAGAATCTGGAAAGATGTGAGGTAGGATACCACGGTTTGTGCCGAAGAATGAGAGCTGAAGCACATTGATAGGAGATATAAGAACGGAATGATCGCGACGATGAATAAGACCGTGCTGATCATCAAAGCTGCTAGTACCGAAGGTTCAAATGCGGTCGGGTAGATCAATACAAGCTCGAGCATCATAATCACAGCTGCAGCAAGAAAGCTGGTCAGGTCGAAGAAATAATGTGACAGCCAGTACGTGAGAAGGGGGAAACGATTACGCATATGCAGTAACTGAATTCGCTTCAGTCCAACTTCTTTTTCTTTCACCACAGCTGCGATCGAAAACGAGCAGATTGTGCTTAGCGTCATCATCATTTGTATTGCCAGTACGATCCGACCACTACTCCGCATCACCGTTTCAGACGTTAGGCTCTCCACCAGGTCTTCTTCACCAGTTTGACCATTCTTCAGAGAAGTGGGATGGCGATTTTTGTGAGTCTCCATCTGAACATCCATTGCGCATGTATGTTTGGACGTCGAATTTACATCACATTGTGCATTCATGACATGTTGCACGAGTATCGGAAGTGAATGAACCACACTTTTGTTATAAAATAAAACAGTGCGGAGCAATGGAACACTTTGATTCACAATTTTCTCGTTGTCCAGGAAAAGCGCGCCAATAAACGACTTTCCTTCATATTCTGGCGACAACATGAGAGACTTCAGATCACCAGAACGGCCGACATTCCAACGCATAACGATATCGAAAGGCACTGTATCAGCTGCGCTGTCATGATTGTTCAATGGAATCCGTGCGCGTCTGATAGACTCCAGAAACCAGTCAAATGGAGCGTTGTTCGACGATGTTAAAACATGCTTCGCCGACGGAGTACCAATCAAAAGTGACGAAGAAGTAGCTTGTGAGAGACGCAGCGAAGTAATTTCTTGCATCGGTTGCTGCAAGCTTGTAAGAAGATGTTGCGCCATTGAAACGAACATCATAAACATCATCAATGGCCACACAAATTGCGCAGCGAAATTTCGTTTGTCTCGCACTGTGACTCGGAATCTTTTGATAACAAGTGCGTAGAAGGCCTGCCATAAACTTGAATCAAGAGGTGATGAAAGCAAAGTATCAGTCATGGGAGACGATAAATCAGTGCTGATTTTGTCGTTGGTAGCGTCGATAGCATCTACAGAGTTGTAAATGTCTTCACCCTTGGTCACGCGCACAAAAACGTCTTCCAAATCCGTCGCACGCAAAGCGTATCGATCAATTAGCCGACGTTTTTTCAAGTGTTCTAATTCTTCAAATAGTAAAATGAGCTGACTTTCAAACGCGTCTTGCTCAATTTGTACATCAGACTCATTCGTGCCGGTTATAGGATGCCCAAGATTATAACGAGTCTCCCATTTTGATGTACTCACGAGTGTTGCTGTCGGTATAAACATACGAATCCAGTTTTCGGTCGCTTTGAAAGACGAAGAGGCTAGAAATGAATCCTTATGACCACCCATAAACTCTTCATCCTTTTTGTGCTTTGTGGGCGCAATTGTATGGACAATCGTCAGCTTGTATCCGACCCCAAATCTTTGTCTCAAAAAAAGGCTGGACCCACAGCATTTTAGTTCCCCATCTGCAACGATGCCAATGTTACCACAAAGAGCTTGTGCTTCTTCCATGGCATGCGTAGTCAAGATGACAGCACGATCCGATACGACCGATCGTATTGCCTCCCATGTCTCAATACGAGCGTGCAAATCCATTCCTGCGGTTGGTTCATCCAGTAGTACTAATTTGGAGTCATCTAGTAAAGCCAACACTAGAGACAGTCGACGTTTTTGACCACCAGAAAGTGTCTCAGCCAAAGCATCTAATTTGGCTGTAAGGCCAAATTGGTGGAGTTTAGTGTAGCACGCTGCAAGTGCCAGTGTCGATATACCAAGTGCACTCTTAATCGCCAGAACAAGTTGCATGTGCTCTCTTACGCTCAATTTGTTAAAGATCAAGTTTTGTTGAAAGCAAACACTCAAACTTTTGCGTACTAGTAATGGTTCATGGACAACACTGACGCAATCATCTTCTAGGTCAAGACCGTGCTTGATAGAGGAAACCTTTATGCCGGCTGTTGACGTGGCAACGAATGCATTCCCACTTGTCGGAGATAGAAGACCACATAATACTGACAACGTCGTGCTTTTGCCTGCTCCATTAGGTCCGAGCAATCCAAAAATCTCTCCTCTTTCCACGCAAAACGAAACATTTTTTACTGCTTTGGTACCATTTGGGTACTCCTTCATTAGATTGGATACAATAAGCATGAGATTTTGTCGCTCCAGTGTCTCTTCAAGTGGGATTTCTCGAATTGTTTTGCACTCATTGTTGTCGTCAAGTGGGTGGTCTGACTCCAATGTCATAGACACAGTGGCGGTAATATCTCCCTCTGCATCGTCACAATCGATAGCACTAGCTGGATGTGCTCTGTCGAATGTCTGGTAACGTTTGGCTAGCTTGCTTCGTGAACGACCAAAGAATGTGCCATTCGGAAACCAGAAGGATGGTTGAATTGGAAAATACCACTTCAATCGTACTCCATTTGGTCGAGGAAGTACTTGCTCCAAGTAATAGCCAAGCACTAAATATCCAATACTTTGTAAAAACATCGTCCAACATGCTTCAGATATCGTTCCCCAGTCAATAAATTGCAATTTTTCGGCCGGAGTATCGTTTCCAACGATTCCTCCAAGACTTTGAGCTTCTGGATGCTTATCCTTGACCAGTTTCAAAATGCGATGAAGGCAGTTCATAAATACCACAGGAGAGCTTATAGCGTTAAAGAACTGAAAATGCACCCGAATCATCCAGGATGTAGCCAAAATTTCAGAATCCACCAATGATTGTAACCAGGGCACCGCACATAATAGCAAATAGATCAGTGGAGCTCCAGCGGCGGCGGTT
Source organism: Albugo candida (assembly GCA_905220665.1). NCBI lineage: Eukaryota > Oomycota > Peronosporomycetes > Albuginales > Albuginaceae > Albugo > Albugo candida. Next base: position 300,423 of record CAJNAR010000173.1, read on the forward strand.
TTTGCTTGCTGGAAAATTGGTGTGATTGCAAGTGCGAGTAGAAGCACACTTATCCCAAATATCAGTACCAAAACTGCAAAATTCAAGCTTGACATACTCTGAAAAGTATCAAAAAAACTGGGCAAGTCTGATGGAGAGGCAGTTACAGCAAACATTCCACCTCCTAGGAACGCAACGGCAAGAGCGACAATGACAATCAATGCCACCAAGTATAATAAAAACCAGCTTAGCAATAGAGACATAGGATGCAGCCCCATGATTAACAAGTACTCTTTGAGCTGGTTCTCTTTTTCAGCCACAATGTCACGTACAAGCCGAGAGAATGGCCACAAAAATACATACACCATGTAGAATACGATAGAGCTTTCGAGTGGTCCTGCGCGGAATTTGCTGGGTCGAGTCGGTACATATTCTACGTCGCTGATCTTTACCTTGTGATCACCATTGCCATCAAATACTGTTCCAATTTGACGGAAGGAAATGAGTCTTCTTAAAGACACGATAATTGCGGCTGACAATGTTCGCTGAACTTGCAGATTTCTCAGCTTTTCCTGACAATTTTTTGCCGAAGTCATAATGTACAGCGGAAAATCAAAAATCATGTCTTCCCATCGATAATGCACTAATTTCAGCATGTCATCGAGAACTATACAAGCATCTTCGAGATGGTTCGATTCGACATTATGTACTTTTGTTTTGATGGGATTGCTTCGTTGCGATAAGAACTGATCCCAGGAGATTTGAAAAGGAAGAATAGAGGGAAATACAAGTGTTTTCTTCGATTTCACAGGCATCATTTGACGCTGCTTTCGTGAGAAATACATGTCCCATTGATCCGTCTGCTGTTCCTGCTTTGTTCCGAAATCTTCCAGTGACATCTTCGGCTCTGACGCAAATGACATGGTTAGTTGAATCGTATCATCTGAAGACGCTGTTTCAGCTCCCATTATTGCATAAACGCGTTCATTTCCTGTCAGGTTTTTCTTCAGATCTTCTACCTGGAGCGATATTGATTCCCATTTATCACTCTTAGGTAAAAATACAGCGTGATCACTGACTGTAGGAATTCCCAAGTCTTTTGCAATTTCGTGCTCTCTGAGTACAACTGATTAGACACAATGATCGATGATATATTACTTCTTACCTTTCAAGGTATCGGATAAATTCCGTGGTGAGATTATTCTGGATAATCCAAATACTTTGATTCGCCTTTTCTAATGTGAAAGGCAACGCTGTCATCAGCAATAAGCTTTGATAGGACAGATTCGCATTGGTGTGCTTGATCCCTTGTAATAAGCTCTCATTATTGTCAGGGATCGATTGGGTCAATGACAAGTTGTACGAGCATAAAAGCGAGATGATGTAAAATAAAAAAGAAATTGGCAGAACCACATCGGCCAAAAGAGGAGGGAGAATCCAACGATCACGGCCTTTGTTCTTAAATTTGAAGAGTGTGCTGTCCCGTTGCTTGACCCGCCAATTTTTCCAAAAAAGTGCACACACGCCAGCCCACATGCGATGTCTAAATGTTTGTGAAGTAGAGGTAGAATAACTACGTTTTTGATTCGTTGATAGTATGTTCTGATGTAAAAACGGCGCATTTAAGGCTGAAATATCCGGGTGGGTATTTTGATTGTAGTGGGTGAGTATCGTTCTGAACACACTGGTCGAACATTAACGAACATGATGGTTCGGGAGGGTTAAGACAGGCGAGATTGCAGTAAAAGTATGGATGCACAAACAGTCCAACCACATAAACCTGACTAACATGTGGCAAATTGGTAGCTTTGGATTGGCAGATGGATATCATCGCCAATCTCAACGTATTGACTATTTTGTGGATAAAAGGACGCGAAAGTTACTGCTGTGTATAAATGTACGTATGTGATTTGAGCCTTAATGCAACGATACTCGCGTTTCGATATTCGATTTTAATATAAGGATTACAAGCTGTCATGGAAGATCAAATCCTTTAGAAAAGAGCGCACATGCACATTCCTAACAGATTACTTCCAAGTCCTTTACCCTATAACATACGATGTAAAATTGCTACACTAAAACCTTTGACGTGGACTTTGCACCATTGCATACACAATTTCATACAGTCATTCAACTGACTTTGACAACACTTTCTAGCAAACGAATGTTTAGAAAAAAAAGTAGTGCAATCATTTCACTCACATCTTCGTCCACAAGTTGTTCAATTCATGATCCAATGGCCCATACTCAATCCATTTCAACAGATTATGACCGTATTCAGTACTCCAATTCAGTGAGAATTCTGCATAAAGGATACCTCACCACCAAAAGAGGATTGCTCAAGGCAGACAGCTGCGACTACTACTTCCTTATGGAAAATAATCCACGCTTATTTACGTTCAAAGACGAGACTTGTTTTGAGCGATGGGTTGCCTTATGCCGACCGTGGCTGAATCCGAAAGTAGGTGACGGTATCACTGAACCCAGATATGTGTGCACAGTAATTCGTGCTGACCGAACAGTTGGTGGTATCCATTCAAAAGGTCATGGAATAACGATACTAGAAGGTCCTGCAGCCAAGTTTATTTCACGAAACTTGATTACGACATCGCGGCCCTCTTGTGATGTTTGGCTTGAAGCCTTTCGTAAGGTACAACTGCAAAAACATGAAAATGCCAAGTATGTGTCAGCATCGTCATTATCGCAGTCTAAAGTCCTCAAAACGGTTGGAAGTACGCAAAATTGCTTGTCACCCGCGCACAACTCGCGTGACTCGCACCAGTCCACGCCCAAATTTGCCACTGAATGCGAAAACGAGGCCGGTAAGCGTTGTCGTGGATCGGTCGTATCGTCCGAGAGAAGCGATTTGGATTCATCAAGTAGTCCATCAATGACAGAGTCGTCTAGTTACAAATCGGACTTCATGAAGACCAGGCAGCTTTCACAACAAAATGATAAAGTTCTTCTGTTTGTGCCTGGAGCAATATCGACGCTGTCAACCAACAGTACCAAATTGTGCACGGCAAGGGCTGAGCTGGGAAAGCTTTTGAAAAGCGGTAAACAGCGACCCTCACGAAGAGGCTTGAGTGCTGATGAAGTGCAGCAAGTGCAATGGCGTTATGGTGTACCCGATTTTATACTATACGATATTACATACATTCGAGGGAAAACCCGGAATGATCAGTGCACCCCATTAGAGAGTTATATCGAAAGCTGCTGTCATAGCTTCATTATGGACAGCACCTACAAATGTAAATATCAAGACTGGGTCAGTGTTCAACAGAATCAATTCTACATTACAGTCAATGATGGCGAAAAGATCGATGGGAGCCTCATTCAGGAAAATGATATGTTTGGGTTACTTTATCTCAACGAGTTCCAGGATTGGGCTGAAGGAAGTAATGACGAGGGGCAAAAGGCACAGAGTTTACTAGCTTCTGCTTTTCCTGAAGGATTTCCGATGGAAGTTTTGGATGTTTACTCGCAACCTCCAAGATGTCATTTCGCATGGCGTCATTGGGGTCCTTTTTGTGGTCGATACAAAGGTGTCAAAGGAGACAACCGTATAATTGAAATCCGTGGATTCGCTTATGTCGAAATCGACTCTTGTCGAATGCTAAGCCTAGATATATATTATAAAGCACAGAGTCTTTTCAAGGCTCTCGACGACGCCCGGGAAGAAATATTACAAAAGGGTATCACTGACCACTGATTCTCAGGTTTTTTATGTGACAGATGTAACATTGCACATAGTGAGTCACCAGTGCTTATTCCCCTCGATTAGTTCACTATCTATCACCAAAACTACGAGGAAATATGATGATCTTGAATTCGATATGACTTTGATCTTGTGAATTTTGGCCTAAAGTATTGCTTCGTGCTTGTTGGATTCTGTTGATACAATTCTTCGGGTTTTGTTCTAGATACTGAGAATGCTCGAAGTAGCTGTGTATTGCTGGTCGCTTTCCTAAGATGAGATTTGTATGATTTGGTATCATTTTTTGCTTTGCTCTGACTGTCAAATACAGTCAGTTTGCGTTTATTTTGTTGCTGCGCCAGTTGCAGAAACGGATTTTGTAGCCCGATCTCGTCCGCTTGCCATATACGTGGTTGAGTCGGTGATTCCAGTATAACCGTCCTACTCGAATCATGAGTGGATTCACCAGTGACATTGTCAAATGAATTTGTAGCGTGACCATCTATAGACATGCAAGAGTCGGGGAATTTGGAGCTGAATGTAGGCCTGGACGTTGGATATTCTGGGTAATGGTATGCGATTGAGCTACTTCGAGCAACCTCTTCTTGGAGCCTCAACAACTGACTTTCAGTAATTGATCGTGAGCTTTCGAAATCATCTGGTTCTGATTCTTCCATTATGGTTCCGCGAGTACTGGCGAAATCTGGATAGCATTTAATGATACATGACTCGGAATGATTTGAGTATGACTTTTCGAATGAGGGTGTGTGCGTCGAACCCGGGGAAAATGCGAGTGAGCTAAATTGTGGAGTCTCCTGTCCAAGTAGGCTTTCGACATTTCTTCGCTCAGCTTGCAACTCCGCATCACGTCGCTGCTGAATAGATGTCATGCATTTGACACAGAATTTTTCTTGTCGTGGCATGGAATACATAGTCGCATATCGTTGTTGCACATTAAGCAAACTAGACATGCTCCAACTAGATTCAATATTCCGTGATAGCCTTTCACTTGTTGGTTCAGACTTCACACAGTATGGTAGTGTAAGGGTGCAATTGGAACACATGACCTCACCGCATATTCTGCAGTGATGACGGTGCCGCTTCATGAAGGTAAATGCTTTGGTGCACACGGTACACATTCTTCTCTCACGATCAGGAACCCATCTTTGGTCTTTGGCCACAAGTTGATGGGATGTGATATACTTGACATCAGCGCACCCTTCAAAACTAGTGATCACTGGCATCATGTAGGATAGATATGCATTTCCAAGCCATGAAGAAACTTGGCTACAAGGATCAATACATCCCTCTGCAAATATCTGGACCGAATTTGTACTGTAATCATATTTGTACAGCGATATACAAGAGAGAAATCCTCGAACGAGGTCGAAATCATTTCGCTTGCTTGGTACCACGTTCTCACGGACTGAGTGTAATATTCGCACCAAGATTTTATCTCCATGCTGATCATATATGACTTTCAGATACTCGAAGAAAGCAAAATCACGATTCGAAACCATCATTCCCATTCTCGCGGAGCAAGCTATCCACTTCACCGCAAAGAAGCGAAATCCTTTGGTCTCTTGCAACGATATATCTGGATCCCCGGCGGTGTTCTCGCCACCTCCATCGACTACATTCAGGACCGCAGCGTCCAAATAATGGTCACGAAAGAGATAGGAGGAGATTACACGATATTCAGGTGTTGTGGAACACTTCAGCACGTATTCAATATTTTCAAGTGAGTTGGCGCTAATATGTCCCATGCACATGAACTGCCTATGTGCCGTGTCGACGTTGGTACTCAATTTACGACGATAAATGTTCAGATTCGGCAAAGAGTAATGAACTTTCCAGTCTGCCGGACTCGGAACCATTGCGATGGTGTCATTCCACAGCAAATGACCCTTTTCTTCTAAAAGAGTCGAAAGCATTTTTTCGCTGATTTTTTCCATATCCTCAATGTTTTTTGCCGTTAGATTTGCGTGTGGAACGCGATCATGTATCGTACCAAACTGGGGTTTACCTAAGGAGCTTTGAGGTTCAGATGTATGACAAGATGAAGATTTTGTGGACAGGTCGTGATGAGGGTATTGAAGACTCGTACTATTTGCAGATGGGCTATCATTAACGAGACGAGGTGTTTCCAATCGGCTAGAGGCTGTGCGACCCCTATCCAGAGTATGAGTTCCACGAGAGCTTGTGGAAAGGAGTTGAGCTTGATGTAAGCGACTTCGGAATCCTGCACTGCTGCTGCCACTTGAGCGTTGTCGATTCATTTGTCGAGTTGAGAGATCTCCGATTCGATTGCTGGATGGGTCTGAAAAATAATTCTCGTCGTCTTCCATTATATCGTCACAGAGCTCATGCATGATTTTCTGACGTTTATGACGTCCATGACGATCTTTCATACTTCTTGGACCAGGAAGCAACTTTCGAAGAGATACCATTCTAAGCTACACTATGAACTAAAATGAAAAGTGCCTAAAGTCATGTCAACTTGATTCAGGTCATTTTCACATACGTATTTGTAATCCGTGGAAAGAAAATTAATCGAAGTGTAGGTTCGTGAATTGCTCAGACGGAAGCATCGTTTAAGTATTGCTGGCTTGGACATAGGCGAATGAAATAGGGCTAACGACATACTTTAATTCGACCAGTCAGATTCCCACGAAGAGTCAGTCAACGACATCAGTAGAAAACACAATAGAAGCAAGTACTGTGAAGCTGACGATCTGTTGATGTTCGACATCTGGCGTGATAGTCAACACGTTTCGAAATTCAGAATGTATATCGCATGAGATGTTTTGCTTCTATTATCTCGCCCATTTTCGGCAACACATCTAATTATGTGCACGCTTATCTGCGTGCGATGTCAACATTGTTGTATGTGAAAAAGAAGCGCGAATTGCGTCTTCTAGCACCAGAGTCAATTGAATAAAAAAGTCATTTATTTGTGAGCTCTCTTTTTCTGCGAATACGCGATCGAACTTGTCCGTTTTTGAAAATTTCGCCGCTTCTGGAAAGGGTTTCCATTTTTGTTTCCTCTCAGCAAAAGCCGTGCGGGGATTCCTTCCATGTGGAATTCTTCCCGAAGCTGAGATAGGAAAAAGCGCTGGTAAGACTCAGGGATGAGGGACGGCAAATTGACAAATAATGCGAAAGTGGGAGGACGAGCGCTGACTTGAGTAACATATTTGATGTTAGGACGCTTTCCTTTCGAGCTTGGTGGAGGATGATGACGCGATATCGCCTTGAACCACCTGTTCAATCTAGCTGTTGAGATTCTTTTATTCCATTTTTCATAAACGTTGATACTGTCACACCATGGAAATTCAGGTCAACTACGTCGAATTGATCAGGTATCGATAGATGCACTTACATCTCAGGTATGATTTTCCTGGTACCATGGCCGGTCAAAGCAGACGTTGGAAGTACAGTTACACCTCGGACCTGTGCTAATGAATCCTCCAGCTGCTGTCGCACGCGGTTCAATTCATACTCGTATGATGTGGTCACCAAATCACACTTGTTGGCAATTATAACAAGGCTGCGACCTTGTTCGATCACTCGTTGGGCAATTGTTAGGTCCATGTGGGTAAGCTTTTTTTCGCAAAGATCGGTCACAACAGCAACAACTTGTGCTTTGTCAATTGCATCAAATGAGTCGCGAACTGAGAGGTCCTCGATTTTATTTGAGTGATCGCGCTGCGTGATTCAGGAATCGAGTTGATATCTTACACTTCTATTTGGGTAATATCATGGATTCTTTACCTTGCCGTGGCGCCTTATTCCAGCCGTGTCGATTAGTTTGATTTCGTGCGCACCGAATGTCCATGGAACTTCGACAGAGTCACGTGTCACGCCTGGCCTATACTTTCATTGACTTTAAACGTTGAAATCAAGAATATGAGCAGTGCGTCACGTTACTCTGGGCCTGTTAACACACGATCCTCGCGAATGATTCGATTTAGTAGGGTTGACTGCGAAAGATAGACATGTCAGAAGCGGGCCAACTACTGCTTGTAAATTATCAAATTTCCATACCTTCCCGACGTTTGGACGACCGACAATGGCAAGTTTTATCTTATGTGACTGTCAATCATCGAGATGAATTTGTAAGAATCAAAAAGATTGGAGAAAGCCTTACTTCTTCGTCAATTTTGTTATCCTCCACGTCTATTTGTTGTGTATCTTGATCTTTCGTCTCAAATCGATCGTAGGCAGGGATCAACGCATCTAATAGCAACGACAATCCTTCACCATGCTCTGCAGAAATTGGAATAGCCTCGCCCATGCCGAGCTGATAGCATTCGTTATGAGCATCTTGCCAACGATCAGGATAACCCTCCAGTTTATTTGCCACGAGATGGATTGGTGCAGTCGGATTCTCTTTCCTTAACCATCTAGCGAAATATGAATCGACCGGAGTCACTCCTTGGCGTCCATCCATCAAGAAGAAAATTAGGTCGGCTTCATGCACTGCTATTTGAGTTTGCGAAAGCATGCCTTCTTCAAGACTTATCAAAGCAAAGTAATTTAGCGACGAATGATTTACGCAATGTGGGTGTACCTTCCGGACGGTGCATCTTCGAGTCCTCCAGTATCAATGACCTCAAATTCTAGACCAGCTACACGAGCCTAAAGTAGTGCTTTGTGTGACATTGGCTTTGCAGAAGAACATATTCATACCGGAGCGAACCGACGATCTCTAGTCGTGCCTGGTACATCATGAACAATTGCTCTCCGGCTTTTTGTGAGTCTATTAAACAGTGTTGATTTGCCCACGTTCGTGCGACCAACCAATGCCAATCGAAATCGATCCGAGCTCGCTTCACGCACAGGAGCTCTCTTTCGAAGATAAGAAACCTTGCTGAAAGCACGAAATTGGTGATGTATCCTATTTAGTTCTGAAGTATGGAGAAATAAAGGTATATTGTTGCGGATAAATCGATGTCGACCCAGCATCATGGTTGCCAAGCAAAAAAGCAAAGTGTCCTATTGGATGTAATTTGGCATGTAATAGCTTAACGCTTAAATGCTTGCCATAAATGCTCAAATTGACCTTGAAAACGCTCTGATTGCGCATGAAAAAAAATATAAGTACGAAGGTATAGTACAAAATACGCGCAATATTAGCATGCCTACGATGACACCGCGGTGTATGACCAGATTTTCGTTATTACCAAGCACTGCTTGACGACTCCAGTTGAATGATCCTAGACATTACCCAGTTTCAATCACCGAGCTGTAAGAAATCTATGTTACCATTGAGGAGGATTTTCCCGTCGATGATACAAAACTAGAAAAGTGGAACTTTACTAATTCCGTTTAACGATACATTGTCACTTCTTATTGTACCTTGTGATGCATGTGTGTGCTTGCGTTGTCATCACGCACTTGTATGCCCTGCAGCACAAATATCAACCAAAGTCCATAAAGGAGGAAATAGGTCAAAGATATCTCACTGCAGAGATGAATTTCTCCACGTCAGAACCAAGCGAAGTTGCCTGGCGATCATCTGTGATAACTCGTACACGAAGTCCTCGTTTATGAGCTGCTATCACTTCGTCGGCAATCTAGATGATGGATCGCTAACCACCAACTCTTGAAAAAAATGCAAACGCCTTACCTCATTGCATGTGATAGTAAAGACACATATGTCGAGACAATGCTTTGCGTTTTGCAGGTAACGAACGAGTTTCACAAGAGAAGTTGTGGTATGAATCATCTTGCAGCGTTTAGATGTGCAAGTTTCGTTTTTAAAAACTGATCGACATGGCAATTTTGGGTCCGGAAAAAACAAAACATCAATGAAAGAACTTTCAGAGACTTGAGATTCACTCGCAACCCCGAGGCAATTTCCCATTACTGTATTACAATTTCCTTGTGTCTTGACGCGAAATAACCCTAAGTACAGTATAATAGCACCATGCCTTTACGCTGCTTGCCATGTATTACCATATCGCAATTTGAAGTCAAGCTAAAGTATAGTTTGACCTTCAGACTGGTTCCATCGGCGATTCAAATTCTGCTATTTGAATGAAGTAGATCAGCTGGGAGCAGTCAACTCTGACCTATAACTTTAAATGGCATGAGGCATGTCCGGTTATGCTTTTTCACGCTTCGTTTGGATAATGTCGAAGAAATTGAAGCCAAAGGTACGATAGTCACCTTTGACCAAACCATCCTCTCTGATTGTGACTTGCAATCCTGATTAGCATGTCTTGGGACCACATAACAGCCCTACTTTTGGTCAAGGCGGAATCTTTGTAATCCGAGATGGATTGGAAGAGTAGCACTTTTACACAAAACAAAAATTACTGCTTAAGGAGCTTGAAAAATTTGAAACGAGGGAAGACCCGTACATGCCTTACATTATCTTCTATCGCAATTCTTACCAGCAGGAAAATTTATAACCATTGCTGGAGAGCAAAACCCAACGGATATCGGAAAAATGTCTGGGAAGTGGACACCATCTCCCCATTTGCCACCCTTTAATTTGCCCTCACCGGAAACAAACGAGAACCACCCTCGAAGATGAGGAGTGACTGAGATATAATTTTCAGTGATTTGTACATCCTCTGTGTTAGACAGAGGTGGATGGACGAGCTCCACGTTTAGCGGTATGTATTTGGAATCGACAGGCAATGAAATAAAAGCCAGCTTCCGCTTTAGACTCACAGAAAAAAAAGGAGTTTTTCCTTTCATTGACGAAACCTCCACACGATTACACAGCTGTGATGAACGATCGCGAGCGCTGAAGAACCGGAACCTCGCTAGCTGCTTCGGTATTCCCCAGTTAGCTCGCCCGCTCTGAACGGAAGTTCTTGTTGACACATATATTCGTGTGATTCCAAACCTGCTCTTATTTCCATGAAAGGGTACGGTGAATTTGCCGGGACAGAAAATCAGCTCGTCATAAGGCCCTATAAACTTCCTTTGGTCGTATCAGTACCCTGCTGATGAAGCTATTCTTACCGCAAGGAGTTTCCAAGTAACGAATAATCATAACCGTACCAATGCCACCTACGTAGCACCTATCTTGCGAGTGGCCCGTCGATGTTGAGCCGAGTGGATCCGACCAAGAAGACGGAATGCTGTGGGATCTTGTGTAAGTCAAAAATATAAAGCATTCTGCTTTCATGTCATTCCATGGCGGTGGGTACAAATCGGAATCGACATTTTTATTCATCTCAAGTGGTCGTACGGGAGTGTCAGTGTCTATGGATGCAAAAGACGTCCGTATATGATTATCTTCGTACAAAGATCGATCGCTAATAATAAACTTTGGTTGGCAGGTACCGGTCGTCAAGCAACCACACTCTAGCTATGGGGGCTAACATCGTACCCAGTCTATGCTTAGTGGATATAACAGTCTGCCAAGCGGATTGGAACCATGGTCGTACAAGCACATTGTGATTATAATAGATACAGCATAGATCCAACTTGCTCAACCTTATACATTCAATGCGCAATGAAAGAGTTTTTTTCAAGCACTTGGTTATCAGACGATCAACAACTGTTTGCGATCAATATTGATGATCTTGATCAGGTTAATTATCGAGATGAAGACCATCAATGTGAGGCAGACACAATACAGTGGGTATTAACACAAATGTCAACGAGCTTGAACGGATGCCATGAAACCTAGTGCTCATAATATTTTGCTGTTCAAGAAATAAGGCTCTCAGTACTATATCAAGCTAAAAGGCCGCACGAAAGCCTCACTGTTCACCGAAGGAAAGTTTGAGTGAATGGTAACGTTTTGCTGTATAATAACTAACGGCATGTTCACAACCGGATTGTTTGGCCGTAGCGATATGTTGCTTGTAGTCACGTGCTCAAAACTTGAACTTTACGCTGCAAATGTGAGCAAGATCGCGATCATAATGAAAGAACTGGCTGTAATACACTACACGGTATTCATTTTCATTGTTGGCGTGAAGCCGTGACCATAAATTGGGTCGTTCGGGCGTTGATAGCGACGAGGAAGAGCTAGTTTCCATCCTCTACGGATGTGCTTTAGTAGCAACCGATGGAAATGTTTCCACCTCCTCCATCTACATCACCGGAACGCGTCTCGACCGTCAGAATCGATGACCTGCAGCAATCATGTCATACATAGCACTGGTTCCTCTACTAAATCATTGCGGGTAACATGATTTGAAAGGAGCTCGCGGATGCTATCAAGTTACATAAATGTCTTGACACTGGTAAGAATACGACCTAAAGATAATGCATTCGTTCAACCATTAGCCAATAATCTAGACACAAGAAAGGATTGCATACAACGAGCTATAGCATGTATATTTTTGTCTACAATTCTGCGCAATTAGAACTTACATAATTGGAACTTTTCTTTGTCAAGCACTCTCTGCTATGTATGCAACGCTTAAGGCTTCCCGAAATGCTCCTTTTTCGAGTGCTTTTCTATTGTGTTCAAGAAAGACAACTGCTGTTCAAATTGACTTGCACTCAAGCTTGTTTACTGTAAGCACATACATTATATTTCCAATTCACCTTGCCTTCAGGCGTCGACTACTACTCGCTACTGAGTGCCCCCTCGAAGTATAAAATGATCCGTTCGTCTTTTGAGGCAACAAATAATACAATTTCTGGTAGATGCTCCCGGGAAATGTGCTTTATCGCGATTGTATGGATTGAGGTCGCTTTCTCGTCAGCCAACTTGTGATCTCCTTTAGCGTATCGGTTGACGAGTTGCTCCATTATCTCCTGTTTTCTGACTGCACTCATCCGGTTACCTATCAATGCATACCATGTGTGAAGCAAATTTTGTAGATGGCGATTACGGATGTAATAATCAGGTACACGGATTGTCAAAAAGTTACTTGGACATTGTCATGCCGACTAGGTTCTTCAGTATACTAAAGTTCTCTAGCTACCAAAACCACAATAGTGAGACAATCTGTTGATACCAGGCATTTATTCTTGAGTATGGGTTATTGATGCGATTTCTTCTGATTAATCGTATAGATGAGGGATACGTGCACAGCTTATTTCAATTGAATACTTCATTTGGATTCAGACGTCAGAACCCAAGAGACTACAAGTTTGAATCCTTACAGAATGAAGTGAACTCATTAACAGGTTTTGCTTAGTCAAATGAAAGGAGTGTTTATCTAGAACTATTGGATGAGGCACATGCATGGATTTCGGATGAAGATTGAAAACGTTTTTGACAAGATGTAATGTGCTACTGAGTTAGCAGGCAGTTATTGTGAAAGTGAAGAACTCACTGTGTAGAGGCAGGCGTTGCTGAGCTGATCCTAGTTGGCATGGAACAAATAGAAATAGTCGCCCAGAGAATGGAATCAATTAGTGCTGATGCTTGCGCAGGCTTCCATAACATAGGTATGTCTGTATCTCATCGATGGGATTTCCGATTTGCTAAAATTGCTTCGATAGGGCAAATCTCTACTGACGTCGATCAGCGCTCCGAAAATCTGAATGTGCTTTCGCACAGAATTTGCCATTCTTCCTCGCGAGAAACAGCAACCTAGCAGTGTGAGACTAGCGATATTTATGCAAATCTAATGATGGTCAATTCCATTTGGATTGAGTGAAGACAGCTAATATCGCATAGTTCGAGTCCCGCAAATACGTATTGTCGAATAAAAAAGCGATGGTAGCTATTGACGCGCAATAGAACCATTTCCACCTCCTTCATCTAGCGTCAAAATTTGTGCAAGTTCTAGCAAATTTTGAATTTGGGTGTGTTCATGAATCATCACCGAAATCTTCGTCTTTAGGATCCTATTGAGAAGACACGATCATAGCTGGTCGAGTGACACTGAACTAAGAAAACTTTACCCTTGGTTCTAAATCCTCTCCATAATTGATCGCATGGTCCACATGCATCAAAACATTCGCAATACTTTCTTCCTTCGTGATATTCATTGGAACAAATGCAACCATGCTGTAATCATTTATCTATGCACGTGATGTATCTTCAAGACTTTGTTTGAGTATATGGGAATGACAAACCTTACCACATTGCAAATGGCCGTATTCAATGACCGCCATTTCGTACTTGTATTGCTTACCAGTGTCTCGATAAGAAGCTCGGAGGATGGATCCAAGTATCTAATTATATGAATGAAGTATGTTCGCTTTTAGTTTTTCTGTATGATCATGAAGTACTTGCGTACTTTTCAAGCTCTTTTTCGTCCACCAGGTCACACTTGGTAAGGACATTAATGTGAGGTAATTCGAGCTGAATCATCGCTGACAGCGAACAAAGGACACCAGATATGAATTTGTTGATATCCGAAATAAATAGTGAATCGATCTGGCAGAACAACCGGTCATGTGATTTCTTAGCTTAAAGAAATAGTTTCTCACCAGATAGACCCCACAAATGGCAAAACCCCAGCAATGAAGCGCCTCGCAGAGATTTTTCATTACTGGTAGATGAGAATACAATTCGATTTGCCCTAATAAAAAAAATATTGAGTAAGACTGATATAAATTGTGCATAGTGAACCTATGCAACAAGAGCGGTACCTGGGCAATCAAATATGAAGTAGTCATCATCATTGTATTCTGTCAAAAGATTCTCCAGCCAGTCCAAATTTTGAACCAAATATCTAACGGTGTGAAATCATCAATGGGAAATCACCAAGTTAAAAAATTGCAGCATACTCCATGCAGTAAACGAGTCCTCCATTCGGTCCATACCCAAGCTCTTCCATCACGTCTTCCACACTGATTAAATCTCGTATATCTAATTCACAAAAAGAACCATAAGCTATCCAAGATAGCATCAAGGAGATTCTAACTGACCAAATGCGACGGGATACTCAAACTGCTCAGCAGCAGGGTCCAAATTGACAACATAAGTCATTCGACCAGACGCAGCGCAAAACTCTTGTATATTATTACAATATGTGGACTGAAAGAGATAGAAATACGTAATCAGTGATCGGTACAAGCCTCCTCTTGACATGCTGCTTATCTAAATACTTTTCCGGTTCCAGCAGGACCCATAACCAATTGACAACACCGCATGACTTCAGGTATAATGTGATCCTTTTAAAAGCCCCTTTTGTAGAGTCGATGAGATGAGTTCACTGTCAGTGTCGGCTGATGTTATTGAGGCTTATGCGGACTCAGCATGGTGACGTCACTCTCAATGCTCTGATTGACGAACTGAATGCAAACAATTATCTCTTGTAGGAAGAGCGGACTTTTGAAGGAGTCACTGACATGTTACAAGCGCATTGCTTCTTTTCGCGATACAGTCACCACTCGTCATATCCACTTTAAACTCGGAATGCTATACTTACTGATAGAGGAGTATGGGAGTGCTTACAAAGAGCTCTACCAAGAGGTGAACGAGAGTTATGGCATTATCCAAGAGGAGAATGAGTCTTTAGTAGGTTCTGGCTCAGATAGTAGTGTATACCTGGAGAACAGAATGCAAGAAGCAGCTATCAAAGCTTGTGCGTTGAAGGAGCTGGAGGATATCAAGAAAAGATTTCCAAAACTGTTGAAGGAGAATCAAATTGATTTTGTTGGAAATGATACACACTGTATACGTGCAATCAATCTGACTGTAATGGCAGCAATGGCTTTTACCTATCGTCGATATGGAATGCTTGATCGCACTGAAGAAGTGCTTTCGTGCTGTAAACAACAATTCAGCCTACTAAGCTCAGCTTATTATCTTGAGTTGGGCTTTCTATCACATGCAAGAGGTGATCACTCTGCGGCAATTGCTGTATTCAATCAGGTTATGACTCATGAGACAAAAGACTCGGTACTCTTCAATAGAGCTATGATTGGTGCTGGACTATGTTCGTTGCATCAAGGTGCATTCGACGTTGCGGGTCAGGCCATACATGAGGCGATCCGTCAACTAAAGACTCTGTATGGAAAAGCAACATCGCCGACACGCGAGGTCATCAGTATATCCTTATTTGACGCGCTGTATCTCTTTGCAGGACTCCAAATGATATCACGGACGCTCAAGCCAGCAGTTGATGCTTTTATGGAGCTTATCCAATTGAAGTATACAAGCAAAGAGCGGGAAAGATTCCGCGCACCTACTTTACTATCTGTAGCCGAAGATGGTAGATCACAATATTTTACTCCACTCATGCTAAGAGAGGCAATTCGACATCTTAACGAGATAGAGACGCGCTATGGACCAGATGTATGCTTGTACCTCCATCGATCCAATCTTTATAGAGCTTTGGGTGATATTGAGCTTTCTGTCAGAGATATAGCACTCGTAGAGGCTATGGACTCAGAATATTTGGCAACATACCATCAGGCTGATTGTAGAAAAGAACTTTTTGACGTAAATACCATTTCTTGGATTCCTAAAGATCTGATATACGCACTAGATCATTCCATGAGGCAGGATGAGTATGTAATTCCTCGGCTGGTGGACACAATGCCAGGAGAAGACAAAAACCAATCGGTTACAGCGCAGGAAAATCAGCAAAATAAGCGCCATATCTTTAGTGAGGAATCAATTTATCGTTATTTTGATGAGAGACTGCTTGAGGACGACTCTGACACCTATGCCGAAATATGTCGATTAGACATCATGCGACGAAGACCATTGCAACGAAAGACGACGAAGCCAAGTACTGATGCGGAAGATTTATTATGGGATGGAACAATTCTTGATCAGCCGTACTGCAGCGATGAAGCAGCGAATATTATGGAGGCACTTCATAGTTCATGTTCCAAACACGACAAAGATCCGTATATATGCATGCTTCTTGGAATACATGCACTTGAGATGCTTGATGCTTCATCTGCAAGTCACTATTTCACAAAAGCGCTGACATATCTTCAAGCAGAAAGTATTGAATCGATTAGTCCGCTCTTTTATGGCTGTGCTAATACTACCACCCGCATCTTTTTGTGGAAATTAGTGTTACCTCGAATGAGATACTATTGCTCTATTTGGCTATCACTTTCGCGAATGCTGAACAATGAGATTAAATCGGTGACGGATGAATTCAATGAATTTGATTCGGCGTATTTTTCGGATGGGAATAAAGATAACACTCTGCTGTTTGCCCAGATTTCCATAGCAAAACTCATGGACGGACCATTAAAATTTGCCTGCAAAAGTCTGAAAAAGTGCCAATCTTGTATCTCACAGATACAAAAAGATCGCCATGGAGATGCAAAACACGTGACGGCATATGAAATTACAGAAATCAAAGACATTTTCTCAAATGCAGGATTGAAGTCGTTTTGTTTGTTCCCATCAATTTCGAGGTCTGAATTTTATGAGAAGCTTACACACGAACGTTTCTCTCCTATTCAAATGCTGGCTAAAATCGACATATACGCAAGTGAACGATTTCTGCGTCGTTTTTTAATACTTCACATCATTCAGCTGTACGAATGTAAAGAAAAGATTGACGCAGCTAAAGGAACCGGATACAGAAGGCGACCTGCCATTGTAGCAGCTCACAATGAAGAATCACATAGACTTGATCAAAAGTTTGATGAAGGCGTCCTTAAACTGGCAAAGTTGGGGAATGTTACATCGGGCATTTCGATATTTGATTTGATTCTTTTTTCCAACAAAAATTATATCAGTGGAAGGAGCTTTTCCCGTTCGGATTTCTCGCAAATTAAAGAGCACGAATCTCCAGATAGCAAATCACAAATGCATCACAATCGTTTGCTTGATCGATCCAAATGGTTGGAGCAGCAGGTGGGGTGGAAATTTGAAGCACTGGCGGATCTGAATCATTCGCTTTATCATTCACCACTAAATACAGACACATCATGGAGTAGGTTTCGCCTGTTTAAAAAAGTGGGTAATGCTACAGCCGGACTTGCTGATGCCAATTGCTGCTTGCAGCGATTCGGCTCACACATTGTTTGGAAAAACAAATTCAAGCCGGAATGCAGGAGACCTGTTTTCGTCAACGATACCCAACGCGATCAATGGTTAAGATTGGTTTTCATCTGCGGGGAACTGAATGTGGAGCTGAAGAATTTTGGAGAAGCTGTTTCGAAGTTCTCATCAATAAAAGAAAACCATGGTGGAAGTCAAAAAGTTTCTCTAGTGAAAGTCTTAGAACTGCGCACTAAATGCTACATCTCGTTGAAGGATTATTCACATGCAGTCGCAGACATAAATGAGCTTGAGGATATACGCAAGTTAGAGAAGCACAGAAAGCTGGACGCAACAAACTCCTCGGTAGAGAAAACACTCTACTTCATTTTGGTCGGGACTCTTCATTGTAAGTACGTCCTCGATCATCGCATATTTGCATCAGCAGGTCAATCGAATGAAATTTGTTTTGCACCATGGTCTTTGCGTTCTTTGACAACCATCACTCGGCAATATGATAGTATACATCTAGCGATGGACGCGTATCAGAGCGCCGTAGAAATCTCCGGGGCACATCATCTCGTTCGGTACTTGCAAGGTCGTATGCACGCGATAACTGGTGACTCAAAATCCGCCATACAAAGGCTAACGCAAAGCTTAGCTGCGTATCCATCATTTCCACCGGCTTTATTTCTGCGGGGATGTGTCTACTTGAAAGAAGGCCTCGTCACGTTGGCTCTAGTCGACTACCATAACGTTTATCAATTCAAACGATCGTATCCAAATATTGCCATTAGCATCGCTTACTGCTACTACATGCAGCATAAATTGGATCACGTCCTCGAAATACTAACGGAAACGATTTCTTTTGGAGACAAAAACGTGGAAATACACTACTTGAGAGGATGTGCTCTGATGAAACATCTCGCAATTAACAATGCAATCAAAGATTTTAAAAGAGTGCTGAGGACACAACCATTACATCAGCGTGCACTCTTTCGACTAGGCGTTTGCCATATTACAGCACAACGTTGCCAAGAAGCACGCAGTATTTTGATGCAAGTCACGGCTTTGGAACCCAAGTGGTTCGAGGCCTGGCGCTCCCTTGGGTATGCTAATATGTGCCTTAATCAATACGAAGAGGCCATTACTTCATACACTCGTTCCATCGAGCTTGTAGGCCATACGAGTTCTATACGGGCAGCATCGTACCTCGAGCGTGCGATGGCATACTTTCATTTGCAAACATTTACAGCAGCATTAAGTGATCTCAACCAAGCAGTGAAGTTTGACAGTCTTCAGTTTCTGGTTCTCATCATGGAGCTCATGATATACTCCATTTTGAACGATAAGGAAAATAAGCGGCATGCCATCAATAAATGGATTTCTCGCTGCCAAGAAAGCGATGAGGTTGCTTCGTTAAAGTGGATCATCAAAGGATATGAATTTACACCAACTTATTCATTCTTATGTCAGCACTCGAAGAAGATAACAACCTTATCCACAAGGTCATTACAACCAGCAAGAAGTCGTTACCCTCGTCTTGATGGTAAAAGGATAGGAAGCATCAGCTCGTTAATGCAAGCAAAATGGCACTTATTCTTCAGGATCCTGGTTGCAAATTATCGTTCATTGAAAGCGCTGGAGAGTATGAAAGTTGAGACTCCCCAATGTGACAATGAAATTGCAAAAATTGTACAAAAACTGCGGATATCTGATACCGCTGTCATCAAAACGCGTCGAAATTGTGAGATAGCGCTTATTTTATGGGTGTACAATAGTATTGGCATATCAAGTTTAGCAGACGGAATGGTAGAGGAGGCGATACGAGCATATACTCGAGCAATTGATAATGATTCGGAAAATGCAATTCTGTATTATAATCGATCCCAGGCGTATGCTCGTAACCAGAGACCAGAGTCTGCGATATCAGATCTACAAATTGCAATTCGGATTCATTGTAGGTGCTTTCAGGCACAAAATAACCTTGGGATTGCCTTATTAAAGTCGAAACAGATTGGTGATGCTCGAGATGCATTTGTTGCTGGTTTGGAGATTGCTGTTAACGAAAAAGATCGAGCGATTATTATGTACAATCTTGGAACAATTTGTCATTCGCTTGAGCAGCATGTAGAAGCTTTACAATATTACGAACAAGCGATAAAGATGGACAGTTCCCGTTACGAGTTTTTCTTCAATCGAGGCTCGATATTTCACAGCCAGGAATTTTATAAGGAAGCACTGGAAGATTATAATCGTGTGCTCACAATTCTGAAATCATCAGAGAATGATGCGACTTTTACAACTCCTGATCTTTCTAGTGTCTATGTGAATCGAGCACAAACTTATGTTTCCCTCGGACTATGCAGTGAAGCAATTGAAGACCTCATGACTGCACATCGTACACTAAAAAGCTCAAAAGTGCAGCAAGCTCGCACAAGACCCACTTTTGCACCAAATGATACACGTAAAAGAACATCGCACTTTGATACTAACGAATGCGTCGCATCGAAACTGTGGACGTTTTGCGTTCAGTGGAAGCAAGCGCTCCGGATTGCCACGAATGACTTTTTATTCTCGTTCAGCTGTATTCCGTGCTACAACTTTTCGGAAATATATCAAAGCTTTAGCAGCCGACTTGCAGACTCGAATCGTGGACAACACGATACAATAATCGACTCTATCGATCGTGAAAAAGAGTTTCAAATTGATAGCTCCGATTTGAAGCTCCTCCAACCATTTCAAGATGAGTCATTCTTTCAGTTCGAACAGTATGTGTCACCGAATGACTATACAAACTCGACCATAATACACTATTTTCCTCTCATCGGTCAAACGGAAGTCAAGAATGCGGTGAAGTATTGCCTGAATGGAGAGTATACCACCGCACTTTACCACCTTCTTCGAGCTCACTACTTTTGTCCGAGGGACAGTCACGCGGAATACTTACTTCTGATGTGGAGAGTCCAAGTCATGCAGAAAGTCGCGTGTCAGGAGAAAGCTAAGGATTTCCGAGCAATAGACCTTCTATCAACTTTCCTGGAAGACCGAGAACATTTCGACTCTACTCAGGTGAATGAGGCATCCGATAATGATGAAATGTTGCAAAAGACTGAAGACTGGTTAATACAACGATCCGTTATCCGCGCTGATATGTATTCTTACTTGGGATGTTTGCACCTACTGGATGGTAGTGTCAAATTGGCGAAAAAGAGCTTCAATGCTGCTATTCAAAACCGCCCAGATTATGTTATTGCATTCTTCAATCTGATTATTTTGTCGCTGGATTTGGAGAAATACGACGACGTCTTGCATCGCATCTTGCAAGTTCTGCAATTGTCCATTGCGTTTTGTGATAAAAAGGCGAAGTCAAATGAAACGCTTGGTCTCATGTATGAGGATCGATCCATTAAAATTATCGCTCCGACAATTGTGGCATATTTCTTGCAAAGCGACACATTACCACTGATCAATGAGCTTGTTCGCGCTCTTGAACGTTATCGACGTCAGCTTACAGCGAAAAAGATTTTTGATACGGAACAAATTTTCGAAGTACAGGGATTGATTGCCGTGATAACTGAGAAGATCATATACTTGGAGAAGACACGAACCGTACCATCACATTTTGCAGAAGACAATTCGATACCATTTAGTCATAAGCTACAGAAGTTGACTCGTAATGTGCGAGAATATACGGAACGATTTCTTTATCATTCAAAATCGACGAATCATTCGGAAGATTCCCTCTTTTCGCTCGACAACGAATTTGATACCGAACTGGATAAATTGTATTGCGAAATAGAGTCAGCGTTATCAATATCCTGAAAGCATGAGATGACGCAGACGGCTTTAATTGGTCGGATTACGTCCGTCACTAAGTCAGGTCATGACGAAACTTACATGGAATAGTCTATCCTTGCACCCACTTGAACGCCTCTATGTTATATATGTTTTTTCGCATATGAGAAAAGGTCGCTCGGTCAACTACAGACAGCAGCATTATTCCTTGGATTTGCGCTTGAGATTTATCTTTTTCGAAATATCAAATGTGTTTCGATTGTTGACAAGTTTCAACACACTTATATCCGCTCGGTAAGAAACAACTGACAGCATCTTGACTGCTATCAATCGGCGCAACAAACATGACAGATCAACACGGTTGTGCCGAAATTTTAGACATGACTTTTGGCGGTGCAAATAAAACACAAAACGTGGGCAGATCAGACATATACTCACCGCCGTGCTGTCCCAGTCGTGGCCATTATACGACGCAACAAGCAAGTCGAATACCTTCTCGAATCATGGATGTCTCTGGTCTACCTATCATATGTGAAAATTGTGGCATTTCATATTTCTCTTTGCAAAAAGATGTAGATGCTTACAATGCGGTGTCAGACGAGGTTGACAGCAAATCTTACTGTTCAGGAGAATGCAAGTGGAGTGTTATAATGTATGACCAAATCGAAAGGCATTTGCACGCGACATCTGAAACCAGATTCGATCCGACGTCAGTGGTCCTTACGATGTGATCGACGAGTATCCTTGTTTCTATTGACAAAAGTCAATTTAGTGAAATATGATATAGGAATCTGTGCATAATTGTATCGCAAAAGGAATGCTGAATATGTCAGGAATGACAGGGTGATTTGAAAAAAGATAATAAGGTTGACGTGATAATCCTTTGCATTTTGATCTTAGCTCTCACAGCTTTCGTGACAACTATGCCAACAATTGAATTCGTGTGAGCGTCAATCTTCATCGTCATCCGCCATTTCATCTTCTTCGATAGACTGCAACGCCCATTTGTTAACTTCATCCCGAAGGGCATTTGGTACTAATTGATGTTGCCAATTTGATTCTTTGCATATCCAGCTCATTTCCAATTCGAAAGGGTGTCGAAGTTCATCGTGTAGTACGTTCAATCTATTGTAGTGCATGAGATAAGGAATCAGTGTATCCGTAGCTAACAGTGCGCAACCAACATTTTAGCGACGTATTTCATTGCTTCACGGCATGGTAAATCGAACAATTTATACTTCTCGATCTCAGTCTTTGCTGCTTGTTCTCCTTTTCCCATTGCACATCCACGGAAACTCTATTCGAGAAATGCAATGAATATCGAGTTGTTTACTACTGATTTGTAACGCGGAAGCAACTTACAAAGGTGACGCCAGATGGTTCAATCTGATACAATTTATGCTGGTTCTCATCTTGGTCGTACCCAGCAATCATTATTGTTGCTCCAAAAGGCCGTACAGATCCATATAACGTGTAATAATGAATATATTGTCCCATGCGGTCTGCCAGAACATGAGGAGGAATTGGACTGCCGTAATTTTTCTTATAATTTAGAGCCTCCTCTCTGGCACGATTGACAAGCTGGCGTCCATCTGCAACCAATCCTGCCATAGACTAAAAGCGACAAGATATCAGTCATACAGAGACTAGACATCGAGCTCGAATGTATCACTGACAACGCCAATATGGTGATCAACCGCGAAGATGCGTCTATGTGTTCCAGTGACGAGCATTTTAGAGACAAGCTTCTTCTCTACACCTATAATGACCCCATCCGAGCATTTGATTCCAATCGTGGTACTGGAAAATGCTCATAAATTGCATGATCTTGACGATGATTATCTGTTGCTACATACCCGCTATTTTCAACAGCCTTTTTCGCATATTCCACTTGAAAAATTCTTCCATCAGGAGAGAATGTTCCGGCAGATAGATCGTACTGTTGTGCAATAGCTCAGAGGCTGCCTACAATTTTAAAGCCATGACTTACCCCGGCGCCAGAACTCATAAGTGAATATTGAGAAAGTGTTTGTTTTCCCTTCGATGCAGATGTTTGTTAGTTTTCGATTGCATAAGGCACTAAACGTCTAATGATTCTTTACCTTGGCAAAGATATATTCCCTTTTACCGCACAATTAGGTTGTGGTCATTTATCACATTTTCACAGATATATTGAGCAACAATGTAATTACAGACTGCTTAGTGTGGAAAGCTTCGATTTTGCTCAGTGGGAACCTAATTTTCATTTTTTTTATTTTCATTGCGCAGCTCCTCAAAGCGAACTTTTATCCGACGCTCTATCTCATCGTCCGATATTTTGGCTGCTTTTGGTAGAATTGAAGGCAATAGCTCGTCGATATCCAATGACTTTGTCTCCTGGGTCAAATCTGGTTCCTCGGCTTCTTCGTCCCATATTCCATACTTGCTCCGCAAACGTTCTTTTCCTTTCCCAATGCGCCATGTTTCGAATTTCCCCATGCCGAAATGCATCGTGGCTGCAAGCGCAGCTCCGGCAATAGCTCCTTGAATCCCACGTGGTGTACCACCTAAGAGTCCTTGCTATCATGCAAAGCTCGTTTCCAAACGGAATAAACTGACCTACTAGTCCGGCATAAAGCCCTCCTGTGCTTGCTCCTGATACAGCAGCCGTCATCAAACTTTTGTATCCTACTTTCTCTACAATACATTCTTCTAATGCTGCAGCAAAAAATTGACTTCAGCAACAATAAGTGCAGCAAATTCAGACCATACTTGTATATGTAGCTCCTAAAAGAAAGAAATTTGCACCCATGGCAGAGGAATAGAATGCTCTGTTCTCATTTCGTAACGTAGCAAGGGTAGCACCCCAAATTGCACCAAACGTTCCTATCATCATGACTACCGTTATTGTCATTGCAGCCACCGTAATTAATATATTTTGTACCAGCATATGCTCCACTTGATAGAATATTTTTGGTTCCGGATACAAAGCGCCCTACGACAGTACTCTTCGATTACTCATTGATGGCTTTAGTCATAAATGCTTACTGAATATTTCGTCATTGGATTCAGCCATGCTGGTAGTTTTGACTGGCTGAAAATGCTCTTTTTTTAACGAATCAGAATGCCATATCATCTTTTGAACAAAATCGATTCTGCTCCACTCAACTGGCAAGCTCAATTTTTTCGCACTTCTTCCGCCTAACTCCAATCCATAATGAAGCTCTTACTCGCTACGCGTCACGTTACAGTGCCAGATGATGTGAAACTAGTTCTGAACGGTCGAAAAGTGACCGTCACCGGCAAACGTGGCACACTCTGTCGCGATTTTCGCCATTTAACGCTTGATCTTCGTCGCATCAACAAAAAGCAACTTCGTGTCGACTTGTGGTTTGGAAATCGTAAACAACTTGCATGCGTCCGTACGATTTGCTCTTTGATTGAGAACATGATTACTGGTGTACGACTTGCATTCAGATACAAAATGCGTTTTGTATACGCCCATTTTCCGATCAATGTGACCTTCGAAAATAACACTGTCGAAATCCGAAACTTTTTGGGTGACAAACGTGTTCGTCGTGTAACTTTGTCTCCTGGCGTAACCTATGTTCGCTCCGACAATGTCAAAGATCAGATTGAGCTCTCCGGGATCGACCTCCAGAAAGTCTCACAAGATTGTGCACGAATTTCGCAAGCGTGTCTTGTAAAGAAAAGTGATATCCGAAAGTTTTTGGATGGTATCTACGTCAGCGATAAAGGACACGTCGAAGAAGAAGCGGAAGATTCAAAATGAGCAACAGCGTAATTGATGACGATACAGTTGGGCAGATAAGAGGTTTGTTTTGGTATTGTAGGATAATACGATACATATAACATCTTCTTTCTAATACCGTCACTGGGTCGAAATGCAGATTGGCTTTCTTCTGTCCGGGCGGAAATGTATCTGTTCATTTCTGATTACCGTAATGCGTGAGAGAGTTGCTTTGAGTACAGCTTGACTTCATCTCTTTGTCATCCATTTGGGCAATGCCATGCTCTAAAATAATTCGAATGGATTTTCATTTCTGCTCGGCACTATTGACGGCATCGTGCCAGGTGAATCACTAGAGGATGCAAACATGAGTATATATCCATATTATTATTGCTTCCGTGCGGACCTGAAGGTGGTGCCTGACGACGATTCTAAAATTTCAGCCATTGTCCGGCCCTTTTGTGCTGGCTTTGATGTGAATGTGTTACTAGTTGTATGTGTATCCGATTTGCTTTCTGATGAAAAGGCAGTAATAAATATCAAGCGTTTCTCAATGACGTTGCCAAGGTATCCCACCTTTCGTATCAGAAAAGCCCAAGTTGTCAATACCCAAAGAGGCAAATGGATCCGCTGCTTTCTCGGAGCTGCGACGCTGCACCGGTTCAAACTCACTCAGTATTTCTCTATCACAAAATGAAGAGCGAAACGCAAACCTGAGAGACTTGAGAGTGCTGTGGCACTTGAAAAACCGGTGCGTGTGGTGGAAGTGCCACAGACCCATGTAAATAAGGGTGGCCTGGGTTGGTTGGTTGTAATGCTGGAGATGCTTGAAACTGAGCGGAAGGCTGGAACATCTGGAATGGCGAGCAGGGAACCATAGGATATGACTGCGCATTTGCCATCCCACCAGTAAATTGCTGAGGTTGTACTGGTAGAGGATATGGTTGATCACAAAGCACTCGATTTGGGTGCTGCGGGTAACACTGTGTTTGTGACTGCCGTGTCGGTGGTGCATCATACACGCTATGTGATTCTGGTAGAGCATTGCTGATTGTGTCAAAGCAAAATAGATTCTGCTCCTTGCTGTCTAGATTTGTGTTTCTATCGGTCAATTTGTCGTTTCCGGTAAGAACACCATTATGTCTTGTGTTATCCATTATCCCTGGACCACTCAATTCGACTCCTACTGCTCCTAACGTATCAAATGCTGAAAAAGGATCTGAATGAGCAGTTGCTTCCGCTGCCTTTTGACTAGGGTGCCTCGTGTCGTCTTGGCTCAGAAGGCTTGAAGCGAAAATGTCCGAAGCGCTGTGACCAGAATCATTGTAGGCTAGCTCGCTTGCGTGTGACTTGGTGCTAGATGGTGCGAACTCTGCAAAAACATCAAGCGGGGTATTTTCTTTCGTCATGGCATTTGATGGCTTCGTGTCGAATGCGCCAGAGAAGGGAGCAAACTCGGCATTGACGATTTCGGATTTATTCGCATTCTGTTCGTGAAAAGATCCGAATTCAGCCATACCGAAATCGCCCCCATTATCGATTGGCACAGGTGTGAAGAAAGCATTTGCCGAGAGGTTCCTCTGGTCGTTCACTCCGACCATAGTATCTGTACTGATGCGATTGCATGCCGCTGGATCGAGTTCAAACTTGAAAAAGTCTGAAGATGACTGCGTTGAGCTTCCGACCAAGACATCTTCACATCTGGACGAGGCCGTAACTGCAAAAGGCATGAATTCTGAGTCTGCTTTATGCGGCATGGATGTAGTCTTGCTCGCATTCGCATCAAAAGAAGCAAATTGATCAAATACATCGCCTCCGATATCATTGCTGTTGAGTGCTGGTGCGTCGAATTTTGCAAAGTCAGCAAAATCATCAACTTGTGCTGCTGTTACTGGTTTCTGATCTTTTTTGTCAATATTGAAGGAAGAGAAATCTCCAAAATCTACACTGGTAGATTCTTGGCGCTGAGTGGATTGTGACTGCTTTTTCAAGGCATTGCGATCTTTATTGGAACTCTGTGGAAAATAGTAGTTAATCACCCGGCTTGGGCGAACCGAAAATAGCGTCGCAACTTTACCGAAAAACATCCAGAGCTACTTCTGGGTGAGTCTTCACGTTCACCAGGTGATACTTCCAGCCATCTTCAAAAGCAATGAGTTCAAGAGATCATATGAATGAGATTTGAGATAGTGTTCACTCACTTGCGATCTATATACGTCTGACGCAACAAATTACGTAATCGTTCTCCTTCAGTAAGTCCTGGAGCACGATAAGAGACATCGAACGTCGCTCTCCAATACTTCCTGGCTGCCTACATTGAGTTCAACGAAGAGCGTTCCTCATCTCTTCTGCTCTATCATACCTCATTACCACCATAGTTGATAAGGTTTCGAACTTCGACATCCGTGAATTTGGACATGGATATAGACTTGATGCGATGAGCAAATTCACGACTACAGCGAGGTTGAGTGAAAAGTCAGGATTCTTATGACAAATAAAATATCACCCACTGTATGCCGCTGCATGATGTGCATACAAAAGTGTTGAAATCAAGGCAAATATACTGCGGCATCTTTACATATGTAGTCATTAGCATGAATCCTCTCCGCATCGGCAAGATAAGTACACACCATCTCACAGCAATCAAAACATCGCTTGTTCGCAGCATTGCTTCTTTGGAATTCACGAAGTTGTTTGACCCGTTGGTCATCTTGTTTTTTCTCATCGATTATTCCTGGCATTTCCAATTTTATCTATCACGTCTTAAGGTCGATACAAAGCCGAAGATCAAAGCTTTAAGGAAGCGCGTATCGTCACAGGTTTGAGCGAACCTTCGTGCAACCTGTAAGTATCACGACGATTCAGTTCATGTGTCGGTTCAAATGGATACAAACTGATACTGTGATCCATGGAAAAGTTCGAAGATGTGGACTTTTTGATACAATGGATCCGAGACAGAATCAATCTGCCATGCTATTGTCCTTCGGATTGGACATCTGCCAATGCAACTACAGCTAAAGAATTCGTTGAATGCAGTGATATACCAGCTTTGTTTATAGTCAGAGAAATGGATGGTCTGAAAGTCAGCACTGTGGCCCCACGTTCAATCACGTCAACGATTATGTACTTTGTCAAAGTAGGTGATGTGACAGTATCTCCACAAAATGTGCACCATTCTTTGCAGTATGGAACCGTACAAACGGATAGTATTGGGTCCTTGCTACAATTGATGACCGGGTGTTATATGGAACGAATCAAAAGAAATACTTCGTGGCCTGAGAGTATCCGGAAGGAATTCACGACTCAATTTTACCGTTTCATGAGTAGTTTGACTGAAACAGTAAGCCGAAGTTGCGGCAAAACGATTTTGTACTTGCCACCTTGGGATATCAATAGTATAAATGTTGAGGACAAAGAATTAATGCAGCAATTAGAGTCCACGGTAATTCATTGGACTAGACAGATCAAAGAGATGATCAACAACCAGGATGAGACATTTGACACCGAAGACTCAGGTCCTTTGAAAGAGATTCAGTTTTGGAAATTAAGAACTCAAGACTTATCGGGCATTACAGATCAGTTGGTGAGGCCCGACATTCAAGCAGTCATTGGAATTTTAAAAGCCACGAGATCATCGTATATAGAGCCCTTCGAAGTACTCGCAAGCATCATCACACATGGATCGATCGAAGCAAACGACAATTTGAGATTTTTGGAAAAGATCAGCCCGATTTGTGAAGAACTCGCACGAGCTTCGCCGAGTGAAATACCACCGCTACTTCCCAAGTTACTGAATATCATTCGTTTGATTTGGCTTCATTCAACGTACTACAACACAGAGGATCGCATCACTTCTCTTTTACGCAAAATCAGTAATGAGATCATCGCAGTTTGTTGCAAAAGAATATCATTGCAAGATATATTTAATGGCAATGTTCAAGATAGCATGATTTATCTGGAACAAAGTGTGCAGTGTGGGATACTGTGGAAGCGAATGTTCCACGTCACCTCCGCAGCTGTGAAAAAAAATGCAAAAAGTAAAGATCGCTGCTGGAATTTCGATGAAACTGGTATTTTTGCTCAAACAGATGCATTTGTCCAACGATGTCGTGAACTACTTGAAGTTTGTGAAGGCCAAATGCAGTTTGCAACGCATGCTAAGCATAATACAAGGCAAACAATGCCGATATTTGGTGGCCACCGTGGACCCGAGATCGTACGAAGTTTATTCGGAATCGAAAAACAATTCGAAAATCACATTCAGAGGCTCCGGATTTTGAAATACGATATTCTTGATGTGAAGATAACTAGCTGGCACAGCGATTTCAATACATTCAAAAATGGCATGAAGGATTTAGAAGCCATGACCCAGAATGTCATCAACGGTGCTTTCGAATCGGTATCGACGATAGTTGCAGCCGTCGACTTGGTTTTAGCCTTTCGTAAGATTGCTAGGCGGGAACACATCAAACGATGCCTTGAAAAAAAAGTCCTTGATATATTTGGCATGTTCAAGACGGTCTTGAACACAGTCCGAACTATGTTTGAAAAACATAAGCAAGCTCCTTTATTGAATCAGGATGAACCACAATACGCTGGAGCTGCACTGTGGGCGAGAGCTCTACTATTGCGATCTACCGAGGACATTGCTTATTTACGAAAATTGCCAAAGGTTATCAACAGTATTGAGAAAAAAGAGGCTCAACAACTGTACAACCAATTTCGTCTTGTCATCGTTGAGTACATCCAGCGCAAGCACCACGACTGGATAGAAGAACTAAGTGAAATGAGTAGCACTAGCTTGTTCTCTCGATTGGAAGTCCCGTTGCTGATCAAGATTGGTTCGTTACCTGAAGCTGGGCAACAGTTGGTAGGAAATAGTACAAGAGGGATTCTGACTGCAAGTGGGAAGGATCATATGACTTTGAAGAACACGAAAAATCAGCATGACCGAAAAGGCTTTTTGAACTGCAATTTTGACCGATATTTGCTCATTCTATTCACAGAGGTTCATTATTGGCAATTTTTTCAAGGGGGATTACAAATTCCGTATCTGGCTCATGAAATTTGTACACAACGGGAGCAATTACGGATATTGAGGGAGCACATCATGCTTCTTGTGCGCGATTACAATCGAATTTTGCTTGAATTATCGTCTCGAGAAAGAAGATTATTTGACAGCATCATACGCCGTCTAGATCGGCGCATACAACCCGGAATACAGAAGCTGACGTGGCTGTCTAAAGGCATTGTAGAGTCTTATATTGCGGATTGCAGGAAGAATTGTGAGCTTACATACCAGGTCGTCCAGGATTTTCAAACAAGTAAAGAGATCGTCTCAAAGAACTGCAAGATGATTACTTCTCTATCACATATCTGCATTGGGCGCAATACTATATACGATGAAGGAGTTTTCGAGCTCAAACAAACCGCACATCGAAAAGTGATTGAAAGTAAACTAAAGGAAGCTTATGACAGCATCGTCTTGGCAATAAGGGCAGCATGTCAGCACTTCGGGAGCGGTCCTTTTGAAGTACAACGAGAATGGAATCGGTTTATCGAGAGATGTGATCGGATGATTGAAGATGCACTACGACAATCTGTGAAAAAGTCACTACAAGAGCTATCGAAAGCCATCAATGGCGATCTGAAAACAGATCCGCGACCCCTATTTCGGATTCATGTGGTACTGGAGGATAATAGAGTGGAATTCAAACCTTTGATGGCTTCTCTATCGCAAATGGTGACTAACATCGCTAAAGATGTTTTCACAATTGTATCAACCGTACCAACTTTGAGCTCCACCGTGTGCGCCGCTTCAATCGGTCCGAGTTCCATCCAACCTGAAAAAATTCTCGAGTTTGCTGCTGTTTTGGAAACCAAGCCGGATGTAGAGGATACAAAGCCTGATCAAGCGTCTGCTCTCGGTGACATGTTGCCAGTTGATAATCAGTCGGATTCAGCAGATCAGCAGCCCAACAAAGACGAATCGGATGCTATTGGAACGACTTTGGTTGATTCTGAAAGCAATAATATCACGAATGCAAATGCTCAAAATAATCATTATCAAACAATCTTCAAAGACGAAGAGATCATGAAAATTCTGACGCACATTGGAAGCGGAATGTCTTTCAGTGCTACAGAATTGCAAAAGTACGTTGGCTATTGGGATAAATACAAACTTGTTTGGAATCAAGACAAACAGGCTTTTATTCGTCGGTATGCGAAGGCAAATCGTCCATTGCAGCAGTTTCGAGCCGATATTGAACGCTATCGAGAACAGCAACAAAATATCCAGAATGAAGACTTGACGAATACAATAAACTTCATACAGATCGATACAAACTTACTCAAAGCAAGTCTTGCAGAGCATACTGTACAATGGATCGCAAAGCTTACTGGACTACTAAACCAGATTGCTAAAGACGAGCTCTATGAGCTACTGCATATGCTCAAAGAAACTTCTGCAAAGTTGACAATCAAGCCAGCGAATTTGAATCATCTTGCAGAAAGCATTCGATTGCTGCAAGATGTGAAAGAGAATCTGCCTCATTTAAGCACTCGATTCGAACCGCTCGAGCTCAAGTATGAGCTTCTTAGCGAGTTTGAGTGCCAAGTAAGTGATGAAGAAATTCGAGATTTGCAGAATCTGAAAGTACAGCGCGAAGCTTATGAAATAATGATATCAGAAGCCAACACGATGCTTCAAAAATGCAAACTCGTAATGAAGCAACAATTACAGGATACTCTGATGGAACTTAATACAATTATGTCTGAATTGCGATCTGAAGCAGATAGCAGTTTGCCATATAATGCAGAAATTGATTTAATAAGCGCACACAAGACACTAATGGATTTTGAGACCAAACTTAAAGCCACGAAAGCTCGTCAAGCCGCTATGAAGACAGGGCTTGAGATATTTGGACTCGAGGAAATGAAACACGAAGGTTTTGCACAAGTGGAACGAGATGTTATGAATTTGAAGCAGATCTGGGCACTTCGAGACGAATGGGAGGAAGTTTGGACGACATGGAAAAGCCGAAGATTTTACGAAGTAGACGTCGACAAAATTGAAACAACAGCTTCACGATTTGAAAAGGAAATAGTCAGGCTTGGCAAAGAGATGAAACAGTGGACAATCTGGATGTTTATGAGAGCAAAAACTGGGCAATTTCGACAAACGCTCCCGCTGATACAAGACCTAAAATCACCAGCACTTCGTCCACGGCACTGGATGCAGCTGAAAATTGAAGTCGGTAAATCCTTTGACTATGAAGCGGACGATTTTACACTCGAGCAAATATTCCTGCTAGAGTTTCATGCTCACTCTGAGTTTATCGAAACGCTTTCTTCGAATGCCGTTAAGGAGCTGTCGATAGAACAAGCTCTGGATAACATGGAAAAGCACTGGGGTGTGACAGATATAGATTTGGTGGAATACAAAGGAATGTATTACAAGATAGGCTCCGCGTCTGATCTTTTTACGCTTTTGGAAGATGACCAAGTACAGCTGTCGTCCATGAAAGCATCCTCATTTTACACCTCATTTGAGAGTCGTATCTTACATTGGGAGAGTGTTCTCACTCAAGTATCGGAAGTCATAGAAACGCTCTTAGCGGTTCAACGCTCATGGATCTATCTCGAATCGATATTTATGGTATCTGAAGACATTCGGAGACAACTTCCGCTTGAATCAAAAATGTTTGATGACATGAACAGCTTGTATTGTACCGTCACGGAAGGTATTATGAAGAAGAGAAATGCCATCGAGGCAACACAGCCTAAGCAATTACTCTTGACATTACAGCACATGCAAGTCAGACTGGATGAAATTCAGAAGTCACTGGATCAGTACTTGGAAACGAAGCGCGTCATTTTCCCACGTTTCTACTTTTTATCGAACGATGACTTACTGGAGATTCTAGGGCATCAGAAAGATCCTGAACAAGTCCAAAAGCACATTAAGAAATGTTTTGAAGCCATCACATCTTTGACACTGATTCCGCCTGGTGGCGTTCGTGGAAACATTTTCTATGAAGCTGTTGGAATGAATTCTCCATGCGGAGAACAAGTGACATTTGCATCCAGCGTGGTCATTTCTGGAGCTGTTGAAGGATGGCTACTTCGTATTGAAGCAGCCATGGTTGGGACCTTGGAAAAACTGTTTGCTCAATGCCTTTCTAGCTATAAAACAAAAAAAGAAAAGTGGCTCCGAGATTCTCCAGGTCAACTCCTTATTACTTGCGGGCAGACAGTCTGGACAAATGAGTGTATCAAAGCATTGAACGAAGTTTCCAAGGGCGAAAAAAAAGCATTAAAAGCTTTGAGGAAGAAGTGGGGTTTATACTTGAATAAACTTGCCGATATTGGTCGGAGTACTTTGTCGCCGGTAGAACGCAAAAAGATTGTAGCTTTGATCACAACCGAGATCCACTCAAGAGATGTAATAGAGCGTTTGGTCAAACAAAACTGCAAAAGCATGACTGACTTTGACTGGCTCATGCAGCTTCGTTACTACTTCAACAAGGAACTTGGTGAGTCAGGAGTCTGCGAAGTCAAGCAGACTGTCAGCTCATTGCAGTATTCGTATGAGTACCAAGGAAACAACGGAAGACTTGTTCTTACTCCCCTGACGGACCGGTGCATTTTAACAATGACAACAGCACTTCATCTCAATCGAGGAGGAAATCCATTAGGACCCGCCGGAACAGGAAAAACAGAAACTGTGAAAGATCTGGGCAAGAATCTTGCCAAGTTTGTGATTGTCTTCAATTGTAGTGATGGTCTCGATTACAAATCCGTTGGTAGGATGTTTTCTGGTTTGCTACAATCAGGAGGATGGGGCTGCTTCGATGAGTTTAATAGGATTGAAATTGAAGTCTTATCGGTGGTAGCTCAGCAGGTGCTGACAATTATGCAGGCGCTTGCATCGAAACAGACACAGCTGAGTTTATTAGGCACGTCGATTAAATGCAACCATAACATGGGAATCTTCATTACGATGAATCCTGGCTACGCTGGCCGTACTGAATTGCCAGATAATCTAAAAGCACTGATGCGACCGTGTGCAATGATGGTTCCCGATTTGAACCTGATAGCTGAAGTCATGCTCCAGGCAGAAGGATTCCGTGATGCCCGTGTACTTGCCAAAAAAATCAACACACTATATGGTCTCATGACGCAACAGCTTAGTAAACAAGACCATTACGACTTTGGACTCCGTAGTTTAAAAACCGTTTTATCTATGGCAGGTGCATTAAAACGATCGGAAACGCAAACTTTGGAAGAATGTATTATACTCAAGGCACTCCATGTCATGAATAGCCCGAAAATGATTCGAGAAGATAGCAGCATCTTTGCACTTCTACTAGCAGATTTGTTCCCTGGTGTAGAGATACCAAGCACAAGCTACAGAAGCCTCGAAGAAGCTGTCTGCCAGCAACTCAACGATCATTGTATGCAATTAGAGACATCCATCATACAAAAATCTATTCAGCTTTACGAATCACAATCAAGCCGACATTGTAATATGATTGTCGGGAAAACGATGGCCGGAAAGTCTACAATATGGAAAACTCTGCAAGGTGCCAAGACGAAATTAGCGAAAGATGGAAACACTGCTTTTATACCCGTTCGTGTGCAAGTTCTTAATCCAAAGTCTATCACGCTGAATGAATTGTACGGTGTGTATGACCTCTCAACCTCTGAATGGATAGATGGTATACTATCTGCTATCTTTCGAGCGGCAGCCGCCGATACCAAAATGGAAGAGAATTGGATTGTGCTGGACGGCCCCGTGGATACCTTATGGATTGAAAGCATGAATTCAGTCATGGATGACAATAAAGTACTGACACTGATCAACGGAGAAAGAATTAGCATGAACTCAACCATGGCACTTTTGTTCGAAGTAGAGAATCTTGCGGTCGCGTCACCAGCTACTGTTTCCAGAGCAGGAATGATTTATATGGATGCAAACGACCTGGGATGGCGTCCGTACGTTAAATCATGGCTGCAAAATTCAATCAAAGGCCAAGACGAACGCGGTATATTATCTCAGCTATTTGAGAAATATATGGACAGAATTCTCCATTGCAAAGCTCATATGGTCAGTGAAGCGGTCAATACAACGGTCTTAAGCAGCATAAAATCCTTTTGTAACTTGTATTGCGCGTTCACTTGTGGCGATACTGAAGCTGACAAAGCAAGTTTGGAGGAAAAGAACCCACTGCTGATAGAAAAGTGTTTTTTGTTCTGTCTGACATGGAGTGTCATGGCTGCAGCGAATGAAGAAGGCAGGAAAAGACTGGATCTATGCTTACGTGACATCGATACAGTCTATCCTCCACTCAAGACTGCATACGATTTCTACGTCGACATGCAAGTTTGCGAGTTTAGACTGTGGGATGAAAAATTATCGCCAAATTTTCGGATTGCTCCTACAGCAAATCCATCCCAAATAATTGTTCCTACAGTTGATACATTACGTAACGGCTTCTTATTGCAGACTCTACTCAATGCCGGAATCAATTTTCTTATTATTGGAAAGACTGGCGTGGGCAAATCTACAATCATGCAGCAAGAAATCTCTGGACTCGACGAGTCTATTTTCCAGTGCTTGGTCATACACTTCTCCTCAGCCACATCGTCTGAAAAAACGCAGTCTTCTGTCGAAGGCGCAATGGAAAAGCGATCGTTGAATAGATACGGACCTTTGAATGGAAAGAAATTGGTCACTTTTGTCGACGATTTAAATATGCCCAAGAAGGATGAGTTTGGCGCACAGCCTCCTTTGGAATTGTTGCGTCACTGGATGGACTATGGCAGCTGGTATGATAGGAAAAAGCAGACACTTAAGCATCTTGTCGATATGCAGCTTGCAGCTGCAATGGGACCACCTGGTGGAGGACGCTCTGCGATTTGTTCACGCTTTCAGTCACGATTTCATATCATCAACATCACATTCCCAGAACAAACCCAGCTCAGAAGAATTTTTGAGACTATGTTGTCATCTAAACTGGCAGAGTTCGACGAAGAAGTACGACCACTATGCGCTCCGATTGTAACTGCAACAATCTCGTTGTATCAAAGTGTTGTGGACTTGTTTCATCCCACACCGACCAATTGCCATTATGTGTTCAATCTTCGAGATATGGTCAAGGTTATCCAAGGTCTTATGTCAGCGAAGAAACATGATATTGCTGGGCGGGATGGAATGGTTCGCTTATGGATGCATGAGTCACTTCGAGTGTTTAACGACCGGCTGACAGATGCAGAGGGTCGGAAAATGTACAAGCGAAAGCTGGATGAACTACTGGCTGCTCACTTTCAAACTGATTGGAGTCGAGTTGTATCTTCCCTTCCGGAGAAGTGCAAGGAGCATGGACCATTATTTACTTATTTTCCGATTGCAGGTGCTACCACGCGACCAGTAGAGGTTCACACAAATGACAAAGAGCTTCACTACACAGAAGTTATGGATCTCAAACATCTGAAGCGATTTGTCGAGTATCAATTGGAGAATCATAATGCCGAACCCGGGATACTACCAATGAATCTGGTCATGTTTGGTGATGCTTTGCTGCACATTCTACGCATCCATCGTGTACTTTTGAATCCACGTGGAAATCTTCTCCTCGTTGGTGTTGGCGGTAGTGGTCGCCAGTCCTTGACCCGATTAGCAGCTTTTATTGCAGGATACAAAGTGTATCAAATTGAGGTACTCAAGAATTACCACATGGCAGAATTCTATCAGGACATGAAAAGTCTATTTGAGCAGACTGGAATTCATGAACAGATGACTGTATTTCTGTTCAATGATACTCAAGTAAAGCATGAGTCGTTTCTAGCGGATCTTAATAATATGCTCAGCAGCGGAGAAGTCCCAGGTCTTTACGAAAAAGAAGAACAAGCAGCAATCATAGAGGCTGTACGCGGCAGGGCTCGGGCGTGTGGAATCAAGGAGGACAAAGAGAACTTATGGAATTATTTCATCAACACCGTTCGAGCGAATTTACACCTTGTGCTTACGTTCAGTCCAATCGGTCGAAGCTTTCGTGATCGATGCCGTCAATTTCCATCTCTTGTGAATAATACGACAATCGATTGGTTTGACGAGTGGCCTG
Source organism: Albugo candida (assembly GCA_905220665.1). NCBI lineage: Eukaryota > Oomycota > Peronosporomycetes > Albuginales > Albuginaceae > Albugo > Albugo candida. The sequence goes on from CAJNAR010000173.1 coordinate 337,586, forward strand.
TAGATGCGTTACAAGAAGTTGCTATGAAATATCTCGAGGAGAAGAATGCTGTGACAGACGAACAAAGGATCAAGATCTCCTCGGTTTTCGCCGTCGTGCATAGCAGCGTTGCATTGGCGTCACAGCAACTCTACCATACCATGAAAAGACACAATTATGTCACGCCGACGAATTATCTTGCGCTTGTGACGGGCTACTTGGAGCTGTACAGAGAAAAGCAGCAAGCAATACTACAATCACGTGATACACTGTACAGGGGACTGACAAAGCTAGAAGAATCTCGTTGTGAGCTCGAGGAGATGTCCAAGCAGCTTGAGAGCCGGAAGATTGTGGTAGCTCAAAAGAACAAAGACTGTAGTGATTTATTGGTGATCATCGTTTCGGAAAGAAGAGTAGCTGATGAGCAGCGAAAACAAGTCGAAGCTGATAGTGAACGTATAAGCAACGAAAATGTCGAAACGCTTGGAATCGCAGATGAAGCACAAAGAGACCTTGATGAAGCCTTACCAGTACTGCAAAAGGCACTACTGGAAGTAGAGAATCTCGATAAGAAAGCTATCGCCGAAGTAAAGGTATATTCCCAGCCCCCAGAATCAGTCTCAATGGTCATGTGTGCTGTCATGATACTGTTTGGGCTCCAACCCACTTGGACCCAAGCGAAAACAAAGATGAACGACGTCAATTTTTTACAACAGATCAAAACATTTGATAAAGATGGGATCAAAGACAAGACGGTGATTGCCTTAAAAAAGTACACAACAAAGCCAACTTTCCAACCCGACATTATCCGTAAAGTGAGTGCAGCAGCCGGAGCGTTGTGCTCGTGGGTATTGGCGATGGAAAGCTATGCAAGTGTATATCGTGTGGTTGCACCTAAAAGGGAAGCTTTGAAAAAATCGCAGAATGCCTTATCCATCAAGCAGAATGATCTGGAATTGGCAAAAAACAAACTGGACGAAGTCACTTTGGCAGTTGACAATCTCAAACGGCAATACGATGCAAGTGTGGCGGAAAAGAATGCGCTTCGCGAAGAAGCAGATTTGCTAGAATTGAAACTTACTCGTGCTGAACAACTCGTGAAAGGTTTGGCAGGTGAACATGAGCGATGGAAAGTCTCAATTGCTGAAAAAAACGAGAATCTGGTCAATGTACTTGGGGATGCATTAGTAGCAGCGGCTTTTATTTCTTACGCTGGACCGCTCGATTCTTATTTCCGATCATCTCTGCTCGATACATGGATGAATCGAGTTACACAGCAAGCGTTACCAATTTCTCCTAAATTCTCATTCATCGACTTTCTAGCGGATCCAGTAGATGTGAGAGCTTGGAATTCATTCGGTTTACCGACGGATTCACTTTCTACAGAAAATGGTGTTATCGCAACAAGAAGTAAGCGGTGGCCCCTTATGATAGATCCACAAGGGCAAGCTAACAAATGGATTAAAGCAATGGAAGGTTCAGCGTTGAAAGTGGTCGATCCTAGCATGAAGGACTGTTTACGCAATCTGGAAAATGGGATTCAGTTTGGGCATCCTGTTCTGATGCAAGACATTTCAGAGGATTTGGATCCCAGTTTAGAGCCTGTTCTGAGCAAGAGTATAATCCGAATCGGGCAACGTGAAATTATTCGATTAGGCGATAAGGAACTGGATTATAATCGCCAATTTCGATTCTACTTGACGACCAGAATGCAGAATCCTCACTATAGACCTGAGATATCCACGAAAACTACAATTATCAATTTTGTGGTGAAGGAACAAGGTCTAGAAGCCCAACTTCTTGGAATAACGGTTCAATTGGAGGAGCCGGCTCTCGAAGAACAGAAATCAGATCTGGTTGTGCGCGTAGCGGTAGCAAAGAAAAAATTGTTTGATCTCGAGAACGAAATTCTACGGCTACTTTCTGCAGCAAAAGGATCGTTATTGGATGATGAAACAATGGTGAATACGCTCAATGCCTCCAAAGTGACATCAGAGGAAGTCACTTCACGCTTACTTGTGAGCCAAGCCATGGAGGAAAAGATCGATGAAGCGAGAATGGGATATAAGGATGTCGCCATTCGATCTTCTACAGTCTACTTTGTTCTAAATGATTTGACCAGAATCGATCCAATGTACCAATTCTCCCTGGATTATTATATCGATCGATTCAAAGACTCAATCGTAAGCTCTAGGACTCTCAAGAATCAAGCATCTCTGACGGATGAGTTACCACAACGGGTCGACGCCATCAATGATTATCACACATATGCAATCTATTGCTCTACGTGTCGTGGCTTATTTGAAAGACACAAACTAGTATTTTCTTTGCTGCTATGCGTTCGTATCTTGAAAAAACTGAACAAAATCTCAGCCCAAGAATACGACTTTTTACTGAAAGGAACATTTTTCAGTGCAACAACTCAGGCAGGTGATAATGGCGGAAGTTCAAAACTCATCGCTAAAGTTGCTCACGAAGAGAGGATCATAAATACTGCTGGTGATTATTTAGATGACTCCATTTGGAAGAGCCTAGTGGATTTGAGCCACTTACCGCGCTTTCATGGATTGATTTCATCATTTGAACAGAACAATAAAGCTTGGAAAGCGTGGTACCAAAGCAATTCTCCCGAGGTGGAACCACTGCCGGCAGACTGGGAAGGAAAATGCAACGATCTACAAAAGATGCTATTATTGCGGTGTATGCGATATGATCGCCTGAGTATTCAAGCTACCCGTTTTGTAGCTAATCATTTAGGGCCTCGTTTTGTTGAACCTCCATCTTTTGACTTGAAAAGCATATATGCAAGCTCGACTTACAGAACACCGCTGATATTCATTTTGTCCCCTGGTATCGATCCGACGAACGCTCTTATGGCGTTGGCGGATTCCATGATGCAGAAGGTGGAAAACTGCGCGCTCGGTCAGGGTCAGGCTGATATTGCTGATGGTATGCTTCGACGAGGCATCGAAACGGGGTGCTGGGTGTTTTTAGCAAATTGCCACCTCATGCTCAGTTGGGCATCCACTCTTGAAAAGTGGATTGAATCTAATTGTAACGTCAGTAGTCCGAATACTGGCATTGCCGTCAATACAAATTTCCGGTTGTGGCTTAGTAGTGACCCTACTCCAAAGTTTCCGATGGCGATTTTACAATGCGGAATCAAAATGACAACCGAACCCCCACACGGAATTAGAGCCAACTTGTTGCGGCTTTACAACACAATTAGTGTGGCCAAATTCAATAGATGCCATCAACAGAAAAAGTATAAACGCCTTCTGTTTTGCCTTTGCTGGTTCCATTCTCTTCTACTTGAGCGACGTAAATTCAAGAATCTTGGTTGGAACATTCCCTACGACTTCAATGAGTCCGATTTCCTTATAAGTGAGGATGTGTTGGCTATCTACCTCACTGAATATGACGAAACGCCATGGGATGCGTTAAAGTATTTGATTGCACAAGTCAATTATGGAGGTCGCGTCACGGACGACTGGGATCGACGACTTATGCTTGTCTATATATCCCAGCTATTTACCGATGACGTTATGAGCATCGATAATGTACAATTATCTGAATCGGAACATTACTATGTTCCGAACGACGGAGACTTGTCCTCGTATACCGAATTCGTGAAACAATTACCGCTTAGAGATGTACCGGCCGCTTTCGGACAACATGCGAATGCTCAAATCGCATCGCAGATTGAGGAAGGACGAGAATTGCTCTCCACAATATTATCCCTGCAAATGAGTGAGATGAGCGACAACACACAGGGAAATGATGAAAAGGTTTTGAACGGTATCCAAACTCTACGCAAAGCCGTCCCCGAAATTTTTAATGTTGATAATGTGAGAATGAACTTGCAAGTCCGTGACGACCCTGACGCACTCAAGACTGTTCTACTACAAGAACTGGATCGATATAATAAACTGCTTCAATGTATTCACACTTTCTTAGACGCTTTGGAGCGAGGAATCGAAGGTGCTGTAGTCATAACACCGGAACTTGAAAATGTTTATAGTGCAATTCTGCTCAACAAAGTTCCGAAAGCTTGGAGTTTCTGTTATCCTTCCTCGAAGCCATTGGCTTCTTGGACCCAGGAGTTGCAGATGCGATGTGAACAACTTTGTAAATGGGCAAATGTCGGACTTCCAACTGTATTCTGGCTGACAGGGTTCACATACCCAACGCAGTTTCTAACAGCCTTGCTTCAAATAACTGCCCGAAAAAATGGAATTTCTATTGACGCCCTAAACTGGGAATTCCTCATTATCAATCAGAGTGAAAGTGCATTGATAACACCGCCGGCGGATGGAGCTTATGTGAAAGGGTTGATCCTTGAGGGAGCCCGATGGGACTTTGACCACGACACATTGACAGAACCTTATCCTATGGAGCTACATTGCCAAATGCCGATTATACATTTCAGGCCCGTAGAGACGAAGAAGAAGTCTACGAAAGGATACTATAATTGCCCTTTGTACATTTACCCAATAAGGGCAGAAACTCGCGAGAGACCCTCATTCATTATCGCACTGGATCTCAAATGCGGTCCCGGTAGAACCCCTGATCTCTGGACGAAAAGAGGAACAGCTTTATTGCTGTCTATGGGCACGTAACATCGCTCGTATGATAGTTTGCATTCCAGAATATTCGGAGCCAAAATGACCAATCAATAATGCAAATAAGCACACCCAATACCACTGTTTATTCATCTTAACATAGCGGGAATCGACTGCGTGTAATCAGACAAGTAGAATGACACATCCTGAAGTGATGAATGCAACAAAATCGTGCAATGAGCTCTCATCGAACATAATTTCGTCCCCGAAAAAGCGAGTTGATGCCAATGACTACTCACGATTCGATAATATCGATATTTCGGATTCTGAAACAGAAGAAGAGAAGCCATCAAAAGAGGAAAGTAAATGCCGTAGTTGTTATAAGTACGGTGCCAAAATGAAATGCTCAGTATGCAAGAAAGCATCTTATTGTAATCGAAAATGTCAAACAAGCGACTGGACATTTCACAAAAGAACTTGCAAAAAACCAACGCCACCGAACAAGGACTCGGGAAAGCCGGGAGATTCTTCCCCAGCCACAGGATCATCGAAAATCAAGACCAAGTCTAGTGCGCCAACCACCCAATATCGGGAAAAGGCAGACGGCAGTGCACTACCAGACATCGTGATCGATGAATCCGATCTTGATGACGTGAAGGGCTATAAAAACGGCTTGCCATATTTTCATCGCGAGTTGAGCGCTGAAGATCAAAAGCTTATTGGAGACACAGCACCAAAAAGATTGCCAGTTGTCTTGGTGTGTTTTTGACGTGGTTTCTAGTCGTGTGATAATCTAAATCTTTCATTTGTAGGGAAGAGATCAATCAAATCACGAAGGATCTGCTTGGAACGCTGCGGGTACATTTGAGGAGCGTAATTTCATGCAGTGGGCACGGGTACTCGACCTCTCGAGGCTACGCACTGGTCTCTTTTCTACTAACGGCTTCCAATTCCATGTAGCAAAAGCTTTCAGATATATTATCTTCAGTGAAGTTTTCGGAGGGAACCATCTATGGATCAGTTGCAGCGCCGCTCCATCTGACAGGAGATGCTAGCATTTGTGTTATTCGTGGCAGAAAGCGCTATCTGTTCGATTTCTCATTTGAGCTTCCTTTTGTAATCACGATCGAAGATGTTCACACATACAAAGGAAGTTACACAATGCATGATATTAGCAACGATGATGATTATGAGGTACGATGTCATTGTCAAGAAAACACTGAACTCTTTATTCATCCCTTCGATTAGATCTCATATCGATTCGATCAAAATCTTTCAGATGCAGCAGTCTCGAGCGCTATTGAGACATTTGTTGGAGACCGCCATAGTGGATTACAACAACAAGTTTTGCGTGCTATCGGGAACTTTGTGGTTGAGTTTGAAAAACAGTAATTCGATAATGTCATATGTGCTGGTTGATGTAGTGTAGTCTTTTGTTTATCGCTATAGTGTGATCAAAGCACATACTCGACGTGTTTTCTCCATTGCACGTTCCATATATTTCTGACAAAATGACTCTGTCACTGAATCAGTTTGACTGAGTAATTGTTCGCAGTTGTGTAAAGTAGACTCGGATAGAATTTCTGAACGCTCTCTGGCAACTAGATGCATACCACATTCCTTCCACGCGCAGTCTCAAATCATTAGTGAAGCAGATCTGAAAAATGATCTCAAACGGTGTTGGGCGGTTTGACACGTCATTTCGTGATGATTCCGTTTTTTCAGAACAGCAACCAGCAATTGTGCTTCTTGCTACGCAATGTGCGCAAAATTTGACTTGCGGTGAAGCAGAAGAGGACAAGCTCACCTATGTCAAGAGCTATCATAAGCGACAGATGTAAGATACGCCGGGCTTGATTGATGGACATGCTGGTTACCTACCCAGCCATGCTGACAAACCTACATATCACGATATTAACTTGAGTTGCAATGAGTGGAATGCAATATGAAAGCAGCACAGCGACCATTATGAACAGACTGGACACTACTTCTCCCCGATGATTGTTGTCACTGTTGGAAGATGTTTACATAAAGGCAACCCTGATGAGAGATCTAAAGCAAAATCATTGCTCGAGAGATCTCCGAGCCTTGGCCAGCAAAGATCTTCATCTTCCAAATTTTGACTCTCAATCACCCCCAAAATCAAAATCTTGTCTCTTACACGTGTTCAATGCTTGACTTGTTGGGGTAATTGTGCTCATGTGTATCTCTGTCACATTTTTTAGGCAGATTATTTGTCTATATATGTCTGAGCTCGTTATTTCGACATCACTCAAGCTAGCTGTCGTTGCATATTCAGTTTCGTATAGACATGATTGTTTCGATGATCGCCTTAGCCGATTTCTCCCTCTCAAACGATTTTCACACTGGGTCTACTGCGATTAAGGCTCGGTTGCCTGAAGTTGGTATTAACATTGCTTTCTCGTCAGCCGAATCCAAGCAGTCATTAACTTTTATGACAGCAGTAATGTCGCATCTCTCTGCAGCAAACTGAAAAGCTCTTTGTACTATCCTTTTTGGTACTCTGATTAAATTTATTGATTAATAACAGAAACATTGACATAGGTTTTTGTGATGTGTGATTATGACTACTTTTTTATTTGGGTAGCGATTTAAATGACATTTCGGATGCCTCAAAGACAAAGCAGATAGAAGAAAATTTTACATTACGATGTAGGGGTGACGCCCGCCGATGGGATTTACCTACATGTCTACCGCTGGTAGTTCTTTCTTCCGCCGATTCAAGAACATAAGGATCAGTACTTCTAAGGCACACGACGTACACGAAACAAAATCAACGCATGAATTCCGATTGCATATGACTGACGACGATAGAATAATATAAAACCCGGATTTACATACGCATTATGGTCTTGTTTTCACCACCTCGCGCAGAATCTTGCTTACATCCACCTCTGTTAGGCAGTCATGATCGGATTGTATATGGTCCAAATTATAATCAACCGCTCCAACTAGGCTACGTTCGTGATCGTGTTTGCCGCCATCTCGGACAGACCTCAAGCTGAAACGGACGAGTTTACGACACTTAGAACGCACCATACAGCCATTTTTCGAAACAAGTTCTACTTCAATTTTCGCGACTTCAATGCTCAATTCGAACGCAGCTCAGCATAAACCTTCTTGGTCGGGCTGCACTATCGAGGCTATCGCAACTATAATAGACCTTGACTCTACGAAGTCTGCAGCGCTGATCCTCTACACATGGTCAACACGACATATAAGAAGCATGCGTGGAAAATGACGGCGTGCCAAGGCACTCGAAAGGCACAGCCTATATCAGTCAGATAGACTACATTATCTGACCCTTCGGTATAGATTATTGTTCTAGGATGCTTGCTCGCATCCTGGCACATGTGTGGACAACGATCACAGACTAGTATCCGCTTCCCTTCGAAGTCCTGTCGTCTATAAAATTCTATGCAAAAGTGCATTCCCGCAACACGACGAGGCTGAAAACTGGCCTCTCTTTTTGGAGGACGACGACATGTGCAACATCTTTCCAAGATCACATCGCTGCAAAGCTTTCGACACTCATCGACAACATACAGCTGCGCGCGTATACTTAATCAGATCACCACAGCAGGCAGCGAAATCCTCGGGCCTCGATCCCAAGCTCTCACCGAGCCATATATTATGCGGATATGGCTCGCTTCTCGCATGCGGAAAAAACAACTTTGCCCTCTTTTCATCAAATTGGGACTATAGCGAAGTTTCACAGTAAAACTCTGTTGGGGGGTCCGTACCCAGTTCAGTCAGTTAAGCACTTGAGCGCACGGACCCCCTGCCGGAGGTCGTTAGTTCGATCCCCGGCAGTGTGGGCAGCGGTTTGAGCCCACCCAAGCAATAAGCTTGGAAAATATCTGCCTCCCTAGGTTTGAAGTCAGACTTAAGTGATATTCACACGGTCAGGGGCTCATGATAGGATAAGGAAGGTAGTTAAAGAACCAGATAAACAGTGTAATGGAATCCTTGAAAAAGTAAAGCTCTGTTGGTATCGCATCTTACGTGTCGGGAGTAAACTATGGCATGAATCGAATACTTTTTCTTGTAGAGCACCTTAGCATTGGAGTATCATACCCCTGATGACATCATCTTCTTTCTTCGACTGGATGGGAAATAAAGAAGGATTAGAGGATGACGCATCCATTAAAAATGATCATAATACGAAGCTCACGTCAGAAGAGGGGGGGGACAAGCGTGAAGCAGAGATGCTGGCGTTTTCGGCTGGACAGAATACTTCTTGGAACAAAGCAGAGGACGCGTCGCGCATTAAAGACGACACAATGCTTTGAACCTGTCTCACCCAATTGCATAGAAACGCGACAAAGGGAGTACGTTATCCGAGAGCACAGGACGGCGAGTCAATCAATCTGTTAAGTGCCAGTGCTCTTCTGTACAACAGAAAGGGTGAAATGTGATCCTTCTGACGCCCAAAAACACATGGAACAAAGTAGCTGGCTAGTCTAGTTTTCAATCTTTTAATGATGTGGTTTGCAATGCTAGGACTTCTAGTCGCATCTGTTGTAGAGATTCGAGCTACAAAAATCTGTAGCTAGCTTGTAATGATAAAGCCAAGCATCGACAAACGTTCTTATAGCGAGCAATAATCCGATTTCGCTGGTATCGTAGAAAAAGCTTGGATTCGGGAGAACATAGCCAAACCTTGCGTACAGCACGTCCCAATGTATCCCATCTTTGATTGAATCAGTTACAATACAATCGATACAAAATACACAAAGGTGCTTGGAGGTAATTTGCTTATCAGTCCAATCTGATTTTTGGAAAAGAATGCAACGCACACTTTTCTTCTCAAACTTGGTGTTCATTATGGGAAGTTGTATCTTAATTGAGCAATCAAATATAGTTGATGATGGTATTCGAAGGCAATGACAACTAGCCAACTAAGAAAATGTCGAGGTCCCCACGAAAATATGCTTGATGTGTCCTGTTCTAGCTGTGATCCGACAAGGTTGCGAGTCACAGAGCTTGCAACTTCAAAACTCGCGAGAGAGGACATCTGACATCGATCGGTAATGTACTTCTCCTATTACTGTTGATATGCTAACAACGTATTCGCTAAACTGCGCCTTTGGTACGTACAATCCCACAAAGTTAGAGAGGCAGACATGTTGCATATTGATAAATCCTGCAAATAAGTTGCCATTTATTATCCTTCTGTTGCTATGTCCCTACACTTCTAGCACCATGGACGCGTTTTGATAATCAAATGCTCTCGGAGAGACTATATACTCTAAGAATACCTTTGTTTGTTTAATAACCTACCTTACAAAATACTTCTGCTGACATCTCCGAGTGTACCACATTATTGAGTTTGGGGTAGAAGAAGTGGGACAGCTTCGTTTCGAAAAAGGTGATTACCTAGCTTTGGAGATTATTAGAACAGAGCATTAGGTTATTTGCTCATCGATTGAAATTTTTGATTTTATCTGATCGGAAAATAACTGGCTTTAGTTTGATCCCTGAGTCAAATTGTATCTCATTTTTCAAAATAACTAGAAGAGCTCTGACAACCAACAATTTGATGAGAACGAGCCAGCGTGTATGGTTGACTGCGATTATGCAAATGATCGTATGGTTTCGGTTTGATCGTCTCTTCGTGGAGTGTCATGAACGAGACGCAGTCTGTGTTACGTGGCATCCCGCTGTGCATACGACAGAAGGACAATCATCAACTCCATCGACACCACAGAAGCGCATGATAAATGAACATCTTAGTTGCATTACTTCTGTATTGGGGCTAGCTGAGAGTTACGTCGTACAATACGTGAACGGGGTAATGAAGATTTCTGTCAAGTTCAAGAGTGCTGTGATTCCCGGAACCCCGAGTACGAATGGTTGCCTTGGCGCTACTGTTGAAGATGGTCTTTGTAAACAACATTATGAAATGATTATTCCCAAAGCCGAAGATCCAGTCGAGCAAAGTGGAACTATTCCTGGAATTCCTGACCTTATTGAATGAGTGCTGTAAAAACGCCGATTGATTGGTGAAAAAGACGTGGAATCGAACGATTGCACCAAAAGCATTTGCAATAAACTAGGAAATATATTATAACAGCAAATACTATCCGTAGGTTATTTGCTAAGCAATCTGCTAAGCAATCAATCGAGCTAACACAACACGTGTCATCCTCTGGTATCCTCATGTGGCTATCTGCCGGTAAGAGTTGACTCGATAGACATTCCTATAAAAGCTCCGGTATAGCGAAAACATTCACTGCGTCATGAGACTTACTTACGCATCGTAAAGTATCCACATATGCGCTCATATGATCCACCTCTATTCCAGCCGTGTCCCTTTGATTCCCTGACGCAACTTTGTCATACTCGCCATAATGGGTGAATTTCGAACTATGTATCTTAATTATCGATTGGCATGCACAACGTATGACATGGGACCCATCACGGAGTCGATGAGGAAATGCATAACGCTCTACAAGAGACCTAGCTGTTATCTTAAAGCAAAGTGACCTTCAGTTGAAGGTGTCTATATTACTAGAATTAGACTAACTGACTTCTCTAGTTGCCTAGGCTATCTTAAATAACATATATACATATAAAAACGTTTCGTGAAATACCTGTGAGAGATGATAATATGTCTTCTCGTTGATAATCCCGTATCGCAGTAGCCTCAGCCACCTTTATACGAGACTGTATCAAGCTTGTAGATGCTGTAAAGTTGTAAAGTTGTAAAAATGGTCCAAAAGTACAGTGATTTGAAAATTGGTGTGCGCCACACTAGGCGGAACAACGCCATCCAACTAGGACTAGGATCCGAGTTGCACTTGCCGTTCCACTCGCCTGTGCCGGACCCGCAGCAATGATCTTCGACTGCTGAAAAATCCACCAAATGATCCCTGCGTTGCGAGTTGATCCAGTACCTTTGCAAGCTGAATGCGTTCCTCTTGGTCGTAACACTGTCTTCGAAAGTACCGAACGTGCGCACTAAACGTGGTGTAAATGACGGAAAGTGCTGGAACTGTCGGAGTTGCTGATCGTTGATCGAACAAACGACGATTCCGATCGGTCCAGACGAAGTGCAGTGTCACCGCTTGCAATGCAAGCCATAAATCTGAGATAATGTCGACATAGTCTTTCCAATCCGACCGTAGTGTTGGTACGATTGCACATGCAATATGCGTCCAACGTGGTCTCGAGGAGAATAACTGATCCCAACTAGGGAGTAACTCCCTCCATAACTGTGCCGTGTGATCGCACTCTAGAAAGAGATGTTGATCGGATTCCACTGCCCCACACGAAGGCTGCGTGCACAAGATAATGTCGGGCTGAATATTTGTTAAGAACCAGAAACGAGATCGAACTGGCAACATTCGAAAGGCGATACGAAACTGTAAATCCTCGAAAATTGGTAATACACGTTTTCGAAGATGCCGTGATGTAGCCATAAAAGTTCGAACTCGTTCTGAATCCAGTGCGTCCGATCTCTCCCGTGATGACCAATGTGTCGACATCGGATGACTCTTGGTTGGTTCGGGAGGTTTCCAGACGATTCGTGAGAGTTGTGAGCGTGGAATAGATGGAAAATAATGTTTCCTTTCCTTGCTTGTTACTCCCACATAAAATGATCTGCCACTTGTGGTTGGTATAATCCAAGTGATGAGACCAATCGTCAAGTGGATACGCTGGAGAATCTGAGTGACTTCATTGTAAAGTCGACTCAGCAACTTTTCTTCAGCCATATCCGATGTGTTTAGCTCTTCGTCGTTGTAATAGTTGGCGACGAAATCTTCCTTCGTTGGCCATGTGTCGCTTTCACGAAAAAAGTCTTGCAAACTTCGAACGTCGAAAAGTGTAGCAAACGTTTTTCGAAATGTTCGATGTGGTTCATCCACCATGCCAAGATTGTACCAAACGTTCTGCGTACTCGGATGACGAGTAGCAGCTTCGTAATGTAATTTTTGGTCCCAGTGGAACCACATCGGCTGTTCCATGTAGTACTGACGGCGTTGTGAAACATTTAAATCTGATATTGAAATGCTCCACTCCATCTGATGCCACATTCTAAATGCTTGTTTCCACCATGACGATATGCTCTCCCATTGAACCATTTTCCCATGTCGATTTGGTGCGATGGTGAATATATCCATCGGCTTGTGTGGTCCAAAGGAAGGTTGGATAAGTTGGAATAATTCCGTCGAAGCAGTTGTCCAATTCGCAGGAATAATTGTTGACGCATCGGATGCAAACTGCTGAAGGAATTGAATACGTTGTAGCTTTAGTCGTCCCACCAAAAAAGGAACTTGTAGTCCACCATCTTGTCGGCGAAGATATATAAACTCTTTGCTGAGTAGGTGAACATGTTTTGAATCTTTTTTGTGTTTCCGACCAAGCACAAATAAAGTGACCTTCAAAAGAGGTACTCCTGATGCCTAAATCCGAGCACTCAACGATTTCATGTGCAAACGCTATTCCAGAACCATGATCAGGAAAGCCATCGATACTTCAAAGCAAAGGTAGCGTAGGTACAACGCAACTTTGGTTACACAGCGCGTAGAGCTCTTGTTGACACTTAGTTTGATTTTTGAAAAAGGGACGCTTTAAACCGCAGCGCTGCAAACGCTTTTCTCTTTCGGTGTCGAGTGCTCAAACACTACGGCGTTCATTTTATACTCCATCTGAGCTCAATTCTAATGTCCCGCCAAATTGTCTCAAAAGCTACTTCCTGTATGCTCTGGCTGCATTTGCATTCTCCACTGGCTAGGATTCGCCGAAGTCATATACGCTTTGTTGTTAGACTTGAAGAATACTACGTACATGTTCACAATGTAGATATTTTGTTATGCAACTAGCGTCGGTAAGTCAAGACACAGTATTGACTTCACTATCTGTGAAGCTGCATTTAGTACATCGAGCTTTGTTTGAGCAGCTGCTGCTGGTGTGCATTCTAAAGCATAGATGGCTCCCGAAATTAAAAGTATCAGAAGCTCAAGCGCACTCGATCATCGAAGAGCATTTGCTAATTCTACTTTCTGTAGAGCAACGGATGTGGTTCAGATGGCCATACAAATAATGTCACATGAACTACGAACATAATCGATGATTTGGAAGCAAGAAAAGAAGTTCACGATTGCATTTTGAACTATTAGTACATATGCTTCATTGGACGGCTCTTTGATCGGATGCAATCGGCCGCGCACGAATGCAATATGTTGAGTCTTTCAGAATTACTATGAGTCCATATATCTTATACTTATGCAGAGAGATTATTCAGGAGCGACGGCATGGTGGAGATATGTTTAGTATAGGCTCTAAAATCCATGGTAGACATCTCTGCGCCAACTTTCGATCATGTGTGTCTTACAGGTTTGATCACAGGCTTATGACGCCTTAATGTTGCTGAGGTTTTTTCGAGGCTCGAGATCCAAAGTGACCTTGTAAAGTGGTTCCTTTCAGCGATAGCCGCAACGGTGGCATTTTTATATTAATACGTTTCTCTATTTGGATGATTTAGTAGAGGAAACTGTACATCCAGCGGGCATGGAGTGACCGTATACATCTCCTTCTTCGTTCACGCAGTCTGCTACTGACTCGCAAAATCGAGCTCGGCGCAAACGACTCAGTGAGGATCAGCTCGAATCCCAAATCAAAGATCCTCAGCGCAGCAGGTTCTCCGACAAAATATTTCACATTTTGAGGTGTCTATTCCCGCGTTGGCATGAATAGCTCATTAACCACAATCGGAACGGCTACAAGATCGGTACAGACAGCGAAAAGGCCTCTATCAATACCGATTTCTCCAGGTCACAATTCTACGATAGAATGAATACAGCTATACATCTTGTACCTTAACGCCTTCGCAACCTGATCACCAGTGCAGGAGTTCCAAAGGCTTTCCTTTCTCTTATAGCCCCGGGACCGGATAGCATACAGGGGGAACACCTAAAGTGCATCCCTTCAGCGACTACTTTGCGACTAGCCACCTTTATCAATCATGCTGTCGCGACCGCAAAGAGACCCTTCTAAAACATGAAGCTTACTGAAAACCACCAGAAAACGCTATCGCTCATTATGATAGAGTACGCGATTAGGTTGACGCTTGGCTATCACCCAACCCGAGTGGATATAGAAGCGCCAAAAGTGTGGCAGATTCAGTATGGGCCCGTAACGGAGTGAGGCATTAACTTGCAAACATCAACGTACTGTGCATATACTTCGTATCGAATTAAGCAAGGCGTTTCACACGATTGACAGATTCAACCTTATCGCATTGCGACTATTTAATTCCCCAGACGACGTAATCTCATCATACTACTTCTCACCGACACTACCTAGCAGCTCTGTATCGGAACCCGGAGCTTTTAGTAATCACGGCAACCATAAGTTGGTTCACTTCTCCCTCTTCTATTCATCATCTATCTGGAAGCGGCACTCCGTTAGTTATGCATTATTTTCACGCAACTATGGAGCAGCTTATAGCAGTTATCTATTTCGATGATTTTAATTCTGTTCATTCTCAGTAGGACACCCTTGATAGAATCTTCGGCACCGCGCAAACAGTCTTCTACAGATAGATCCTTCACATCAAGACTGAACAGACGTAAATTTCCACATTCAAGTAAAATCAGTGGCGTCTCTTCCGGAAGTTAGGCACGACCATGAAGAATAGCACAATGGAAAGAATACGCAAATCGAGGGTTTTCTGAAACGTGGAAACTATCGATTCGTCCTCGCGAAACAAGGGGCAGGGTAGGTCCATTAACGTCAGCGACTTTCTTTGCAACAGCATCGGCCAGTTAGCACTTGATGAAGAGAAGGCTTCTGTTCATCCAGATCTACAAGTAGCGGCCTACATCATCATACAACCTGGCACGCAGCATGAGGGATGGTGGACGTCGTAGAAACCGCGCAAACAAGTCTGTCAATTGGCTATCCCAATCTTTGAGGCTCAGTTTCCCGTCTGTCAAGCTCTTTTTGCTTTCGACAATGCAATTGGTCAAAGTGAATTCGCCGGCGATGCCCTTCGCGGCAACGCAATGAATTTGTCCAGTGAAGGCAAGCAGCCAAAGATGCGCGCAACAACGTGGGGAAATGGAGTTTCTCAGGAAATGATTTCTGCTTATGACCATCCTGATGAAATGCTCAGTCGTCAGGCAACGGGATTGAAAGTTATGCTGGAGGAACGTGGGCTGTGGGATGAAGGCGCAATGCAAAATTTGTCCCGTGGATGGCACACCTTGCTGCGCCATACGAATTATGACCAATAAATCATATCAAATCGCAAGTAGGAAGGATAGAAGAGCGAATTGTTGCCGCAGGTCATCAAGTGATAAATTACCCAAAATTTCAGTGCGAGCTCAGCTTCATCGAACATTTTTGGAGAGCCACCATGCGATACGCCAGAAAACAGTTCGATTACACTTGGAAAAATTTACTGGTAACAGTTCCAGCTGCCTTGGCATCTGTTCCACTGGGCGACACATGTTGGCACTCACGAAATTCTTTGCGATACATGGACGCTTACCGAAAAGGTCTCACAGGAAAAGCAGCAGAGTATGCGGTAAAAAAGCACAAACCCACCGACATGTACCCAATTCTGTTTTGATGCATGTGGCTGTTATGACAGGATAAATAATGAGTGTCAACCTGCGGCTTTTCTGAGCAATTTTATTGACACTTGCTGCAGAAAGAATATTTGAGAGATTAAAAACCCCACGGGTAGACGGCCAAATTTTCTTCAACCCTAGCAAAATGCCAAAATTCAGACGACTTTTGCAACGCTAATGCTCCATGAAAAGTTGAGTAAAAGTCCAAGACTTCTGGAGGGAAGCTCAGGGCATAATCTTTGTTGCCAAAGGCTTTTTTTTGTGTAATTTGTATTCGGGCCAAGCCTTACCGATTCTTGCAGGGCCACTAAAGTTGCTGGTTTTCAGTGATATGCACTATACAACACTTCAAATCCTATGTACCAGCAAATCTGATTGGAAAATGTGTGCAGCAATGATCAACGCACAGTGAACGAAACGTTCAAGCATATAGGCGCCTACTGATGTAGCCAGTTGCTGATGATACATCACGGCTAAGATTTGTCTTATGAATTCTTCTTTGATAGCAGTGATTGATTTCACACAGAATGGCTTACTGAAATTGCTTAGCGCAACTTAGATGGATTGAGTGCCCCAACATTCACGCACCTTTGGATTCGAATAATGGTGCAATCGAGTTTTCAGATGCGCTCACTGCAGCATCAATTCCTTTGCAATATTCACGTTTAAAACTAAGGAACAGCGCTCGCGTTAGGCTCCTCATTTCAGGCATGTTTGTATGTTACTGAATGAGCTCTCAATCGATATCGACGTAATTGGCGAACACTTCATGGACCTCCTTTAGTACACTGCAAATCTATTTGTGCATTCAGGCTCCACCCACAAACATAGGCGATGATCACGCACAGATCGAGGATTAAGCGGAAAAATATATTACAACAATAATCACTAGACGTTTTCAGTAACATGGCCCTTACCTAGGAAGCCATTACCATATGCTCACAGTCTTTAACTTCTCGCTGTAGTCTCAAGAATAAAGATGAGTACAAGACTTTGACCTTGATTTGAAGATTGATCTAAAAATTTCCCATGCACATGCCTAGGTACATAGCGAGTACATACCAGTATTGGACAAAAATGAACTGTAGTGCAAGTCATCTGTAACCTGTAATTATTATTTTTTGCGGCCAACATTGAAGAATCATCAAACATAAACCGTCAACTAATACAATTGGCGTAGATTTACCCCCCACAAATACCATTCCAGCAGCTTTTTCCCCAATCACATCTACCAACCATTTTGCTCATTTGACAACAAAACACCTTCCTTTTTTCTGCCAGCCCATTGATCTAGCAGCATGCCTCGAACATCAAAACAGCAACGTCACATGAAAGCTATACGGGCTGCTTATGAGACGAAAAAACCCGGAAATATATCAAGTTCAACTATCGAAAAAAGGAGCGATGTAAAGGCGGATTTAGAAGTTGAATTCGAGGTTCGAGGAAGAGCAAACGGACACCATTATTGTGAGTATTGAGTCTGCTTGTAAACGGCCTTCTCGGTACCTTAGAGACTACGACAGAACGAAGCGGCGCAATAGAGCAGCGCAGAAAAAAGTAGCTATTGATTCAAGAAAGCTAGATACATACTTCAAGGCAAAAGCCACACAGCGTCAGCCTATAGACTCTGAAAGAGAGGACTTGATAGATGAAAAACCTCTTTATTCTCACAACAATCTTCAAAGAGCGCTTGTGAAATTGGGAAAACAAAATAAATCTCATGAGGAAAGTATGCAGCTGCGTCTTGCCTCTGCTGCAGCATACTTCAGGCTTATACTCTGCTGCAGTGAGGTAAAGTTAATTCATTTGCACATTCTCTAGCGCAATTTTATTTTATTTATTAACGGTCAATCGTGATTGCAAAATAAAGAGTTACTGCCTCGCAAATAATTGCGGCGGCGAAGGGAAAAGGGCGTTGGTTTGCCGAGATGCTTCGTGTCTGGGGACGTGTATATCTTGAAACTGTTTTTTTTCCCGAGAGCAAGCAGGGAAAGCATGTTACTATTGTTTTGAAGCTTTACATTCGAAACAATAAATTCTGCATAGTACCAACGGATTTTACCAAGCATGTCAACGAGCAGATACTTCCAAAAATTGATCCCACCGCATCTACCCACCTCAGCACTGTGACCCGCTGGATACAGTTACTTGACCTACTCTATTCAGAGGTGAAGAAAGTCATGTACGTTGATGGCCATGAACGAGCAGATGTCGTGGCATGTCGTACTCATTTCCTGGAACGAACGAGAATCTACGAGACATTTATGCCGGAATTTGTTGGGAGGGAAATGGAATCGGAGATTTGGCCTGCCAGAGATGCCATCATCCTAGTGACGCATGATGAAAGCACATTTGCCGCCCATGATGGCCAGAAGAAGCTATGCCTTCCTGATGGCGAAAAGCCACTGCGGAAAAAGGGGGCTGGAAGATCAATACATGTCAGCGAATTCCTGACTGATGTTGGTAAGTCTATTATTCTAGAGTTTTTCGCTCATTACTTTGATCAAGAGTTAACATTTTCTGTCGTATTCAAGGGAGCGACTAGCTTTGAGCAAAGAATAGAAGCTTCAACACAGCAAACTTCGAGAAGAGGCCTGCATAATCACATATCCCGGCAAGAACTATGACTGTCGGTGGATTGCGGAAGACCTTCATAAGCAAGTCCGGGATGCTGCAATTCCCATTTTCGATGCGCAGTTTTCCAATGCAAACGCTTTCTTCGCTTTCGACAATGCGACTAGCCACGCAGCATTTGCTGAAGATGCTCTCGTATCTCAACGGATGAATCTTGAACCGGGAGGAAAGCAACCGGTGATGCGGAATGGGATGTTTGGAGATGGGACATCGCAATCCATGGTATTCCCCGCAGATCATCCTCTGGCCGGACAACCAAAGGGCATAACGATCGTCCTGCAGGAACGCAACCTCTGGACGACATACCTTCGCCTCGATTGCAGGGGTAAATGTGGTGACACAGGTAGCTGCTGCGGCCACAGTGTTATTCAGAACCAGCCAGACTTTAAAGCTCAAAAAGGTTTGTTGGAAGAGACAACCACCGCGGCGGGCCATCTCATCATATTTTACGCCAAATTTCATTGCGAATTTAATTTATAGAAAACTTTTGGGGGGAAGCAAAACGCTACGCAAGGAAAAATTGCGATTACACGTGGAAAGGGATTGGTCGCGACAGTTCCGAAAGCACTTGCCTCAGTTTCGCTCGCAGCAATCCGTCATCATGCTAGAAAGTGCTTCCTTTATATAGATGTGTATCGGAAAGATCTAACCGGATAAGCCGCGGAATATGCTATGAAAAAGTACCGATCACATCGAAGAGTTCCAGACTCAGTTCACACAGACAGCAATGCTTTAGTAGCTACTGTATGAAGCTGTAAGTATAATATAAAGATAATATATTACACTTGTACTCAAACCCTAATCCCTAAAGCCTAAACCTAATTTGCCCACCGATCGCGGCCAATTTTTACGCTTTGATAGGAAACACTAGTTAAATCTAGAGAAACAAGGCAGTTTTTAGCGACTTATAAATTATCCAAAAATCATCCACTTCAAAATCCAAGCCTTTTGCTTTGCAGATGGTACACATAATTATAATATGTGTACTTTTTATTTATATGTAGGGAATTGTTATATTCACTCCCTTTTAATTCACGTGACACACGTTATTATACGCAATTAGGAGATTGTTATATTGACTCCCTTTTCGGTTAGATTCACTCCCTTCCAAGTCACGTGACCCACATTATTATACATTCAAACATTATCGTCTTCTTTATGTGTCACACCCTGGTTTTATGCGAGCATACCGATGATTTGCTGAAACTCCCTGACAGGCTGGAAATTGTACCGATTGAGTAGACGTCTACTTTTCTCGGCTTGCCTTCTAGTTTATTCTCTCATTGTGTCGGCACGGGCAACAGAGCTTGTTTGAAGTCAGGCTTTGCGTATTTGATAACTCTTTCCAGGAGCATATCTTCTGCTCCACCGACTGCTTCACTGACTGCCGAGAAAATAAGAAAATTCTTGCTTCAAGAACATCCAGCTGTTTTTTTGCCGTAAAATAGCGTCATGCCTGCGTTTTGGTGATGCTGGGTCGACACACTTCGTAATGCGGTTCATCACTTCTTTGATGTTAGAGCCCTGAGTCATCCATTGAGGGACTTAGTGAGAGCTTTCCCGCTCAGATGGTGTCCTAGACAGTGCAGCTTCTCCTCCTCACTAGATGCTTACTGGACATGCGATAGTTGACACAAGAAACGATAAACCCATTGGATGAACGGCTCTCCAAGTATATAGTATGTTTCTCTCCCATCAAATGGCTGAATTGCTAGCTTCATATCCCTTCAATTTGTCTCGATTTAGCCCGTGTAACGCATTATGTTCCATGGAATGGAAAAAGCTTATCCTCATTTCGTTTCCACGATGCAGCATCGGTTTCGCATCCAAGGATGACATTTTAAAATAATGTCCTTGGTTGTTTGAACCTGCAAATACGCTTTCCATTCGCGGATAGGTGGTGCTGGTAAGGGTGAGCTGATGATCCGCACGACTTTCATCTTGTCCAGTCGATTCCCGAGTGTCTCTAGCACATCATTCGATGCATCTTCGACTCATCTGGTTCATCGTATTTCTCGATGGTGTTGGCTGGTGAAATCTTGTTTGGGCTCATCACCTGTTGGCAGGCAAGCGAAGATGGTTGCGTTCCAGGAAAATTACCAAAGCTGGCATTTTTACCTTAAAGCACATTCTAAATTTCTTTTAACAGTGCTTGCAAAATAGAATGAGTATAACAAGGTAGGAGCATTCATTGCTTGCATGGAGTCCTGCCTAGTTCCGCTTGCTGCACCGTGCCGAGACTTCTTTAATCTTACTGCATGATTAAATTGATCAATTTTTCTTCACCGACGACGTGAATCTGTCACGTCGCAAAATGTATTATGCCTCACATATTGGAACTAGCGAGATTGTGTCCACCATAAGTAAATGATCCACTTGAAAAGCTGTTCGGATGACTTTATCGGATTTATTGATATAGTTGTTGAGCTTTCGCACATACAGAATTTTTGCATCATACAGTATTGGACCAGCTTGTCCGTCTGTAGTCGCTGAAGTGAATCCTTGGCCACCACTCAAATGGCCTCTCCAAACTTTCTAGTACGAATGGTTAGCATTTTGTTTTTCTTTATTAGTGTATATTTGCGAAACAAGTATGAATTTTTCTTTGATGCAGCTACCCTGTTGAATTCTTTGCGCTTACTGGAAGAATTTGTAATTCTCTCCCCATGTTATTGGTAAGGCTATTAGCTCATTGATACCATTTTCAACTCCATGGAGAAATGATTGCTATTCTTTGAACCAGACACTGTATATATGGAAAGACTCTGGCGGAACCGGTGTTCGTTAACGATTTTCATCAATAATCTTTGGCAGTAGTGGTATGCGGAGCTGCGATAAATTCGTTTTTATAAGTTAAAAAAGTTTTTCTTTTATTGTATTTTATTTTTCTAAATTTTTAAATATATACCTTTGTTAAAAAAATTAAGCGGTTTTACAAAAGGGCCCAATACCTTGTATTTTGTGCATTCAGCTGCATTTTCTCGATAATTGGTCCAATTGTTGCAGAATTCGACATTGAACTTGTATTGAATCTTCCTTGCCGTTCCATTCGCAATTATATGCTGTTCGGACAATTCCACTTAAACGACATTATTTCCATAAGATAGAACCGCATCTCCAATAAAGTCACGGCTACTTGGATTTATTAGTGTTGATCAGCACAGTACAATCGCCATTTTGCGCAAAAATCGGGCTTTCTTCTGGCAAAAAAAGACAAATGACCGAGATAAAAGTGGAGAAAGATGGAACGGGTAGCAGATAGTAACCCATAGGGTACATATGCATGCGCATTGATATGGAGAACGAGACTTTGTTAAACATATCAACAAAACGAGTATTTATTTCTTGCTCATATTCGGAGATCACTTCTTATTTCCAAGATGTTCCTAGAACTATGATGTTTCTCTTGAGCCGATAATAAGAAGATCTGAGAAACATGTAATGACGCAAGAGAGCAAAAATATGTAATTAGATAAAGATTGCTGGTAAATTAGAAAAATGTCTCGTGCAAAGATCTTTACTTCACGTTTTCTTATTGGAGTGCTTCTTTGGAATGGAAATTTTTTGTAGAAAAGGGGCAAGTAGAGGAGGTGTCAGGGGGCACCACGTCCGAAGAACATGAATTTCCTTTTTTAGAGATTTACTTTAGTAACTACAGCATAGGTAGTACACAGCGTGATCGTTAGTGCTTAACGTATTGTCCAATTATATAAACGATGCTGCTGCCGTATTCCGCAAGAATGTTGTAAAGTAGCACACACTCTTGTCCTTTTACTGTGACCTATATCGATGAGCAAATTGCTATACTTGGTGGTGTCTAAAGACAAACTTCCATTTATATCACATTTTTGCTGCAAAAAGGACACAATTGCTAGCAACTCCGTGTCATAGAATACTAGTAAGCACTATCGATTCGTTTACATCAAGGCAATCGTAGGCCCGGGTATGCTTAGTGCACATAAACCCGGGCCACTACACACTAGTCTCAAACTTTGGGACAAGTGTGTTTTCATTGCCTAAGAAATATACTGATCTGACATATTCAGTGAATAGTAACGATAGTGTGAAACTATAGGTTGATGTCATTGATATCTCGTTCACTCCTGAACAAGTCTTCACTGCTTCAACCACCGACGGCTTCGGGGTTGTTCGACTCCGATAACTGCAAAATCAAAAGTGTATTATACAAGATCATCTGGTACCGGTTTTTATGGAAAGATATGAAAGATACGCGTGACCTAACCTTGGGATGGATACCCAACCCATCATTTCTCTCTACTTCTAGAACTTTCACTACGAATGAAAGGTCGAAAAGCTTCCATCTTAGGTTCGGATGCCACCCTTTTTTGAATAACACCGGGACATCTTCCAGCAGAATGCTTGCAGGTTCCCAGCTATTCTCAGCCGCATCCAAACCAATCCATTGGACTAGAGCCTCCCACTGATGTGTATCTGGATTGATACGGCATTCCAGAAATTTTTGTACCAAATGACCATCATTTGCAAACACCACGTAGGCTTTCAAGTCTTGCATAATTTCCATTTCTCGCTCGTAGAATTTCAATCGTGTGACATGCCGGTTAATGATAGCAAACGGTTCAACCAACTCTTGTGTGTCGTAAGTCCACCCGTTTAAGGTTTCCCGTGGCCGGTAAGGCCCCTTTCAATGTAACATGAGCTTGTTTGTTCGTCGTATAACATTTCCAGAGAGAGCAAAATCCCCAGTCTCGAAATTACCGGAGACACGCCGTGTTTTTTGCTGTGTCGACGTATCCCAGCGTCGTTTTTCTTCTTTGCCACGGTGGACACTCGTTGATACATGCCGTCCAGCGTAGCTTGCAACGTCTCAATATGCTTCTGCTGCGTGTCATTAAGGCTTTGTTTCGTACACGAGAAAAAATGCCTTCCTGAGGTGGTTGGTATAGTACAATGATAGAATCCTGTCGCGGCAATCCATTGAAAAATATGACCGGGGCAATTCCACCCAGTATACTGGATCGAAGCTGATTTAACATGGACTGGCACAGATACAGTAACTGTGGCCCATATTCTATCCGCTGTTTACGCTCTCTCAGTAGAGACCGCATGACTTTAAGCACCTGACGATTCATAACTTCCAACCCACGGGCAATACGCCGTGACGAAATGGTGTTTAGAAACCAACACTTTTTGTACTTGCTCCCTGGCTTCGGTTTTGAAATGAGAGCCTTGATCCGATACCCACCATAGAACCACACCATACCGCTTAAACCAGTCTAGGAGCGCCAGGATGGTAACGTCCGTGTTCACCATTCTTGTTGGTATCAGCTCGCAGAATTCACTCATCCCATCCTCCAATACCAGTACGTAGCAGAATCCATTCAATCCTTTAGACATGGTCAAAAAATCAAAGTGCAGTATTTCATTCGGTTTGGTTGCTCGTAGCGTCTCTCCATAAGGTCTTGGAAACATTACTCCATTCGCCACCAAACAATGTAAGCAATTTTTCACAGACTCTTTCACATCTGAATCCATTGTCGTCCACACGACATGTTTTGCTAGTATGCCTAATGTTGTAGCCCTTCCACTATGGCCTACTGAGCCCGCATGAGCTAGGACAGAAAGCCTTTTTGTAAGCTGATAGCTGCATCTGGTATCCATATACGTTTTCTATTATCCACTCATATGGATCTCTCGACATCCTGTACCAAATCCCGATAGATAAGGTGCTTGCGCACTTTTTCCTGTATCTTCCTGGTTTCATCCAAGGAAGGCCATTCAAAATGTTCATTTTCAAGCGGAGAGACGTCTTCGACCATGGCTAGTGCACAGCATTTTGGTGCTATTTGCTTAACCAATTCCTGTTTAGGGCTCCCCCATCATGATAATAAATCCACCATACGTTTATTTCACCGACCACATGCTCCACATATAGCGAAACATTTTTAGAACCATGGCCCAACGTTGTAGCTTGTCCGCTCTGTAGCGATCCAAAGTGCCATCAGCACTATGTGGATCGAAAATGAATTGTAAATTGCGGTGGTAGCTGAATATGTGAAACCCTTTCCTCTCAACAACAGATAATCCAATCTTTTGCATGTTTCCACTATCGCATATGCTTCCTTTTCAATAGTTACCCACCTCAACATCAAAACTTTGAAGGATCCACTTAGAAGTGCCAACAGGAAATGATTTTGCTCCGACCTTGGTTTAGAGCTGCCCCCTGGGGCCAGCTACGTAATTATAACTTCCCAATGGTCTTGTGATGCATCCGTGTACATGCAGACTTCCCAGGTATCTTTTTGGTGAGCCGTGAGTACCATCGCTACTAGCGCTGCTTTCACCATTTGCAGACATTGGTCTTGTTTCATACTCCAGCCGTGGTCTTTCAAAGAGACGTGGAGAAGTTTCCGCTTCTTTCTACTTCCTGCAGCTCTAGTTGCAATTTCCAGGACGTCATGCAAATCCTGTACCAGTGCGGTATACTTCAATATGCTGTTTCGCATCCAGTTTACAGCACATAGAGATTGCTGAAGTTCGGCTGCAATCTCCGGAGTTTCGAGTTCACACAGTCCCTGAAATCGACTTGCGCAATGACTGATCCCTGCTTTTGAGATTTCCTTTGCGCACCATATTGTGGAATAGGTGAGGAATGTGCATTTTGCTGGATTCAGTTTCACCCCCTATTCCTCATACTGCCGTAAAACTATCTCCAATGTCTCCAAAAGCTATGACATACGTCTCGGCATACCCTAGAACATCATGCAACCATACTTGTACTCCCTATCCCATACTGGCTTCATAACATGCTCGGCCACATGTTGCACGTAAGCCACTGCATCTGTTGACCCCATGATCACTCTATTCGCCGTGAATAAACCGCCTGGGGTTACCACTGTGAAATAGTCATTGCTGGTCTCATCGAGAGGTAGTTGCCAGTAAATACGGAAACACTTCAGCGAAAAATAACACGTTGATCCTTCCAATTGAGCCGAAACTACCTCCAAATGCGGCATTGTCCACGCCATAGGTACTGTTACTGCATTGATGGCACGTAAATCCAGTGTCATGCGATACTCACCGACTGCCTTCATTGCCACGATTCGAGGGGCACTTCCCCATCGTAGATCTGGGTTTCTGTAAACCAAATTGTGGTTCACCAGTTCCGCCAAATGTTTTTTTCAAATAATCTTTGTGCAAAGGTGGGTATCGTATACATTTTGCCATGATGGGAGTTTATCCTTCTTTTAGTTGTACTCGAAGAGGAGCGACTGTCGCTGGAGAGTCCGCTGCAAATTCCACCAGGGAAACATCTTTGCACTTTTAAATTTGCTGTCTAGTGCACAAGTGATATTCACACTGCACCACACGAAGAGTAAATTTAACGCAACATTCATACTACCTCCAGCCTTCTTCGCTCTTTCAACGAACTCCCAGCCACTCAACCCAGCACTCAGCCCGGTTCACACCAGTCCTCAAACCTTCTCCAGCGTTCTACAGCTCGCGAAATCCGCTACAACTTTTGCGAATCTTCGTACAGTCCGCTGCAACTTTTGCCAATCTCTGCGAAGCCCGCTACAACACTTTCCAGTCTTCGCAAAACCGATCTTACCAATCTTATTGGTGGAACTCAGCTTCGCTTACTTTCATTGGCGGAACCCTCTCTTACCAACCATCCTAGTTGGAGCCTCTATTCTCAGTGGAGAACCCTTATTTTGTGATTCTTATACGTGATTATACAAGGGATAACATGGCTCCAGCAAAGACCCCGCAGTCCAATGTGGACATAGCATGGCGCAATACTTTCCGCCAATCCAACCCGCACCGATTACGCTATGTACCCGGCGATGATCTCTTTCAAGCAATTGAGGATGCGGTTGTGTCCAATGCGTCGCCTGACACCTTCCGCATGCTTGCCTTACGAGAGGTGCAAAAATCACGTATCGATCCTTGTGAGAAGATCGAAATGCTCATTCCGGCCCCACGGTTGACGGCAACGTTTCGCCTCGACGAAATACTTCTCTCGCTCCATCAGGAAGCGCAAACAGCCACTTGGACGATGGCGTTGGACTCACTTTGCGACTTCATGAGTATCAAAAACCGCGGGCTTAAGTTCCACTGCCTCGACAAAGCGGTGGCTCAGAAACTTGGCGGCACGGCCATTCGATGCATGGGAAAACAATTTCTCGTGCAACCATACCGTCGATTTGGCGACTGGTACTTTGTGGAACTCAACAAGGTACCTATGGGTCTGTCAGATGACGCGATAGCGGGCTACTTTGAGCCCATGGGCATACCATTCATGCTCACGCCCAGCACCAAACCAGGGCTAATCGACTCCAGGGACAGAGTCGTTTGGTTTCGGTCCAAAACTGCGCCGGTCCAACTATTCTCCGCGGACCGTCAACCTCTACGGGAGATCTCCTTTCCTGGTTTTCCGGATCCGGTTTATGTCCACCACAAACATAGGGCATACAATCAAGTTACGCCACCTTCGATAGTGGCGAAGAAGGCGGCGGCGAAAGCGGCAAAAGGGTTCCAGCCATAAAAAATACCCTTCGCCATATCGATCTTGAGCAGTCCCAGCCTGCGGCAATCATCACTCCCGCGCCCGAACCACCCTTGACGTGCCCTACTGTCAAGGATTCCTTCGATACGTGGTCTCAGGTATCGAAACAGATCAACTGCAGACCACCACCACCACTTCCTCAGGGCAAAGTAGTGGATATCATGGCATGCACAGAAGAAGAGGAAGCCTTCTTCGATCTCCCAATCACCCCAACCGGTTATCAACTTGCTTTCTCGCCATTGGAAGACGACGAAGGCAACGATATCACTTGTGTCGTGACGGTTGAAGACTGTGGCGTTGTTCGAAGCAACCCCCTCTACCCCATAGACCCAGTTGCTCGCATGCTGGAAGAGCAGTGTCTCCATACCGATCCCAGGAAACTGCTCAATAAAGCCCACCGAAGAAGCCATATCGCGGCAACTCAAGTGGTCTTCATGGAGCTCAAAGATCCGGAAACCTGTTTGGCGGCCATTGCGGCCCAACCCACCATTATCGCGCCAGTATTTCAGGCTCCTTCTCTCGCTCAACATATCATGGTTCCTGAACATGCCATTTTGCGGGCTATCAGTTCCGGTTCTAGTGAACATTATGGTGACTCTTCGAGCTTGGTTTCTCGCATCACTCATCATTATGACGATACTATTCCGACACAGGCCGAGCTGTTCGCGGACCTTTTCCCTGGAGACGAAGCCCAGACGTTAGCCTTGGCTTTGGCTTCATTCGATTTATACCTCCGCGCTTATGGATCCACCCTCTATATGGATCCAGTCAGTGTAGCTGCTCTCATCAACGATGATCAGCCCGGGTATCTCAAACATAGTCCCTTTCTCCTTTGGGATGATCGTGTACTCATGGCTCTTGCCGCGGAATTAAGTAGTCATCTGCTTTCCACGGCACCCAAGTACATTGGGGATGCTTGTAGTCTTCTAGGCTACACACTTTCTTGCGCCGACGATCTTATGGAGAAATCAGGCATGGACTCTACGATGGACCTCAGCGATGCTACCGACCTAGTCGGCCGCACTACCATGGATTCCACTCGACTCTAAGCAACCTTGGACTTTCTCCGGCCTTTCCCTTAATGTGAATGGTCTGAATCAAGTCAACACGTAATGACGTGGGACTAATCTTCCCGTCAAATCACCCCTTCGGCCCCATGATCAATATCACCTCCCGACACATCACGAGCGCATATCAAAGCCGCTACATGATTATCGACACTTCCTTGGAACAGCAACACGTGTAAATACATGTGATCTATGCGCCTGCTCAGCTTGCCGCAAGGAAAACCTTCTTTGAATCTCTCCCAACTACCTTCCCGGAAGGTATTCAGCATATCGTCTTAGGGGATTTCAACGTTCCCATTGACCCTGCCCTGGATTCCGGAGCATCTCAACACAAGTGTCCGACTTCCGATTTACTACAGCAATGGATTCTTTGCTTGGGACTTGTCGATGCTTGGCGCTCGACTTATCCCACGACACAAGAATTCACGGGACCTGGTCGCCGTAATCGTATCGACTACTGCTTCCTCTCGCCGGATCTCTTCTCGAGCAACCTGGTACGGATCAAGCACAACTTCACCGATCAATACCATCATGCCGATCACTTGCCACTCACTTTTCAACTTCGACATGCCGCTTACCCGACTTGTACTCGCCTTCCTTGGAAATGCCCCACATGGCTATTGCGGGATCCCGAAGTACAAGCCGCACTACAGTCCAACTTAGCGGTCTTTTTGGACCGACTCAGGACCGGCGCAGACGATAATCCCGGGGCCTTGTTCGACGAACACAAGAGGACCGACTTACTGTACCTTCGCCGTCAATTCCGAATTATCAAGGATCGCAAGAAGCAACGTCTCGCCAAGCTTCGTCAAGATACTCATGACGCTGCTCAACTTGCCATTACCGACCCTACGCCGATCAATGCGGAAGAAGCACGAAGACTCAAAGCCAATCTTCATGATGAAGAAACACGCCGGAGAACATTAGTTTCCTGGCATCACTTCGACACCAGTATCCGATTCAGCGAAAAGGCCACCAAAGTTTTTCTTCGCCCACCTGCACCCATCTTACGACAAGTTTGCATCCCTTCGCACAACGACCTGATGGTTCCCGGGCTACCGATCCTGATGAAAGGGCTAGAATTCATCGGGACTACTGGGCACAGATCTTTCAATCCACTTCCAACGAAGACTCTTCCAGTGTTCGCTTTCGCCAACATGATCCGGTCGAGCTTCACTCCCTTCTTCGACATACCACCCTAAAACTTACAGATCAAGATAGAGCCTACCTCGACGCACCGTTCACAGCAAACGACTTTTACTGGGCAATCAAGACATCACTCCGCAACAAAGCTCCTGGTTATGATGGCCTTCCAGTGGAATACTATCAACTTTTCATCTCAACTTGGGCAATCGTCTTCGAGTTAGTTTACTCCACACAAGTTTCGAAAGGACGCCTCACCAAGTTTCAACGACGAGCAACGGTTACTCTCCTATACAAGAAGGGTGACCGCAGCATACCCAGCAAATACCGACCCATCACCTTACTCAACCACGACGCAAAGCTCGGTCCGAAGATCCTCGCCTTTCGCCTTCGCAAAGTTCTACCGAAGCTACTACACACCGATCAAAGTGGCTTTGTGCAAGGCAGATCGATTCGACATGCATTAGTGCGGTTCCAAGACATCCAACAACTTTGCCGGCTTCGGTTTCCCGATGCTGGCGCCATCTTATTGGACTTCGCCAAGTCGTTTGATAGTGTGTTGTGGCCTGCCCTTCACACTATTTTACACCATTTTGGCTTTGGAGCGACGTTCCGTTCATGGATCAAGACCTTCTACCAAGATAAACTTATTGCTATCATGGTAAATGGTCGCGCGAGCAAGCTTTTTCAACTCGGCAGCGGAGTACGCCAAGGTGATCCCCTTTCACCTTCGCTCTTTGTGCTCTTCTTGGAGCCTTTTTTGGCTTATCTCCGCGCAACGACCGGTCATCTTGGCATTCCGATACCAGGATCATCAACGACTCAACAACTTTCGGCGTTTGCGGACGATTGTACCGGCATGCAGAGAGACCTCCGCGACACGCCCAAAATTTATGGCCCAAGTCAAACACTACGCAATGGTGGCCGGTCTCCAACTAAATGCGTCAAAGACTCAATTATTTGGTTTCCGCCCTCCTTCATCGGCCTTGATGGAATCTCTGGCGTTGCTTCGGGAACCATTTTCATCGGTTAAAGCTCAAGTAACCTTCCTTGGGGTGGAACAGTATCAAGACTTCAACACACAACGACGATTCCTTCCCCTTCTCCCGAAGCTTCAAGCAAAATTAGTTGCCTGGCGCTTCCGAGGCAGGACTTTACATGGGCGCAAGATTATTCTTCGGGCTATCGTTCTTCCACTCTTATTTTTGGTACCCTGCAGCCGTCACTCCTCTACCACCTTCGGTTATCGAATCGGTATAGAAGTTATGCAAAGCGTTCCTTTTTCAAAGACCACTCGACCTCAGTAGCGCAAGCATTGGGCCAATGCATTCCAACTGGATCACCTTGCCGACTTCAAAAGGCGGCTTAGGCCTTCCCTGCATACAAAGCTTCTCCCGAGCAATGCATCTCTGCCTACTACGGGATGGTATTAAGGGTAGTGCGACATGTCAAGCGCCTTCATGGTTCTTACCAGCACTCGAACTTATGTCTCACGCCCTTCAAGGTACAGGTGTGGGTTTGGATATCCTCTACTCTTCCATTCATCTTTCCAGTATTCCTCAATCTAGATGGTCTTCCCTTGGTTACCTTTGGTATGCGACATTCCAACAGTGGTATCGCCTACTTCGGGGTCCTTCGAACACGACCACACATCTATCCGACCAATTACAGGCACCTATATGGCGCCATTATCGGCGGGTATTTGGAAGCGCACAAAGACCTTTGGAATATGCCAGCATCCACGCCAAGTTGTTATACCAGCAAGGATACCAGCATCTTTCCGACTTCATTTGCCGCCATGGTACATTGCCCACATACAACGTCTTGCAGGAAGCATTCCCGCGATCAGTGTTTCCGCGTCTTCGGGACTATACTGCGACTGTCAACCTTTTCAAGACACACATCGAGAAAATCAGCAGCAATATCACCCCGACTTATGGACCCATGTTGCCTCAACCTATCGCCGCGGCCTTTCAACCGTGGTCGTTCATGGACACACCTTTCGTCAAAATGAGCAATCAACGACTCTATCGAATGCTGCACCGTCTCCCAAGGATCGTGGTACCGCCCGATAAGGCGTTGGAAGTTCAATCTCCTACTCAGTGGAACGCTATGTGGAAGCGCGAAAGGACCTTTAACCAGGATGTGCTTCCCGTTTTCGCTGACCTCAACTTCCGATTACAACACAATGGATTACGTCTTCGCTACAAATATCGCTACCATACCTCCGATATACTGTGCTCTCATGGTTGTGATTCACCAGAAACAGCAAGACATTTATTTTGGGAGTGTTCCTTGGCGTCCAAGCTTTGGTCCTTCTCCCAATTTAAAATCTTCTCGTGCATCGATGGACCACTCACATGGGATACTGTTGTTTATGGCACCAACTTAGTACTTTCACCACCAGTTTCTCAGCGATATGGTTCTCACAATATCCTTCGCATACTCAGCGTCTATCGCTGCGTCATTCTCCGAACGCTATGGCTTACCCGCAATGACGCTATTTTCAAGCATCAAGTCGCGTGTTCTACCCAACTCTACAGTATGGCAAGGTGCTACCTTATCGCCCACATTCGTCGACTGAAACAAATTTCGTCTTCGAACAATGGGCTTATGGCTTTGAGTGATTATTGCCTAGCAGCTCTCTTGCCGGTGCACTTACTAACGATGATTTCCCCGCACTTAGCGCTACCACCATAGGCTTCGTAAAACTCGACTTCGCCAAATATTGGTTTCGTCACTCTTGCTTCCACCGACTTTGGTTTTACCAGTTTGGTTCAATCAACATTGGAGTAACCTGAAAGGAGTACAATACTGTACTCCTTTTGTCATAAGCGTCTGGGTGGGTGTCACAATAAACCCAGCACTCTATTAAGTGCTGGGGTTAGGGCTCCGAACTTACGCGCATAACAGTAGGTTGTTGCACCTATAGTGTTAGTTTTTTAACAAGTGTAATGAAATTTGACAAACCAGGGAAACATCTTGGAATTATGAAAACAGCTCCTTTAGCCTTTTAATTGATTCTGGATTTGAGCCTACCTTTTCTGTATCCCCAAGCTTTTCTTCCAATACTTTTTGAATGATTTCCGTTTGGCTGGTTAGCTTCCCCATTTCTGGTGTATATAAAGATGTTTTATTTTCATCGTTGATACTATCCATGTCTTCATACCGCTTTTCTTCACAGCGGTGCAGAAACTTACACACAGGCGATTTGGGCGGTGTGGCATCCTGCGGATTCCATATCGCTTTTTCTACCTCGCTCCATCCAGGATGGCTATAACTGAGTACCCCATTTTCTCCATCAACTCCCTTTCCAGAATCGGGGATAATGACTTATCCTCTTCATTTACCAATGCTTCTAGGTTTCTCCAGATAAGTGGTCCACCACTAGTTTTGAACTCGACGCAGTTCAGTAGTACATCTCTTTTCACCCACAACGGAGTACTACCCACAGTACCTATCCTCAGGGGCCGTTTCAGCTCCTTCACGCGTAGAGACGTTTTTGACGACAGAATGTTTACCAAACCCACTGATATGATACGGCAATCCGAGTGATATTTTCTATTCCATTCGCCGTAGCAATGACCCCCCCCCGCTGTCTCCACATTCCGACACTTTCTTCACTCGTATTTATCCTTCACATTGTTTTCCCGGGAAATCTCCGCTGATTCAACATCAACTCCGCTTCACCCGGTGCACATGATGGACAATTTCGAACAGAGTGTTTCGTACTATCACACTTCAGACACTTGAATCTTTGTGACCTGCTTGTACCAAAATCCATAACTCTCTCGCTATTCTCTTTTGGAAAATTTCTTCGTTGGATTGTCTTATTTTGGTTTGCCTCTTTGAAATCCTCTCTTGGTGGGTACTTCTTCGTATCGCTTTCGTCTCTCACTCCATGAAAATTTTTAATAGATCCTGACACCATTTGCGCAACACCACATGATTTCTTTTTTTACTTTCATGCAGGTCCATCTCCAATTTTTCGACAACTTTGCGTTTGAACGCTGGTGGTTCCAATGAATCAACCATCCACTTGACGATTCTTTCGAATCCACCTGCTCCACGTACTCCTGTACACCGTGCTGATCCAGTATTCTGTAAATCTAATTCCGCTAGCGAGATATTCTAAGGTCATACCTAGCCTTATCCTGCGCATTTCTGTGTCTATTTTCGTTAAATCCACGCAATCGGGCTGTTCTCTTTCCCGGAAGGAGTTGATCCAATCTTGCTCGGTGATTTCTTCGGGATCCTTTTCCATCTCGAATCTCATAATCTGATCCTTTTGCCAAACGTCCACGCAGGCTGATACCGGCATTATAAACGGCTTGTTGATGCAGGTTTCATAGGCGAGCAGCGTGTTGTAATATTTTTGATCGTCCTTTACGAATTTGCGCTTTTCCTTGGACGTTTCCCTTTGTAAATCGGATGTCGTGGAAGTTGGGGCGCGTTTGCTATCCGACGATCTCCGGAAACGTCCGCCATTTCGATGTCCTCTGTCATCCTACGAACACGTTCTTCAGTCAACTCTCCAAAGAGCGTTCCAGACGGGTCGCGTCTTCGCAACCCTCGCCTTGTTCGTGGTCTTCCGCCTCTGGTACGATTCGTCTGAGCTCCTCGTATACGTCTTCGTTTGTATTCATAATCTTCACCAATAACAAACGTTTTTATTTCAAAACTTATTCTACAGAAATCACTGCTTAGACCGCCAACAGCTTCGGGGTTGTTCGACTCCGATAAGTGCAAAATCAAAAGTGTATTATTCAAGATCCTCTCCGGTACCGGTTTTTATGAAAAGATATGAGAGATACGCGTGACCTAAGCTTGGGATCGATACCAGCCCATCAGTCATTTTGGATTGGTCATAGAACTTTGTATACAATTTTGCAAGACGAAGCTACCTCATCCATGGCGTGCTATGAATTGTTCAAAACACGTTAAATTATATATCCTAGCTTCGATTGAACCGGTTCACATGTCTCACATGCTTATTCATTCTCATATACTTCTCTCTTACAAGTCTGCTATCTCTGGAAAAGATGCCTTGAAAAGCAGTGCGAGAGAAAGCCGAAAATAGCGCTTCGATCTCCGAAATAAAGAGACTTTCCTAGAAAAGGGATTGTTCTCTTGCAAGCAATTATATCTTGGCTCCTAAAATGATCATATTCTGTGGACAGAAGTGCAAATATTTATTTTTTGGCAAGACCGATCGAATCTTGTCTTGTTGGGGCCATGGCAAAGGTCGGATTATATCACGCTTATTTGTGAGAAGGCTACAGATGCTAGCAACTCCCTTTCATAGCACACGAGTAAAGCACTACGATTCGTGGAAATCAAGAATATTGTAGGCTCGATCTGATACAATCTGTGAACATGAAAGCGTTCGTAAATCCTGTATGAACATTACATACACCCGGGCAATTCAACACTAGTATCAAAATTTTGTAAGTGTTCCCATTGCCCTAAAAATATACTCATCTGCCATATTCAGTGAATAGTATCGATAGCGTAAAACTAAAGGTTAATGTCATTTTGGATTAGTCATAGAACTTTGTATATGATTTTTTGATACGAAGCTACCTCATCCACCGCGTTGTATGAATTGTTTACGACACGTTCAAATATATAACGTAGCTTCGATTGAACAGGCTCATATGTCTCACGTACTTGTTCATTCTTTCGTAGTTCTCTCTTAATCGTCTCCCATCTCTGGAAAAAACGCCTCGCAAAGCAGTACGATAAAAGGTCAACGATTGTGTTTCGGTGTGAGGAACAAAAGGACTTTCCTAAAAACGGGATTGTTCTCTTGAAAGCAATTATGTCGTGACTCCTACAAATGATGGTATTTGCCGGACACAAGTGCCAATTTCTATTTTTTGAAGAGTCAACAGTTTCGCTTGTTTTGTTGGTGCCTCTGAATAGGTCGCATTATATACCACTTTTTTGCGAGAAGGCCACAGTTGCTAGCAACTCCGTTTCATAGAACACGAGTAAAGCACTACCGATTCGTTTACATCAAGACAATCATAGGCTCGATCTGGTACAATCTGTGAACATGAGAGCTTTCGTAAATTCCGCATGGAGACTAACTAAACCCGGGACATTACACACTAGTATCAAACTTGTTGTAAGATCATGTGCATTGCGTGCACAGTTACCACCACCGTGAAGAGACAGTGGCTTTAACGACCGTGAAGGTTTGCAAAAAGGAACAGAGCGATAGCGAGGAGTCGCGTCAGAAAACCGGATTTACTGCGAAGGGTCGCGGTGGGGACATGCAGTAACTCCTTCTAACTACATTTAATACATTTATCCTCCATTCTACTATGTTGTTAACTCTGGCAGCCCTTACTGTTTGCCAACAGATAATGAGCCCAATTCGAAGATTTGGTAAAGAGAGACTTGATGATAGCACGACAACACCTAGTCCACCCAAGTAGGACGGTTCACGGAAGGGACCAAGAAAGGGGATCATGATTGAAGGACGAGGCATATGATAGATAGAGCATGCCGAATAAAAGAGTGAAGATATAGCGTCGCCAGTGGACCAAGTGGCAGCTCTTGCGAGAATGCTCAAGATCCTGGAGAAGATCAACAGCCGTGTCGGTCAAATCGAGCCTCGGCAGAGCAGTAAGCAAGTCTCACCATAGGATTTAAGCAGTGGGGTTTGAATTCCTCGAAGCGATCGAGATGGCCGAGATTCAGAGTCAGTTTGCGTGGGGAGAACACCTTACAGGGAACAAGCTAGGAGAATACATGGCGCCAAACAGTGTGACTGCAGCGTACTATAAGCCAGCGTGAGGACATGACGGGCGGTCAGCTGACGTTGTACCATGCAAGCGACCAGCTATATCAGCCCTTCAAGGTGACAATTACGCATCAACAGGCCACTGCATTGTTTGTGAGTGAAAAAGAAAAGTCACTTTCTTGGAACCAGCAGCTCTTATACCTGATCGCATTGTGTCAAGAGAGAAAGTAACACGAACGGCTCGTCGTGGAAAATATTGCCAAGTACGCAGTGCCGCACCTCAAAATTACGATGATTGTGCGATACCAACCGAGTCGCACGGACTACCTGACACACGCAAAAGAACTCATCGCATGGGCGCAAGAGATTGTGGACGATGGAAAAGGGGTTAAGAAAATGGTAAAAGGCATAGTCAGTGCAAAGGGACATGACAAGGTTCAAGGTCACTCCCAAGGTGAAGACCGAAAGTGTTTCAACTGCCGCAAGCGAAGAAATTTGGCGAGAAGATGCCACCGACCAAAAAAAGACGATGGCCGCGGTGAAGGTAATTCTGTATCGCCTGCATGTAAGAACCCGGAGCACCTGCGAACGAAGGAGTCAACACCTCGCTACTTACTTGACTTTGCTGAAGGGGATTTGAATATGTGGGTGGTTGACAGTTAGCCAAGCAGACATCTCGTCCTAGACTTTGAATTATTTCACGATGCCATGGAATGTGATGAAAATGATGAAATTATATTGCCTGACGGAGGTGTACTCAAGGTGACCAAACGAGGATATGTGGTACTACAGTGTATTGGGAATGGTGTAAAGACCCGGATTACGCTTACCTAAGTATACTACGCGCCAAGTTGGCTAGGAACCTCATATCCATGGGCGAGTTTTTTGAAAAAGGGTGTTCACTGACTACGAAGGCGATGTGATGTGCATACAGTTAGGCAAAAATCCTCTTCTCGATTTCAGAACTGAGTATGGCGTATTTTATGGCAGATTTTGACACCTGGTACGTCATAATGACGCCAAAACGACTTAATGAGATTGTAATGACGGCAGTTCAAGATACGGGACCGCTACAGATGTACAGAAGGAATCGCTGAACCATTTTTATCTTCGCCTCGGACTCAAAGCTTACGATATCGTGGAGCGTATGGCCAATATCCGGATTACGGTATTGAACTTACTGGTCACGTGCGTGCAAACTGTCCCAAGTGCACTGAACCGAAGGGCACCAGAGCTAAGCAGCCAAAAAAAGACTCGGGTGCGAATACCTCAGCGGAACGCTTGGGGGGGGGGGTGATCTTAATTGATCTTAAGGACCGATCACCCATAAAGATCGTCGTGGAACAGATATTTAGTCGTGTTCATCGACTACAAGTCAAACTATGTGCGCGTATTTGCGGCACGGCAGAAAAATGCTGCGGCCAAGAAGGCGTGGTTTGAAAACGAATTTAATTGCCGCATCCACGTCCTGCGTACTGACGACGGAGGAGTGTATGAACTAGTCTGGCTCTTCTGTGAACAGACAGGTGTGCGACGTCAAGTAACAGAAACAGGTACACCACCTCTAACGAGAAAGCTGAACGCATGAATTGCACCGTCTTTGACATGGTGCGATTCATGATTTTTGGTTCAGGTCTACCGCTCACGTACTGGAGCGAAGCTGCAAAGTACGCTGCTTACATACTCAACAGGAGTCCAAGTCGAGCAAATTTGAAGCGTGCGTCGCCGACTGAAATACTCACCGCGCGAGCGCCGAGTTTACAGGGTATTTTTTTGTTCGGGTCCCCGTGTATGGTTTGGCGGGATCCCAAGAAGAAGACACTTGTGCACCATGCAGAATAAGCACGGATCCT
This sequence comes from Albugo candida, assembly GCA_905220665.1. NCBI lineage: Eukaryota > Oomycota > Peronosporomycetes > Albuginales > Albuginaceae > Albugo > Albugo candida. Next base: position 375,726 of record CAJNAR010000173.1, read on the forward strand.
GGGTATAAGCGAAGAAAAAAAGGATACAAGGTGTTGCTGCTCAAGGATAAAGTCGTAACAGCAACTAGACACATCACCAACATCGAGACACTCGATGGTACGGCGAATGAACAAATTTAACAAGCGTTTGTTGATGAAAAAGGACAAGAGCCTAAACATGTAAACAAGACAGTGATGCGCAGCTGAAGGAGTCGCTGCCGTTAGGTCAAGGAGATCACAGCGCAAACGTTGGAAGTCAAGAAGACAAGCCGCGTCAGACGAGCATGGTAAAGGAAGGAGCATGGAGATGCGAGAAAAGGTAAGCTCATTCAACAGTTTATATCAAGGAGAAGGCACCAATGTGGGAGAATTGAAAACGAGTGACGAAGAGTTGAAAGTGTCGGATCCAGTTCTTAAGGCGCTCGCAGTGCTGCCTGTGGAACAAGCACATGACAGAAAACTCGCGATACCAGACCCAAAACATTATGGGGTAGCGCGTCGTAGACCTGACGGTGCCAGGTGGGCGATTGCTGAGCAAGAGAAACTTGCGTCAGTCGAGACAAACCAAACGTGGACGGTGATCAAACGTCCAAAGAACGGGAAGCCCATCCAAACCAAGTGGGTTTATAAAACCAAGATGAGGGCACGTGGGACTGTGGAAATATACATGGTGATTCGCGACGACAAGCAAAGTTTTCGTGTGAATCACAATCTCACGTTCTCTACGGTGATGCCGATTGAAATTGTATTCGTCATTTTTACGTTTTCACAGATGTGGGGAGTTCGGATATGCATGATGACGTCCAAATGGCGTACCCGAAAGCTTTCACGGAGCCAGAGTACAAAATCCACTTGAGAATTCCCGATGGAATGACAATGACCCAAGAAACCCTGGACCAACTTGTCGTAACAGAACCTGATGAACTGGTGTTGAATCTAGGACGGAATCTTGATTGAATAAGACAGGTAGGAAGACTTTCGCATCAATTATTGTGCGACACGCTGCTTGATTTCGTACAATGCATTAATGACCCGTGCGTTCTTACAGGACCGACGAGGATACTATGACTATCGTTGGGGTCTACGCTGATGACCTGCTAATTACAGACACGACAGTAAACCGTATCGATCAATTATTTACTGACATGAAGGTGCTTGAGCTCAAGGATCTCGGTATTGTCAAGAAGTTTCTCAGAATGAGAATTGCGTGGACAAAAGAAGGAGGCTATTGTACCGACCAGAAGCAGACACGTGAAGAAGGGCTCTAGAAACATTATCTGGATGAATCAAACGCGGTACGATTACCGATATCTTAATTGCAAGTAATCGAAGAAGACAACGAGCTGCTTAAAGAAGAGGCTTTTAAATTGCATCGAGTACCGACTATCAAGGCTTTCAAGTCTATACAGTGCAAGACACTTATGATCAAACCATAAATTGCATGGACAAGAAGTCCTACTAACCCAGAAAAAAAACATAGAGAAAAATTCTCTTCATATACTGAAAGCACAATGACTTGGCTTTCTTACAATGGAGCCCGATTTTTTGTAGTAGTGGGAGGTTGAAGTTTGGCGAATTTTGCTGATTTTGCATGGAGAGATGGAAATTTGGCCGCATTTGATTATAAGAAGCTGCTATCCGGTCACCCCCCTTTCCTCGCATATATTTCTATATTTTGTTAAACACCCCTCCTATAATCAAATATTAGTCAATACCATGTGATGTTTTGGTTTGTTTATGTGTTGAGTTCGACGTTTCAGTTTTGGTAAAAGGAGATGCGTTGACAAGAATATCAATCGACGTATAATTTAAATAATAAAATGCTATGACTGCTGAATCTACCTTTGATTTACTGATTGGTTTGAAAAGGTGTGTAATGAATGGGAAAGGTTATCAATAAATTAAGAGCGACGGATAAAATTCTCCAAAGCCTGTATACTCCTAATTCCCACCTGCTCATAACTATCTACTCAATTTCATTTCAAGGCTCCCAGCTGGGTCAACATTTCCGCGCGGAATTCTTGGGCAAGCGGGACATCGTCAACGTAATCGCTATCAATTTCAATAGCCTGAAAAAAAAACGCGGTAAGAAGGAATTGTAAACGAATCATTGTGGCTCACCTAAACGGGGGGATAAGTCTGAAAAAACGGCAGATGTCAGTTAGGATCAGTTAGAAAGTATCAAAGGTATCTTGAGACAAACCCGCATGCTTGAATGCTGTTGACTTACATTGCGTTGCTTCAGATTTTTCTGATAACGGCAGATTACTCCGCAAGCAATGGGCAGGTGGACCTGTAGTGTCCTTCATCCTTGCAATGCATCTCGTGATAGACTTATCTTGATCGCAGCCGGCCAAAATATTAGTAGCAAGTGGAACTACAGTCAACTTTTGTGTTCGCTGTATTTCGGACCAAGTACTTATGGAACTCGGGTGTCGATCGCTGACATTGATTATTTCCTCCATATCTGTCAAAGCGAAGGCCGCATTTTCGCTTCTTGCGGCATTTTTCCTTTACTTACTCAAAAAGCGAAGGATCACGCCTTGTTGGCGAACGTTTTTTCGAGCCCAATGGCCGCCTACGTGTTCGCGCTACTACCGGATTGTTCATGACAAATGCGTGCGAAGAATCTAATGCTGCAAGTGTGATTCGAGGCATGTCCTGCTCGTATTCGTTGATCTCCTTGGACCGCGTTGCAAGCGACTCCACAATATGGTGTAAATTTCGCTTTTTCTGTGCATCTGGAGGCGTTGATGGCTGGTGGAGCCACCAATGCAAATGGAAGTCTGAAAACACCAGAGACCTATTGTTTGCCATAGAATGTTGGCACGGGATTCTCATTGTTCCCACAAAGATATTACTACAATCCTCTATTCCATTGGGATCTATTGCCAGCTGGTATTACTTATTAGCCTGGCAAAAAAAGACATTCATTATCTGACTTAAGAGGACGTGTTAAGCCCACTGCATGCCTTGTTCGCATTCCTTGCCCATTGCATGTGATGAAATTTTAGAATGCGACGCTGCCCAGAATTTGGCTTCAAGTTCTAACCGAAGCTGCATCGGTTCAAGACCGATCTGTTGGCTGATTTCGCGTTGTTTGGCATCTCCAGAGAGGACAATCTTGCTGTACACTTCATCCAAGTCAAAGTTTGAAACAGCAATCCACTTTTTCAGAAATGCATGTCTCCCCTCTACACGCGACGTGACAGCGTGGCCAAAATGAAGGACATCTAAGGTCCAGGAGGTAGCAAATTGTTCCTGTACTTGTCAAGCCAAGTGCTCTTCAAGTATTTTGCCAATTGCAGCGGCAAGCTTGGCAGAAGGAATGCCCGTTGTTTTTGATAATATGCTTCTGTAGGTGCGTTGCAGAGAGTCATCCAATGGATCCATAACTTGTCGTACTCCTCTGTCTTGCTAAAGTGCCGCTTCGCCTTTTCTTGCACATTCTTTCTTATAGAAGAACAGCAGATCAGCACAGTAGCACTTGGGAATGCCATTTTTATACCTGCAATTAGCGCCAGTTCACGATCCACAACCGCAGTTATTTTGCCGGAACTGAGCAGACTCCCAAAGCAGTCCCGAAATTGACGCAGAGCCCATACGTAGTCTCTTTCGCTTACTTAGGAAAAGAAGGCGTAAGACAGCGATACTGTCTATCTTGTTGGCTTTTACCCAACAAAAAGCAGCAACCGCAGCTTACATCTATAATATCGGCCGTTGTTTATGCCTAACGCTGGTATTAACGCAAGCTATATCTGTTTGTCTTGTACGTTGAGTCTGTTATAGAGACCTATGTGCACAAAATGACAATGGAACTAAAAATTTGGTAAAGCACGCATAATTGTTGTAACATTGAAGATTGTGCTACGCACTGCATTTGCCGTGGATCCCGCTGCAAGAGATACAGCCGTTTTCGGAGCAAAGAAGAAACAAATCAGCTCTCCACTATCGCACTGGAGGAGCTTGTGGTAGATCTTTACCTTCTCAAAACGGTCGAAAGAGCCTCGGCTGGTCGTCGGCCGTTCAGTACTGAGGTACCTACCTAGAAAAGGCTGTTTAGAAACTTTGTCAAAGTAAATATTATGAGGCAGCTTGTGATCGCCATACCCTTTGCTTGGTATTGTACACATCTTTTCCAACCTGTAAGCAACACTGGTCGTTTCGAAGAAGAGTCGCAAGAATTACGCGAGGTGTCGCCCCATCCTATGTCATTTTGTCCCTTGCACTTCTTGTTCGGGTTCTATGACTCGAATTATTGCATATGGGGCAGGTTCTTCGACGTGATTGTGCCCGCTATGCCCGACAGGGAGGACTTCAAAATTCCAGACATAGAGGCATTCATCGGCGCTTATTGTTCTCTGGATGACAGCTTGCCACTTGCATTTTTCTATTGTTGACGTCCGACGAAGGCCCCTCCCTTCAACTTTGTGTACTCGTGCATCTGCACATTCCAACAAGACCTTCCGTATTTCCGTGTTTGCCTTGTTTGTCTTTGCTATGCTGAATGGGCACTGCGAACCCATTCAGCATAGCAAAGGATTGTTTTTGGTGCAAGAAAATGTATCTACTGTTATTAACTGTTATGATATGCAACTCCTATGTATCCTTTACGCGTACAAACTACAACATATCGTACTCTTTCAAACAGCACGGTCATTCAATGACGTCATAGTAACGGACAGTCGCCCCTGGCTGAACTATTTTAGTGCCGCGTGGACCCAAAATCGACCATATTCCAACAAGAAGACGTTTCGGTGGAGAAGAGGCCGTGGCCATTTAGCACATATGTGTAGTATAGGGTAAGGGGTGCCCCGTTTAGGATGCCACGCAATCATATGTAATCTATTTAAACACCTAAATTGGGGGGGCGGGTTGTTATAAAATATATAAATATATGCGAGGAGAGGAGGGGATGTCCGGTTAGCAAATGGGGGGGGGGGGTCGGGATAGCAGCTGCCAAATTATATCCTATCAATAAATATCTATACTGGACCCAATGAGAGAGCGCAACATTACGGGTCTGTCAAACATATCCAATATCATGCTGCAAGGCAGTTAGGTCCATCAGGATGGAGTTCGGCACACGTCGGTGCGAACGGTGTTTCTTGACCGCATATTTTGCGGCTTTACCGCTTAATCGTTTGCGATAACCTTCCATGCATCGTCGTGCCTTTCGGTAGTGGTGACGTATCTCATCCAGAGTTACCGATTTTTATGCCTTCAAGATTATATCTTTCAATCCAACCCAGGAATAATTGCAATTCTTGCGAGCGTATCGTTTGGCAGCACCCAAAACTTCGTAATAAAATTAAGCTAGCAATGGGTAAAATACAATCATTTCGCCAGAACTCGCATTGAGTTTCTCCAGCATGCGCTTCTGTTGCAGGAAATCGGGCTGGTTCCGGTAATTTTTCATCCGTAGCAGTTTTGTAACATCGGAGGAGACTTTCCACGGCAGTCAAGTGTCTTTCCTGCACGCCAGACCGCGTTCCTCAAGAATAATTTTGATGTCTTTGGGTTTCCACGAAGTTTTTCGTCTACATAATTCTTTCGGAAATTCATCTCCCGATGAAATCCATCGCCCCAGACTGTCGACCGCATGGGGGGGGGCAGTTTCCACCAAGAATAAGGCTCATTCGATTTGCACGGAGAGCTTTGTCGGAAAAGGAAGCATGGCTTGTGGCCTTATCAAAGAGAAAGGGTGCTGGCATGTCTGAAAATTGAGCTTCAAATATAGGTATGACTCGATCGCGACTTGATTATACAGGTCCTTTGATTCCCATCAGCCATCGTGCTAGACACCAGGGTGCATGATAACAGGTGCTTCTTCAGGCAGCGCAGGAAACCGAGCTCATTTTTCTTTATCCAATGCGAGACGTCTTGAAATTGGTCACAAGAATTCTCTAACATGAATACTTCTTCCTTGAACTTTTTTACGCAATGACTGTTCACCATCCGGCGGCCAAAGGCGTTTCAAACCATCATTGGCGGAGAACATGCTTTCGTCATGGGTAATTAAAAGAAGTGGTAGAACGTTGGCTGATGGCCAAATTATTTCTCCTTCGCGATCTTCCGCTTGCGGTGGGATGATAGGTATCCGAGGTGCTAGCTCCTCTTTTTTGTCGAGAAATTCATGGCGGTTTTTAAGGACGTCTCCCCTTTCATGCCCATCAACATAGATTCCCTTTTGAACCTCACGGTACTTGATATTCAAGTCATTTAGCCAGCGCATCATTGTTCTCTCAGATATTGGTGGCGAAGGATCATAGCCCAATCTCACAAGGATCTTAGTATTCGTAGTTCTGTCAAAGCAGCGAGTTCTACCTTGAACTTGTTTTCACGAAGGTACTGTTGCAAAGGAAGAATACAATCTTCATCATGAAGGAAGCTTCTTCGTTTGGCATGCTTTCCTTGCATCAATTCAGGAAGAGAACCATTCTTCGGGAAGGCCCAAGTACGAATAAATATTTCTTACTATAATTACTTTCCAGCTGCATCCGCGATAAGGGAGCTGGCGGCCATCCTTCTCCTTCCGCATTTTATCAAGGGAAAGTATGCAAGTATTGCAGAGGCACGCGCACACGCCGCATGCTTTTTCATTTTCCCTTCTGTGCCGGGTTGGTGATTTTTTTTTCTCAATTACCATGCTGAGAGCCACGTCTGACCACAAACCGCTATGTACATCGCCATTCTTATCGCTGTGAGCTTTATCATCCGCTTCGCTTGCCGCATCAATTTCATCCGCTCCAACAACTTCCATAGCCGTTGCCTTCGGCAGCGAGTACGATGTCAATGGTTCCGAGCCTGCTTCAGAATTCTTCAGCATCGAGTTCTTGCGCCTGCGTGTATGCAACGAGTTCCAATAAAGCGTATGGGGAGACTGCCGTTGACCAGAATTAGAATAACAGCTCTTTCTATGTTGCTAATGACTATGTCAGCATCTTCGACGCCATTTTCTTTTTCGTTTTTACTGTCAAATTCACTAGCTGTTTGAGAATGATAATTGCTGTTCAGGCAAATCGTTTTACCATTTCGTCCATGACCCTTCTCATCTGCTCCAAGTTTTTCGCTCTTATTTTCCGTAGCTGCCTTTCTGCACGTTAGTGCTTCGTTTGCTTTATAAGACGTGGCATGGTTGATTTAGAGTGTCGGACTTTGACATTTATTTTACTGATGACAATCCCAAGAATTCACCACTTATGTCCATTATGGTTATTTTTCGTGAGTTTTGGTCCCAATTTGAAGTCCTGAAAAAAATCTATAAATAGATTTATTATAATCTAGGGTGCTGCTATCCGGACACCTCTCTCTGCTAACAGGACACCCACATCTGCTAACGGGACACCCCCCTCTGCTAACGGGACACCCCCTTCTCACATATGTTTTATATATTTCAATAACCCCCCCTATTTAGGTCAATAAATAGATTACATATTATTGCGCGACACATCGTGAACGGAAACCCCTTAGCCTATACTACACATATGTGCTACATGACCACGGCCTCTTCTCCACCGTAACGTCTTCTTGTTGGAAAATGGTCGATTTGTGTGCCACGCGCCATTGAAATAGTTCAACCAGGGGCGACTGTCCGTTACTATGACGTCATTAAACGTTCGTTCTTTTTGAAATAGTGCGCGATGTTATAAGCCAACAGAATTCATGCATGCGGGGTTGTCTTAAGATTCCTTTGATACTTTCTAACCGACATCTGCAAGTTTTTTCACACTTATCCCATCACAATGACAATTACCAATAGCGAAAAAAATGCGAAAGTGCAAGAAAAGGGCGTTAAGGTAAGCCACAATGACGTGTATGATTTCTTCGTACCGAATTTTTGAGCTTTTGGGTTGATAGCGATTCCACCGACGATGTCCCACTTGCCAAGAATTCCGTGCGGAAATGTTGGCCCAGCTGAGAGCCTTGAAATGAAATTGAGGAGATAGTTATGAGCAGGTGGGAATTAGGAGTATACAGGCTATGGAGAATTTGATCCGTCGCTCTTCTTTTAATGATAACCTTTCCCATTCATTCAAAACCTTTAAAACCAATCAGTAATTCAACGATAGATTCAGCAGTCATAGCATTTTATTGATCAAATTATGCGTCGATCGGAATCCTTGTCAACGCATCTCCCTTTGCCAAAACGGAAACGCCAAACACAGCACATGAACAAAGCAAAACATCAAAAGGTATTGACTCATATTTGAATATGGGAGGCGGGGGGTGTCCGGATAGCAGCTCCCATAATCTATTGTATTTGACTGCACAAAAAAGGGTATGGTTATAAGTGTCTTGCACTATACCTACCTCTGCAATGGAGATTTGTAATAAGCACAGTGCTGGTCGTGGCTGACATATCGATTCTACCTACAAAACCAACAGATATGGGCTCCACCTCCTCCATATAATTGGCATCACAGCAACAAATAGCACCTTCACATTTGTATGCTGCTATATGAAGAACGAGACTTCGGCAGACTACTTATGGGAAATGCGCCATGTTGAAGAAAGTTTTGGAAGATACGGCCTACAGCATGCAGCACTCATCTTTGTCACTGATCGAAAGCTTGCGCTGCTGAGAGCGCTTTCAGTGACGTTTCCTAATGCATCTTGCTTGCCTGTTTTGACGCTGACATACCAGCAGGAGCATTGTTGCCAAGCAAAGAGAAGAATTTTTAACCTCAGAAGCCTGGCAAAAATCTAACCAAGCGTGGAACCAACTTGTTGCCACCACATCTATTACAGATATTTAGAATCAACTTTCAAAAATGTATGCCACCTTACCTGCAGATTCGATGAGCTACCTTGAGACAACTTAGTTGGTTTACAAAGAGCGGTTTGTTGCTGCTTTACTGCATAATAAGCGTCATTATGGGCATGTAACAGCATTCCGGATGGAGAGCGCCCATGCTGCCCTCCAAAAATGGATCTCTGTGTCAACAGGTAATTTGTAATGTATGATGATTATGCTGGCAACAATCATATACATCTGAAATTTCATTCATCGTAGGTGATCTACTCTCAGTGGATTCAGCCCTTCGACTTGCGTACGAAAGCCGGCTTGCTGTCATTGTGAAGTAAGACGCAGAGCAGTGGGCTAAAGTCATGATGCACCTTGGTCCCATGTTCTCATAGTTGATGGGGAAGATTTCAGTAGCAGGTCTGCGCTCAGCTCATCGGCAGTACCAGCAGCTGCTTAGTGAAGACCGAGATTGTGAAGGCTCGTAGGCTGCGACTGAGTACAAGTAATTGCGACACGTGACATTAACTGCAGCTAATTGCAACTTAAAACCACCTGTAGGCTTGACGACATATACAATGGGCTATCCTTGCGCACATGTTTTTCGTTATCCAGTAATACCACTGTCTGTCAATGATATTGATCGACATGGGTGGTTGGTAGAGCCAATTCTTTTGAGGCTGGGACCATGCCAATCGGAATTGAGAGAGCGTTGAAGAGAATAATGACGATTATGAGGATGCGTTCAATCATCGTAAGCGTGTACTGCTAGGCTATATCTTGGCAGTCCCAGCGACATAAATTCGCGATCTGTGCAAGTGCGCACTCGTAGTAGGCCATTGAGCTCAACGTAGCGACTTCCTTCGAAGTTTGAGCATGTTAGCGCTGCCTTGGTTGCTCCTGTGCATCGCCGAAGATGTCTGAAATGCCAAAAGACAGGCCACATGGCCAGAACCTGCCTTCAATAAGCAACATAAGCACCAACAGCACTAACAACGCCAGCAACACCTGCAGCAGTAGATTAAATATAGATATGGAGAAAGTCGGACAAAATTGCAGAAATCGAAGTTTTTTTTTGATTTTATAGTATTTAATCCGTTGCATCTACTCAGACCAATCAGAGGCCACGCTTTATAATAATTTATGAAGGGTGGGGGATGAATAACAATTCCCATTGTGTAGAAGTGTGTGTAGCGTGAATCAAAAGGAAATGAAAAGGGAGTGCGTATAACAATTTCCTAAATATAAATAAAAAGTATACATGGTATAATTATGTGTGCCACCTAAGGGAGCAAATGTGACCAAATAGGGAGTAAATAGTAATTCCCGTTAAGAATTGTAGGGAAATGCGTCGAGCTCGGTAAAATTTTGAGAACAACGCGCATACGAGGAGCCTTAGGAAAACGTGTAGGATTAAATCCGGAATCAAGCGAATCAGGTGTCGAAATTCCTGACGAAGCTTAAACTTCTCGCTCGAGTCATGCTTTCACCAACTCATTTGCCTCATTTTTTTGCATCCTTGAGAAGCCCTTTTCATACATTTAAGATTGATCAAAACAGCGAAAAAGTCATGTTTTCGTTCCCTGCCTTGGCTTTTTGACCTGATTTTAAGGTGTAGCAAACCTAAGTTCGTCCTGATACAATAAAATTATATAGGTTTTCTGTAGTTGCCGTTAGGCTCGAAATTGTGCCAAATATGGAACACTCTCGCAAGTAGCACACTCACATCCTATGGGTTATCTATCCTTGTATATTTGAGTGCTCATTATTCGATTCGCTTTCGACTTCACATTCCTGACTGGACGAATGGAGAAAAATGCATCATACTGCTTTCAATGGATAGGGATCATCGCATTCTTGATGATCAATTCGATTCGGCAGCTGGATAAGAGCGACAACGACAAGAAAACGGTGATAGACGATGATGGAAGAGATCAGTAGTGGTGGCGATGGAGGTCGCAACACGCGCTTGTAAAGGTAGCAGCGATAACAATACACGCGAAAGGGATAAATAGTGCGAAGCTTACAGGATCTTTAGCGGGAAACCAACGCTTTCACTCCGCAATAAAATAATAGCGGCAGCGGCGTTTCATTGGTTTGAGGATAATGTGAAGAAGGAGGGTAAAAGCAATACGTGCAGTTCTGATCTATATAGTAAATTGAAATGTTTTGGCGTGTGGGCGTACATAGACGTGACCCAGGATCATAAAGTGGAAAAGATAGATTTGTTGGACATTTTACTCAAGTTACCGGCTCTATCGGAAGAGCTATTCACGTCGTCAAGCGTTGGAACTTCCACTTCTACTGGAAGTGAGCAGCGTGGGGTACAGAAAGATACTGTAACCAATGGGCTTCTTTCACTCGGCGATCATCTAGAAAAGTACCATACAAAACACATGGATATAAAATCCCTATCAGCACACGACACTTCCACAGCCATCGGATTGGTCATCTGCGACTACTTGCGATACTATCAACTCCAGTAACAATAAGAAGAGGAGAAAACAGAACTGGCAACACTAAGTGTGAAATCGAGTTCTCTCGGTCCAAGTCGGTAGCACAGAACAAATAATGATCCATCAAATACATTCCCTTCTTGAGCGAATATACGATTTCTCCGATTATTGCGAAGCAGAATACAACATTATAAAGTGGTTTCTAGAGTCCAAAGCTTTGCTAAAGACCTCTAGTCTCGATGCAGTGACACGACCTCTTACAATGGCAAGTGCTATAATATCGTCGCCAGTTTCGATCCAAAGCTGCCTTCACAACATGCCATACTTCTCATCTTACATGTACTCTTTTAGCTTCATTGCCTTCCCAAATAAAGATTCTTTATGCCTCTACGAGCTGAACAAGGATCGGTGCAGTGCGAGGGGAGGCTGTGAGACAACGCTATAAAATGAGAACCTGGGTGCGTACATTATCGACTGGTAATGCTCTATCTCGCATACATAAAAAAGGCATATATAGGGAGCTCGCTATACTCTTAAAAAAGGATTCACGCACTTATGCTAAATTTAGGGAGTTGTTTTATTCACCCCCTTTTAAGTCACGTGGCAAACATTATTATACATTCAATTGATTTTTGAGCACTTGGGATAAAATTTGTAGAAGGCCCTTAGTTTGCTTTATTAGCTAGTCTAAGCCTCCTCGTACTGGAGACCCACATCCATTGTTTTATTGTCCAATGACTGCACATTGATCAGACTGACGTGTTCCACACTAGTTGGAGTACACCAGCTTCAACATTATTTGCCAGTGCAATTGAGGCATCTAATTTCGATGACGACACCGATGCTGATCCAATCGCGTCTATTTACGAATGTTCCCAGACTGACATCGATTCCGCGGCGCCTAGCATTTCCGGTTAGCAAGGATTTATTATGGTATGCCGTTTCTTGACTTTACTCACCGGAACAGTCGACCGAAGGGCGAATACGTCTGCTGTGGCCCATTCATCTACATTCCCCATATCTCCGATTTCCTGCGCGAACTTTCTCGTGTTCGATCCGGGATGCGTCTTGCTTCGTGCTGTTCATTGGGAGATTTTTTGCGCCGACTTGTGTTCCGCGGGGTTGTGAATTCAAAAACCGCGGTTTGAACTGGACAACAGTTCTCTGGCTATTGAGCAACTTTGCGGCATTCGAAATCGCCTTCTCTTGTTCTGTTGCCGGGGAATGTTGATGTGCGCCCGAATCAATTCCCATTGATCTTCAAAATTCTTTTCCTCTGCCTGTTTGATTTGTTCGCAACAAGTTAGTGAACCAGAAAGGATCAAATTCTAGAAAGATTCACGGCTCTTACATCTGTTGAGTTCCATTCCAGGTGCCATTGCGCGTGAAATTTAAAACGGTCAATGTATTCCGATGTTTAACGATGGCCGCGAGCTCATGTGCACAAGAAATTTCCATTGCCGATGAATAGTATCCGGTGCACGGACGAATTCTTGCCCGATTTTTCCATGCTGTACAAGACATTTTTTTTTAATGCGAATAAAGATTTTTTTTGATACCGAGGAGAATATTCCTAGAGGTTCCAGGAAATGCTGCATCTTTTCCTCGCTTCTCCGACTTCACTCTAATTTGATCTGATGATTAAACGCAATTGCCAGCTTGCTGAGCACCGATAATAAATCTCCCGTCGAGACTTGTGGGAACTTCTTTACGTACGCATGGGCTCCTTCTGCCCGCGAAGACGCCATTTTTTACAAAATGTGGATGCCGTGAAGTCCAAGCGTTCACGAATCGTTTCTTGTCGACGAGCCAAGTAGTCGTCACGTACTCGAGTGCCTCATTTCTCCGAGAGACGTTCTGAGAGCTTAGCAAGCTGCTCATTATATTCTTCCGTCAGAGAAGACACCAAAACGTTCCACATTTACAGAAACTCGTCTAAGTTTTCCTGCGCTGTGTACAGCATCTTGCAATTTGCATCGATATTTTTATCGATATGCCAAATGCAGAGCAGATTCGAGGACGCAGGGAGAACTTGTGCGATGGCCGCTATAAGGGCCAGTTCCCGATCTGCGATGATAACCTTTGGAGCAGATCCATTTTTCCAAACTGTTGACACTTTCGACGTTCTCCACGCATGATTCTTCCGTTTTCTCACCGGCAAGGGAGCAGAAAGATACGTGGACGTCGTATTGAACGCGACCTTTCCGATCATGTGAAGAAGCATGGATCGGTAGTGGTTTGTTTTATACGTGCAAAAACTTCATGTATCCGTTCATTAGCTTCACGCTACCAAGATGCTCGAAAAACGAGCCAATGACGTTTCCGACTTCATTTGCTTTAATATGCTGCACAAAGGCACTGCGTCGAAGATCATCGAAAAGGACTTCTGGGGAATCTCTCTTATGAGAAAAAACCTTTAATTCTCATGTTGGCCTTTTTTCGTACTGCTTTGCGAGGCTTTTATTCAGAGACAGGAGACGAGTAAGAGAAAACTACGAGAGAATGAGCAAGCATGTAGGATATGTGAACCGGATCAAACGATGCTACGTTATATCTTGCAACGTGTCGTAAATAATTCATAGAATGAGGTGCATGAGGTAGCTTCGCTTTGAAAAATAGTATTAAAAGTTCCAAGACTAATGCAAAATGACATCAGCATATAGTTTCACGCTATCAGTATTATTCACTGAATATAGCAGATGAGTATATTTCTTTGGCAATGGAAAGACACTTGTACCACGATTTGATACCAGTGTTAAATTGCCCGGGTGTATGGATTCTCCAGACGACCGTTCTCATGTACACAATGATTGTCTTAGTAAGTGCCTCATTCGTTATCTATGAAACGGGGTTGCTAGCAACTTTAGCCTTTTCGTAAACAAAAGAGATATAATCCGACCTTTTCAAAGGCACCAAGAAGAAAAGCGATTCGATCGGTTCTTCAAAAAAAAGATATTGGCACCTCTGTCCACAAAATAGGATCATTTGGAGGAGACACGACATGATTTTTTTGAAAAAACAAGCCCATTCTTTCGGAAAGTCTCTTTTTTCTCGGACTAAAACACAATCGTTGACCTTTTGTTGTACTGATCTGCGAGGCTTTTTTCAGAGACAGGAGACGAGTAAGAGAAAACTACGAGAGAATGAGCAAGCATGTAGGATATGTGAACCGGATCAAACGATGCTACGTTATATCTTGCAACGTGTCGTAAACAATTCATAGAATGAGGTGCATGAGGTAGCTTCGCTTTGAAAAATAGTATTCAAAGTTCCAAGACTAATGCAAAATGACATCAGCATATAGTTTCACGCTATCAGTACTATTTACTGAATATAGCAGATGAGTATATTTCTTTGGCAATGGAAAGACACTTGTACCACGATTTGATACCAGTGTTAAATTGCCCGGGTGTATGGATTCTCCAAACGACCGTTCTCATGTACACAATGATTGTCTTAGTAAGTGCCTCATTCGTTATCTATGAAACGGGGTTGCTAGCAACTGTAGCCTTTTCGTCAACAAAAGAGATATAATCCGACCTTTTCAAAGGCACCAAGAAGAAAAGCGATTCGATCGGTTCTTCAAAAAATAGATATTGGCACTTCTGTCCACAAAATAGGATCACTTGGAGGAGACACGGCATGATTTTTTTGAAAAAACAAGCCCATTCTTTCGGAAAGTCTCTTTTTTCTCGGACTAAAACACAATCGTTGACCTTATGCTGTACTGATCTGCGAGGCTTTTTTCAGAGACAGGAGACGAGTAAGAGAAAACTACGAGAGAATGAGCAAGCATGTAGGATATGTGAACCGGATCAAACGATGCTACGTTATATCTTGCAACGTGTCGTAAACAATTCATAGAATGAGGTGCATGAGGTAGCTTCGCTTTGAAAAATAGTATTAAAAGTTCCAAGACTAATGCAAAATGACATCAGCATATAGTTTCACGCTATCAGTACTATTCACTGAATATAGCAGATGAGTATATTTCTTTGGCAATGGAAAGACACTTGTACCACGATTTGATACCAGTGTTGAATAGTGTATGGATTCTCCAAACGACCGTTCTCATGTACACAATGATTGTCTTAGTAAGTGCCTCATTCGTTATCTATGAAACGGGGTTGCTAGCAACTTTAGCCTTTTCGTAAACAAAAGAGATATAATCCGACCTTTTCAAAGGCACCAAGAAGAAAAGCGATTCGATCGGTTCTTCAAAAAATAGATATTGGCACTTCTGTCCACAAAATAGGATCATTTGGAGGAGACACGACATGATTTTTTTGAAAAAACAAGCCCATTCTTTCGGAAAGTC
Source organism: Albugo candida (assembly GCA_905220665.1). Taxonomy (NCBI): domain Eukaryota; phylum Oomycota; class Peronosporomycetes; order Albuginales; family Albuginaceae; genus Albugo; species Albugo candida. The sequence goes on from CAJNAR010000173.1 coordinate 391,225, forward strand.
TCTTTTTTTCTCGGACTAAAACACAATCGTTGACCTTTTGTTGTACTGATCTGCGAGGCTTTTTTCAGAGACAGGAGACGAGTAAGAGAAAACTACGAGAGAATGAGCAAGCATGTAGGATATGTGAACCGGATCAAACGATGCAACGTTACATCTTGCAACGTGTCGTAAACAATTCATAGAATGAGGTGCATGAGGTAGCTCCGCATTGAAAAATAGTATTCAAAGTTCCAAGACTAATTCAAAATGACATCAGCATATAGTTTCACGCTATCAGTACTATTTACTGAATATAGCAGATGAGTATATTTCTTTGGCAATGGAAAGACACTTGTACCACGATTTGATACCAGTGTTAAATTGCCCGGGTGTATGGATTCTCCAAACGACCGTTCTCATGTACACAATGATTGTCTTAGTAAGTGCCTCATTCGTTATCTATGAAACGGGGTTGCTAGCAACTGTAGCCTTTTCGTCAACAAAAGAGATATAATCCGACCTTTTCAAAGGCACCAAGAAGAAAAGCGATTCGATCGGTTCTTCAAAAAATAGATATTGGCACTTCTGTCCACAAAATAGGATCACTTGGAGGAGACACGGCATGATTTTTTTGAAAAAACCAGCCCATTCTTTCGGAAAGTCTCTTTTTTTCTCGGACTAAAACACAATCGTTGACCTTATGCTGTACTGATCTGCGAGGCTTTTTTCAGAGACAGGAGACGAGTAAGAGAAAACTACGAGAGAATGAGCAAGCATGTAGGATATGTGAACCGGATCAAACGATGCTACGTTATATCTTGCAACGTGTCGTAAACAATTCATAGAATGAGGTGCATGAGGTAGCTTCGCTTTGAAAAATAGTATTCAAAAGTTCCAAGACTAATGCAAAATGACATCAGCATATAGTTCACGCTATCAGTACTATTCACTGAATATAGCAGATGAGTATATTTCTTTGGCAATGGAAAGACACTTGTACCACGATTTGATACCAGTGTTGAATAGTGTATGGATTCTCCAAACGACCGTTCTCATGTACACAATGATTGTCTTAGTATGTGCCTCATTCGTTATCTATGAAACGGGGTTGCTAGCAACTGTAGCCTTTTCGTAAACAAAAGAGATATAATCCGACCTTTTCAAAGGCACCAAGAAGAAAAGCGATTCGATCGGTTCTTCAAAAAATAGATATTGGCACTTCTGTCCACAAAATAGGATCATTTGGAGGAGACACGACATGATTTTTTTGAAAAAACAAGCCCATTCTTTCGGAAAGTCTCTTTTTTTCTCGGACTAAAACACAATCGTTGACCTTTTGTTGTACTGATCTGCGAGGCTTTTTCCAGAGACAGGAGACGAGTAAGAGAAAACTACGAGAGAATGAGCAAGCATGTAGGATATGTGAACCGGATCAAGCGATGCTACGTTATATCTTGCAACGTGTCGTAAACAATTCATAGAATGAGGTGCATGAGGTAGCTTCGCTTTGAAAAATAGTATTAAAAGTTCCAAGACTAATGCAAAATGACATCAGCATATAGTTTCACGCTATCAGTACTATTCACTGAATATAGCAGATGAGTATATTTCTTTGGCAATGGAAAGACACTTGTACCACGATTTGATACCAGTGTTAAATTGCCCGGGTGTATGGATTCTCCAAACGACCGTTCTCATGTACACAATGATTGTCTTAGTAAGTGCCTCATTCGTTATCTATGAAACGGGGTTGCTAGCAACTTTAGCCTTTTCGTAAACAAAAGAGATATAATCCGACCTTTTCAAAGGCACCAAGAAGAAAAGCGATTCGATCGGTTCTTCAAAAAATAGATATTGGCACTCCTGTCCACAAAATAGGATCACTTGGAGGAGACACGACATGATTTTTTTGAAACAAGCCCATTCTTTCGGAAAGTCTCTTTTTTTCTCGGACTAAAACACAATCGTTGACCTTATGCTGTACTGATCTGCGAGGCTTTTTTCAGAGACAGGAGACGAGTAAGAGAAAACTACGAGAGAATGAGCAAGCATGTAGGATATGTGAACCGGATCAAACGATGCTACGTTATATCTTGCAACGTGTCGTAAACAATTCATAGAATGAGGTGCATGAGGTAGCTTCGCTTTGAAAAATAGTATTAAAAGTTCCAAGACTAATGCAAAATGACATCAGCATATAGTTTCACGCTATCAGTACTATTCACTGAATATAGCAGATGAGTATATTTCTTTGGCAATGGAAAGACACTTGTACCACGATTTGATACCAGTGTTGAATAGTGTATGGATTCTCCAAACGACCGTTCTCATGTACACAATGATTGTCTTAGTAAGTGCCTCATTCGTTATCTATGAAACGGGGTTGCTAGCAACTTTAGCCTTTTCGTAAACAAAAGAGATATAATCCGACCTTTTCAAAGGCACCAAGAAGAAAAGCGATTCGATCGGTTCTTCAAAAAATAGATATTGGCACTTCTGTCCACAAAATAGGATCATTTGGAGGAGACACGACATGATTTTTGAAAAAACAAGCCCATTCTTTCGGAAAGTCTCTTTTTTTCTCGGACTAAAACACAATCGTTGACCTTTTGTTGTACTGATCTGCGAGGCTTTTTCCAGAGACAGGAGACGAGTAAGAGAAAACTACGAGAGAATGAGCAAGCATGTAGGATATGTGAACCGGATCAAGCGATGCTACGTTATATCTTGCAACGTGTCGTAAACAATTCATAGAATGAGGTGCATGAGGTAGCTTCGCTTTGAAAAATAGTATCAAAAGTTCCAAGACTAATGCAAAATGACATCAGCATATAGTTTCACGCTATCAGTACTATTTACTGAATATAGCAGATGAGTATATTTCTTTGGCAATGGCAACACACTTGTACCACGATTTGATACCAGTGTTAAATTGCCCGGGTGTATGGATTCTCCAAACGACCGTTCTCATGTACACAATGATTGTCTTAGTAAGTGCCTCATTCGTTATCTATGAAACGGGGTTGCTAGCAACTGTAGCCTTTTCGTCAACAAAAGAGATATAATCCGACCTTTTCAAAGGCACCAAGAAGAAAAGCGATTCGATCGGTTCTTCAAAAAATAGATATTAGCACTTCTGTCCACAAAATAGGATCATTTGGAGGAGACACGACATGATTGTTTTGAAAAAACAAGCCCATTCTTTCGGAAAGTCTCTTTTTTTCTCGGACTAAAACACAATCGT